>JZKD02S0997821.1:748313-803827 GCA_000966675.3 Picea glauca
AGCCAGGGGGATATCCCCCCTGGACCCCGCAGAGGGGGTACCCCCCCTCTACACTCCCCCACGTGGAAGAGTGTACATACTTCTGGGGTGTAAATACTTCATGGGGTATAAACACGGCTGAAATCAAGGACCTCTAAATCAGGAAGACAATCAGGCTCCACAACCAACACTGTTGACCTCAACATCAACTTTTTGATCTCCTCTATTACTCTGTCTAGCTACTCCACTGGTTGGCTCTCCTTATGCAACCTTCTCGGTTTCACTTCCTCCTCTGAAAAATTAGTTTCTTCAGTTAGTTCTTCTTTTGCTAGCATATCTCCAAATCCCTCTAATTTCTCTCCTGGATGGTATGCTCCTCAATCTGTCTCCAACTTAACTTATTGGATATGCCTACCTTTATCCAGGATTTCTAGTTCCTCATGCATCTCAACAAAGTTGATGTTGTCTTCTTCCTCTTCTGCTGCAGACTCCAATGATGCAACCATATCCTGTTCAGCTTCTTGGCTAAAATTTTTGAGCAATTATACTAAATGCTCTTCTCCTGAAATTTGCATGACTGTATTTTGGCAATCATCTGTTGGTTATGGATTGTCTAACCTATCCTCCAACATCCTCAATTATATCTCTTATTCAGTGAGCATCTCAACTATGTGCTCCTCTTCTTCTTCTCCTCGGGCAAGTTCTGATATCTGATCCTTCATCATGACAGTCACTATTGGCTATCCTTCCTCTGTTGTTTCACTTTCATCATGTGCACTGGCCTTCACTTGGTTGTTCGGTAAGAATTATTTGATCCCTCCAATGATCAAAATACTCTTTTGATCCTTCTCTTGGATGGTGAGAGTATTTAAGTTCTCACCATCTTCATTCACGTGGTCTGCTAACCCACATGAATCTTCACCTATCAACACTCCTTGCTGACTTGAACTCACTTCTGAGCTCCTGAGACTTTTAGATAGTCTCGTTTCTTTCTCCCTACCCACCTAGCAATTTGGGACTTCTATTCTACCCACCTGGAAGTCTATGAGATCAACTGATCCCATCTCATGGCCAACTTGGAAACTTGAACTTTTAGCACTTATCCTCTGGTAGCATACGATACCTTCCACTGATCTCTTTCTATTTCCCACCTGGCAACTCGAAAATCCATTTCTTCCCACCTCAAAGTTTATGAGATCTTTATCTGATCTCAGCTCCTCCTCATCACTGAGGTGTCTCCCAATTTCTAGTTCACAGATGTGAATTTGTTCCTCCTCTGTGTCACTGAGGTTTTATAATTCCCCCAACCACCTTCTCAACTTTTTTTGCTTCTTTTTGACCAACAAATTTTGAACATACCATTTTTCCTTCCTATTCAAAGGACATTCGTACCTCTAGTGTACCTTTCCTCTCACTGCATATTAAATTCTAGTTGTTCCATCCTTTTTCTTATCTCATTGAGCTCCAGATCCATCTCTGGATTTGCTTTCTTCTTGCGGCCTTCTCTTAGACCATGCTCATGGCCTTCAGTATCCATTTCCACCTTCTACCTACCCTCTTGGAAAGTCTATGGATTACTCTACATCCGTGAGCATCTCCATATTCTCTCACAACTCACCTGGCTGTGCAATTATTTGTTGTTGCATGTGCAAGAACCTCCTCATAGAGAATCAGTACCTTGTTTCCTTCACCTGCTGTATTCAGGAAAACATTAACTTCTGATATCCTCTAATGTTATTATATTGCTTCCTTTTACCATCTCCTTATTGTTTGTTGTTTGCAAACAAAATAACAACCTCTTCCTCTTTCTCTTTCACCTGAAATCTACAGAAGAAATTTCAAGCTCTGATACCATCTGATGTCAGCTCCCCTTCCCTCTTGGGGTTTTGCAACCTCCCGGTCACTGGATATTCTTATTCCTGAGTTGGATCAACTCTTTGGACTCCATTTTGAGTGAAAATCAATATTACACAAATTCTTTTTTCCTTCTTCATGTAGGTCTTGTGATACCCGCACCCTCTGTCTGCGCACTCTAGGCACTCTTCATTTCGCGGGCGTTAGCCCCTTCCTTGAATGGATCCTCGAGATAAGTTCTTGTGTGACCACGCGATTCCCCATTAAAACTCACGAACCTTCAATCCTCTGATATGTTTTGGGACCGTCGATATCCCGATCTTGACGGTACCTCTGGATTGAGGGTTCAGATCTGTCCTCTCCAAATCCTACGAACTAGATCTTCTTCCTCTGAATCAATGGATGAGATCTATTCGTGATTTCAGACTTCGGGGTTTAGAATTCTCAGACCTTCCTTTCTCCCAAAGAGATTTCTATGAAATGGATCGATCTCTCCCCATGCGTCCTTCAAATCGACAACTCTTCTCCCGCTTCGAGACTTTGGCCTCCTCAACTAGATCAACGTTCCTATGACTCCTTCCTCGATCTTCTCTGGGTATTTGGACCTGTCCTTCCTCCTCTTTCCTCCGAATTCCTAGACCTGGCATTGCGTGTCCTCCTTCGCATCGACGACTCTCATCATTTATGGGACTTTAGCTTTCGACGTCCTCAAATATCAACCACCACAAATCTCTGAAGTGAAATCTTCCAAACTATTGGATCATCTGACACCTGTCCTCTATTGATCCAATGAATCTCCATCCTCCACATGTCCCTTCGCAAATCAACGACCTGCATTCTTCCTTTGGGATCAATGGTCCTTAATCATTTCTGCCTTCGACACTTCAGAACTTTCTGAAACTTCTTTCCATAAAAACCCCGGAGTTTAATCCTCTGAAGTCCACGATTTGGTGACACCTGTCCAACCCATATCAATGGATCCCAACTACTTCGGTTGTTTGGGCTTCGAAAGTATCAAACTTTCATCCTTAGCGTTCCCTTGGAGTGTTTTCACCTGGAGTTCATGATCTTTCGCCACGTGCCCTTTCTGGATATGACGATCTAGATTCTCTTCGGCCCTTTGTCTCTTCGATGCTTCGGCTATTTGGGATTCAACATTTTCAAACTCTTATGCACTCGTTTCTCCCTTAGTGATTTCACTCAAAACACATGATCTATTGACATGTGTCTTCCCCTTGATATGACGACGTCTATCTGCTTTGGGTCTTCAAGTTTTGGGATTTTCAACTCTTGCACACTTGTTCCTCCCGTAGTGGTTTCACCTGAAAATAAATATCTTTCACCACTTGTTGCCCTGGATGATGGACAGTCCCTTTTCACTTCGGGAATTTGGGACTTTGACGAGGCCACTCTCCTATGCACACAAGGGTTAAGTCTTCTCCACTTACCTCCAGATCTAAAGGTTGTTGGTCCTCTGCAATCAGGTCCAATGGATTGGGTCCGTTCCTCTTCTCTGCACTTTATTCTCTCACTGGATGCAAATCTAATGGTCTAGGATCCCTTCCACAATCGATCAGATGGTTGTTGTCTCTCCTCCTCCTGATCTTTTGACTTCTTCGTCCTTGGAATATTTTTGTCAATATTCAAAGGTTTTGACCTTTGAAATTTCTCTTGCGAATGCGACTATCTTGGGTTTCGCGTAGGATTTTGAAAGTTTTATCTCTTCTGAGCTTTAGGACTTAGAATAATTCCATCATCCATGCACTCCTTGCATTATCCCTCCTGAACTTGATCTCCTCAAAGATTTCAAACTCCCACACACTCCTTGCATTTCTAGGATTTCGTCAAACTCAGATCCGAAGGATTTCTTGAAAATAAATTCTTCTCAACCTCCTCGCATTATCCTTGCTCGATGCACACTTTGTAGAGCTTATCCTTATAGAGTATTTAGTAACTCTGTCTCTTTACGAACTCAACACAAAGTTCTCTTTGTGCACACTTGCACCTGCTCAATGCCTTTCTAGTAGAGATCTATCGAGTTCTTCAGTAACTCTGATTCTTTCTAAACTCAACACAGAGTTATTCTTGTGCACTCCTTTCACTTCTATTGGTGAAGGTTCAATGGTATCCCTCCTGAGCCTTCCTGAGGTTAACTCACCTCTGTCAACACACTCCTTGTGGAAAATCTGCACTCCTTGCACTCGAAAACTCTAAGACAAGAAACAATTAAAACTCATACAATACTTCACCAATTCATACATTCAGAAACTGAATGAAATATAAAATCATAACCATAAATACAAATACATAAACACACCATATGAAGGAAAAAATTATTTTCTATTATCTTTGTGTGTCTATACATATGTTTACAAAAACTGGACTACAACAGAGTCCCAGTTCTCTCGAGCTCTCTCTCAGAACTATTATACCTCCTAAGTCTCCTAAGACTCTCTATTCTCTCTCTCGAGTCTCCTAATTACAAAGCGATAGCTCCCCGAGCTTATCCTCACCACTGCCTTAGTGTTATCATTGTCTCAGTTACGACACCATACCTCTATGACTACATTCCATAAATTTTGATCCAGACCTAACTACGATTTGGACCTGCTATAGGCAACCCTACCCACTACATGTACAAATGCATGGCCTGGAATTTATTATCCTTACAACAAGAAATCCATATAGGATCATATTTAAAATTTAAAAATGGGGGGTCAGTGCCTTCCCCTTTCTCCATTGCACGTCTGCGTGTTGGCACATTACTGAGGTGGAACGATGCTCCTGCATCATTCTCTAGGAACCTAGGTTCATTGACTCACCTTTATTAAATATTTTGACGTTCCCTTCAATAGGCACTCCATGCTCCAAGGGTTCCACTCTCCTTTATTCAATTTTTAATTATGTGACATGCACTTCAAGACGTACTATGTGCTCCAAGGGTGCCACTCTCCTTTGATTGATTTTGGTAGTTGTCCAACCCTTGGATTCAATACTCCATTAGGTGACCTTGTGAGAGACTAAGGGCCTCTAAGTTATAAGGACTATGCCTTATTACATGCCCCTTAGAATCTTCATGAGAAACTATCTCAGTTTTCCCTCAATTCAAGACACGATGAGAGTGCTAGTAGGTTGTGGTAGGGTTGTTGCCACACCTCTCCCTCAATTTATGGTTGGTGTGCATGGCCCCTTTACTCCTTGTGTGACTCTTATTATCAAGCAATCATCAACTTGCATCCATCATGAAACACTTTCAACAATCCATAAACAACATCATAATATACCTAATCATATGTCACACATGCATAAATAGAAATACCCAAACCATATACACTACACTCCCTGACTCGATCCAGAGTCCAAGGAGGTTGATTGATTCCATCAACATGCTCAATCTATCGAGTGTTTTTTACACTTAGGATAAACTTGTCAATAGCACCTATCTATACATAGATATGAAATAACATAACATCATAATCCAATTTCAAGTGTTAATCAAGAAGAGGCTAGAAGTACACAAAGTAAAGATCAGGTTGCAAGGATGCCTTAAGGACATCCTAATCACAAAAATCAATAGTTCAACCAATCAATGTATCCACAGAAACAAATGAAAAATATGTCAAAAATTATTACCTCCATTACAAATGATGCTCAAGGTAGAAGTTATCATGGGAGTCAAAATGCATCAAATTGTCTACAAGAAGCCCATAAAATCCCCATTGTGTAGAAGATTGATTTAAGGTGGGAAGACTTCCTTACAATTCGATGTTTCTACATAGGTATTAGAATATCCTATCGTTTCAAGTCCTCAACGATCATTAATTCAGGAATAAAGAATAAGGAGACGATATTACAAGCCAGAACAAGAGATAACTCTTCCATAAGTATGCTTTGAGGATAAAACATTTTTAAGGGGAAGGCAATGTTATGAACACAATATATATAGAAATAGATATAATTAAAAATAATTAAATATAGTAATTAAACACATCATAAATCAAAAGGCATGTATTATCTAAAGGACGTGTCTATTCATGAAAGGGAATCCCATGTGAGGATATATAAACGAGCCCTAATTCTCATTGTAATCATCTCATATTTTCATATACATACATATATATATATATATATATATATATATATATAATTTATTTTCCTTATGGATATCTTTATATTCTAAGTATTTTGGATATTTACATAGTGAACCAGGTTGTTTCACCACACAATCGACCTTGTGAGACACTGAGGGATTCTAAGGAATAAGGATTCCACCTTATTTCATGCCTCTTAGATTTCCTCATGAGAAACTGATCCAGGTAGATAATGGTGGCCAAAAACCTATTCCACTAGGACCCCCACCATTGTTTCTTTCAGTTTTCCAGTTTCCTTAATTGTAGCACAATTTACTATTTTTTGTAGTTTTTTGGGTCTTGAACTTCCGGAGCTGTTTTGAGGCCCTAAAGGACGTGTTTTGGGCATCACACCTCCATAGTACATTATTCTATTATAGACCTTGATATTCACAGTCAAAATTTGTATTCATCAGATATGTATTTCTAACGATGTATCATATGTGTCAAACGAAGATATTATGCCAATGTTACGACCTTGGGAAATTGATGTACCAATTTACCCCGGCAGGGACCAGATCCTGGTGTTTCATCTCCTAGGGTTAGTTTTTTGGATTTTTAAGGTTTCCATTGTTTCTCAATAATATATAGTCCTTCAAGACTCATTGTAACACAGAGTTCATAGGCTCGTACATGACACATATCTTCTCAGAGATAAGCTACCAGCGCCCTAGCTAGTTTATTTCTATTTTGTCTGTAAACAAATTTCAGTTCTTTTATATTAATGAAATGAATTGTTATTTCTGTGGCATATTTGTATTCATGGTTATTTGTGTATTATGTTGCGTTCCTACATAAATTTAGATCAGTGGTATCAGAGTAGTCTACTCTTTCTTGATCGTTCTTTGCATGTCCCCAACGAGGTCGGGGTATAAGGAGTTAGGGCTTGATCTGGTTGAAGCTTTGCAACATCAGCCTCACAAACCCCGATGACTGCCCATGGGGGATGAAAATAAATACAAGGGAGAAGGATATCCTATCAAAATATTGCTCGAGGAGGCCCTTGAAAAACTGAAAGAAACAATGGTGGGGGTCCAAGTGGAATAGGCGAGTGGCCACCAATATCCACCTGGATCATTAAAAACAAAGGAACGCGATGATGGATAACTTCACCGAGATCCTTCAACGATGGCCCACTGGTGGTGCATCTACATCCAACAACCATTCCAGAGGCATAACCCCTTTTAACGTACAAGTAAACTTTGACACTCCCATATTTGATGGCCAAATAGATGCAGATGTTGTAGATAGATGGTTGAATCTATTAGAAGGATATTTCTCGGTTCATAAATTATCCGACCAGGAGAGGATTAATTTTCCACTGCTCAAAGTCGCTCCCCATGTCAAGGAATTGTGGAAAACCTACTATGAGAAAAAGGATGAGGAGGATCTCTCTCTGTTCTCGGCTGTACCCACTTGGAATTATTTCTGAGACACCATCAAGGAACAATATTATCCTGTGGGGAGCTATGAGGACAAGTACATACAATGGAATACATTGTAGCATCAAAGGGATCAAGATGTGCATGAGATGACGAATCTATTAAATACCATGCGCGCAAAGTTGGGTATCAAAGATTCGGAGAAAAATTTGGTGTTGAAGTACCACAGTTGTCTACAGAGATACATTCAGGAGGAAATGGAGTTCCTCGGCATCTCCTCGCTTGGTACAACATATCAGTATGCTGCCAAGATTGAGCATAAATTCAAACAGAAGAAGCGAGACTTTGAATATACGAATCAACAATAAGCGAAAGGTACACTCAAAACGCAAAACAAAGGACAAATCCAAGGCATGGCATCTCAATACAACCTGCCAAAGTGAAAGAAAAGAACAAAACCGCGAAGACAAAGAAGGACATAGGAAAGTGGTGTGAGTTCCATAAGAGATCCACTCACAACACAAATGAGTGTCGGGCCAAACAATCACTAGTGGCGGAGATGAGGGCTTCTGAATCAGATGCATGCTCCGACACTGAATTGGAACTCGAGAAGGGTAATGATAGAGGGAAGAAAATTATCAATGCGGAGCCCAACGCCACCATTTCCACCATGAAGATCCAAAAGGAAGAACCGGAATATCCAAAGGAGGAGGAGTGTCTCTTCCACTCACAGATGTGGGTACAGGATTCCCCATTATTATTGGATAAATCTGTGGATGCGGACATAAACGGATCTCCCTAGATCCACGTAGGTCTAGAAAAAAACAAGACAGAACATGGCGTTTTCCCTAAGATCTAATCATTGAATTTACTAACAAACAAGATATGAGTGAAATACCTTTGAATATCACTTCCTTATATCTTTGTTGTCCTCGCTCCTCTCTGGTTCTCTTGTTATATCGGATCTGCAATGACACAAACCAACCAAAGTGAAAGCAATAATAGTATATTCAATGAAATATTATACATGTGATCAAGGAGTCATGCAATAAAATGAGAATGATTTTATGGGAAAGAAACATGCCATTGTATCATATTAAGTAAAAGTGGAAGATACAACCAAACCACCTTGATGTTGTGAGGTTCCCTTTTAGTGGCCCTTTGCTCCAACACACACACTTGCTCCAAAATTGCATGAAGAGGATCCACAATAACTTCATGGACAGGTGAAGGCCTCAAGCATCAATTGAAATAGAATCCCTCACACAATTCTCATCCTATTCCTTCATTAATTCCTTGGTTGATTTTTCTTAACCTTTTCCATGAGAAATCCATCATTATATAGGAGAAAGAGAGATAGTTAAAAATATTAGGATGATGCCACCAAATCAGAGAAGCAAGTAGGATCCCAACCATAAGGATGCCGCCTCATATTCTAGAATATCCCTTCTATAAATTTCGTGAACTTCGACCTTTTCTAAGTCTTTCAACGTCGTCGTACCCTGGCTATAGTGTAGCCTATAGATACTTCGCAAGCCAGTTTCATGACAGCCTATGATGATCATGCATTTCCACACTGTACCTTATGGCTGGCCCGCGGACGCCTTCTAAAATCAAGTTTTGTAGAAGAGGGAGCTAGTCACTTTTCTCATGAAGAAAGGTTATTTTGGAATCCTGAACACATGTTGTAGGAAAATCACGAGGGTGACTAAAATAATGTGTAACATAATTCCCCCCAAAATATGAGGCTGGAACTCGTGACAGCCGAAATACTTTGTAGAATATGTGTGTGTGTCGGAAACAAGGAGTGCACCAATCAGAAACCTGCAAACAACCAAGCATCTGTGCAATATTATACCATTTCTGAGGTAGGCAATCCCATGCTTAGAATACAAGTGATTTAAATCATAAATGTTAGTCATGTCCACCAGTCATACACTGTGGATCCATGTCACCAATATTGTACATAGCCACCAGAAATACATTGTGGATCCATGTCACCAAGATTGTACATAGCCACCAGAAATACACTGTGGATATATGCTTATAGAAAAACTCAGATTCAAACATAGCCACGAGACATACAAAGTGGATCTATGTGTCAATACAACTCATAAATACTCCATCGAAACCTGGATCAAAACAATGAGATCCAGGGTCTTCAATCCCGTTGTCCATAAGTACGAATCTAACCATGTGATTAAAGGTGCTGAAGTCGAACATGGTATAAACCACTTGATTATTAGCTATTGATTAAAACTGTTAACAAGTGTCAGGGAAATCACAATTGATGTAAATGACTCCCAAGGTACCTTAGTACAATCCAACAAATGTGAATAAATGAGTTGAAGTCTAGCACTTGATATAATCTCTCAATCAGGGGTCAATTATGTGAACCCACTATCAAAAGTGAATAAACCTACCATTGAGTCATGCAGGTTCTAAGGTACTAATTGATTCCTAATTATTTTTACTGGATAATGAGTTGAAGTTGATGAGAATAGACTCATCATAGGAGGGCCTTGATGTATCCTCCATCAATGACATGAAATAAGTAACAGATTTAAGGTACATCAAAGTGTGAAGATGATTTGACACTGACACAGGGAAGACCGACATAGTAATAATTGATAACTATAGATGGTTGACTCGATAGAAGGCTTGTGCAAGGTTGGACTTCTCTTGAACATATGAATGACATGACAATGGTCTTGGCAACATTGACTCAAATATGACCCAAGATATGAACTTGTAGAAGGTCAAACAAGAGACAAATGAATTTTCCAACCCAGATTCAATGATGAAGGGGGTGTCATGTTCAAGAGAGACTATTACTACCACTAACACAAATATAGAGACAAATTTATTTACCAAATTTCCCCCCACAATTTCTGGTGAGTACCTCTTTATTTTTACACAAGATTGAGGAGGATAACATATGCTTGTTGACGTAATCTCATCCTTCAGACGAGTCCCTCGGAGTATGTTTAACAGACCCTAAGAAGGAGTGGTTTGGTTCCATATAGGTCTTTTAATGTTTGTTTAACAAGTCCAAAGAGAGAAAACTTGGGGGTTTTTCATATTTAGAGAGTCTGAAAAGCACTTAAAGAGAAATCTCTCAGTTCCTTTTCCATAAATTAGTTTGATGAGACCAAAAAATTGATAACCTATCGCCCATCAAGCATTTTCTTCAAATACATTTATGAGCGTGAAAAGAACAAGCTCATTCGAAAATATTTTCATTTTTACGGAGCATGAAAAGAGCTTAAAGGATACTCCATGAATTTTGTTTTTCGTGTTACCATGACAAGTACGAAAAAATGGCAAAAGTATACTCGGTTGCATTCTCATTGATTGCGAGCAAGAGAACGAACAAAGATTGAGCTCGAGGTTTTTCCTGAAAAACCTAAAAAATATTTCTGAAAGAAACAAACGTAAAAAAAAAAACAAGAAACGTATTCGTGTTCCATCATTTAGGTTGTTAGATTCTTTACCTGTGAAAAATAAAAACACTTACAATGTCAATAGAACTTTAGGTTTTAAGTAAAATGAATAAAATAATGTAAAATATTAATGAAAAAAGTAAAAGGTGAATAAATATAGGTGAAAACTCTTTTTTACCTTTCCATTGTCATTTTACCCAAAACTTGCCCAAAAAACCCTATTTCACCTCAAACTTCCACTGCGGATTGTGGGAGGCATGGGAAACCATTCGACGAATGACTTCTGCTAAAAAGGTAATCTTCTTGTCATCTTCATTTTCCATGGATTCATTTATGTTTTTATTGGTTAAAAATGGTTTTTGAGTAAGAATTTATGAGGGTAGTTGTAGATAGGGATCGTCGCAGGTAGCTTATATCGTGCCTTGTGGAAACCACAAATTTCTGTAGGTGGTCTTATGGCTGACCTGCGGTGATTTCTCACTGCGTAAAAAGCTCACTTGTGTTGTGCACAACTCAAAAATTTATCATTTATGTTTGGCCAATCAAAATGCCTAATCAAGTAAAATGAAGATGCTAATCTTCTCCTTATGGCTCCAATGCAGGTTTTTAACAGTCATAATGTTGGAGTGGAGGGAGAGAGAACATGAGGATGATGATCATCTGGCTGGGAATGACCCAGGCACAATTAATGCCCTCCGACAGTGTGGGTTGTTGAAGTTCTTTAGGATCCAGGGCATGAGTACCCAATTGAGTTTGCTTAAGTATTTAGTCCACATGTCGAATGTGGATCAACAGGTATTCCATGTGGGAGCACACATGCTCTCTTTAGATATCAAGGATATCTATTTTTTGACAGAATTATATTGGCATGGATCTCATGTGACCTTGACAGGTAATAGAGGTGGAGGTTTACCAGTGAGTGAGTATGTTCGTCGGTACTGTGAACCAGGGCCCGAGAGACGTAAAGGTAAGGTTACCATTAGGGATGTCCGAGATTTACCCCTTTAGACTATCCTTTTCACTATCTAATCGATGGCGGGGAGTGAATCTCCTCATATGGCTCTCCAGAGTTACTTCCAGTATGCAGTGGAGTGCATGGAGCCCCAGGTATTTAACTAGTGTGACGGGGTTCTTCAGAGTATGAAGAAACAATTGACAAAGTGAAAGAAAGGTGACATGAAATAGTTTGGGTACAGGTCCATTTTAGTGTCCTTATTCCTGGAGAGGGTTCCACACTTGCACTTACAGGTAGAGTGGGGCATATCAGTCCCACAAGATCCAAGAATGAAGATATGGTGTGACCTCATGGCTCGACATGTGACCGGCCCCATCGTCAAATATAATGACGTGTTATTGGATTGGATGAGGACTTAGCTACTAATGGTAGATGATTATGAATATGCCATTTTGGACTTTAGAGGTGATCCAGACTTGGTTCTGCTCAAAGTTTTTGAGTGGCAGAACTTAGGTAAGAAACACATTTTGTTTTTATAATGCTTTTGTGAATTTTGAAATATGAAATGTTTTTTATGTTTTTAATCCAATGACTAATCAAAAACTCTTTGACAACGCAGATGTAGGACCTCACCGGCCTCTAGGTACACCCCCCATCTAGAGATGAGGGGAGGAAATCGAGGTAGTAGGATTGGTTGCCATTGACTACGAGGCAATCGAGTAGAACCTGGAGGGGTTGAAAGCAGTTGTTCCAGATATCTCTATCGATGAGATCTCGAGACATTATCAGCACCATACTGTGGGTGTATCTAGTTGTTTTAGTCCCATGCTCTATAGGGTAGCACAGGAAGTCGTGTTTTATCATGAGCAACATCCTTGATGATGTTTTGTATATGAATCCATGTGCTCCACATTTTGATATTTTGGTCTTCGGACAAAAATACTTTTTGTAAAATCTTTTATCGTTATATATACATGAGGCTTCTACCGACTTACTTGCTTTATATAAAAAATGTGATTGGATTTATACATGTCTCAAATGTATGTCTAACACATAATTAGCTAATGTGTCTATCAATGTATTTAGACATCTAGTAATGTGTTGATATTCAATGTAATCAAATTAATGTTCCAAGAGGTGAATTCGTAAATATACCCTTAATAAAGTAGAACTTCAGATAGCATAAACATTACTCAATTGTAGTATTACTAACTGTGAATCAAGTCATACAACAAGATGATGGATTCCAAGTGAAACAACGTCGGTCAACAATTTGATGACTGCACTATACTCCACGATATTGTTAGTTTCACGACCAAGGCAAAGACCATGTAGACTGATTAATTCGTTTGTAGGTGCATAGATTTCCTAAGCAGCAGATGCTAAGTTCTGAGTACTATGCCTAGCGTTAATGTAGATTTGGAATCCTGCAAGCTATCGTTACTGATCATGGTAGTTATTTTCAAAATTTCATGATGTCCGAGCTTACTGAAAAGTTGAGTCTTTGGCATGAAAGCTCAATCCCTTATTATCCACGGGCCAATGGCCAGTTTGAAGCGATAAACAAAGTTCTTATTACTATGCTTTGACAAATAATAGGAATTCACAAGACAAGTTGGAACACAATGTTGTTTTCAGCATTATGGGCCTATCGAACATCTGTGAAGTTTTCCACGAGATTTACGCCTTTCCAATTAGTGTATGGTATCGAAGTTGTCGTGCTGATTGAATGTGAGATACCATCTTTGAAGCTATTCGTTAAACTTCTCCCCAACGCATCTGTTGAAGAAGAATGTCTATTGTACCTAATTCAATTAGATGAAACCCATTGTGATGCCACCTTGGTTATTGAAGCTCAGAAAAAGCGTGTCAAATCCCAACATGACAAGCATTTCAAGCCACGTGTTTTCTCTGAAGGTGATCTAGTTCTCCTCTACGAACAATATCATGATTTACTAGGGGCCGGAAAATTTGAGGCTATGTGGGGAGGCCCTTATATTGTCAAACAAGTGTTGGAGAAGGGAGCCTATGAGTTAGTGGATTATGATGGAATTCCTTTGAGTGAACCCAGAAATGGGATTTAACTAAATAATTACTATGCTTAGGTCATCATTGCATGAGTTCTTATATTTTTATTGTATCATACTCTTGTGTGCTACTTTTCGCGTGATTTTTTTTATTTGGTTTCGACCCCCAACTTCTTACCTTGTGTTGTGCTTGGTTTCCAGATGTCAGTGTCTTTGCTACTCTACATTGGCTTCACCGATGGCGCTAGGCATAGTACTCAGAACTTCGCATCTACTGCTTAGGAAATCTACGCACCTTCGAACGAATTAATCAGTCTACATGGTCTTTGCCTCGGTTGTGAAACTAACAATATCGTGGAGTACAGTGCAGTCATAAAATTGTTGACCGACGTTGTTTCACTTGGAATCCATCGTCTTGTTGTATGACTTGATTCACAGTTAGTAGTACTACAATTGAGTAATGTATACTATCTGAAGTTCTACTTTATTAAGGGTGTATTTACGAATTCACCTCTTGGAACGTTATTTTGATTACACTGAATATCAACACATTACTAGATGTCTAAATACATTGATAGATACATTAGCTAATTATGTGTTAGACATACATTTGAGACATTTATAAATCCAATCACATTTTTTATATAAAGCAAGTAAGTTGGTAGAAGCCTCGTGTATATATAACGATAAAATATTTTACAAAAAGTATTTTTGTCCGAAGACCAAAATATCAAAATGTGGAGCACATGGATTCATATACAAAAAATTATCAAGGATGTTGCTCACGATAACACACGACTGTCTGTGCAACCCTATAGAGCATGGGACTAAAACAACTAGATACACCCACAGTATGGTGCTGATAATGTCTCGGGATCTCATCGATAGAGATATCTGTAACAACTGCTGTCAACCCCTCCAGGTTCTACTTGATTGCCTCGTAGTCAATGGCAGCCAATCCTACTACCTCGATTTCCTCCCCTCATCTCTAGATGGGGGATGTACCTAGAGGCCGGTGAGGTCCTACATCTGTGTTGTCAAAGAGTTTTTGATTAGTCATTGGATTAAAAACATAAAAAACATTTCATATTTCAAAATTCACAAAAGCATTATAAAAAAAAAATGTGCTTCTTACCTAAGTTCTACCACTCAAAAACTTTGAGCAGAACCAAGTCTGGATCACCTCTAAAGTCCAAAATGGCATATGCATAATCATCTACCATTAGTAGCTAAGTCCTCATCCAATCCAATAACACGTCATTATATTTGACGATGGGGCCGGTCACATGTCAAGCCATGAGGTCACACCATATCTTCATTCTTGGATCTTGTGGGACCGATATGCCCCACTCTACTTGTAAGTGCAAGTGTGGAACCCTCTCCGGGAATAAGGACACTAAAATGGACCCATACCCAAACTGTTTCATGTCACCTTTCTTTCACTTTGTCAATTGTTTCTTCATACTCCGAAGAACCTCGTCACACCAGTTAAATACCCGGGGCTCCATGCACTCCACTGCATAATGGAAGTAACTCTGGAGAGCCATATGAGGAGATGCACTCCCCGCCATCCATGAGATAGTGAAAAGGATAGTCTAAAGGGGTAAATCCTAGACATCCCTAATGGTAACCTTGCCTTTACGTCTCTCGGGCCCTGGTTCACAGTACCGATGAACATACTCAGTCACTGGTAAACCTCCACCTCTATTACCTGTCAAGGTCACATGAGATCCATGACAATATAATCCTGTCAAAAAATAGATATCCTTGATATCTAAAGAAAGCATGTGAGCTCCCACATGGAATACCTGTTGATCCACATCTGACATGTGGACTAAATACTTAAGCAAACTCAATTGGGTACTCATGCCCTAGATCCTAAAGAACTTCAACAACCCACACTGTCGGAGGGAATTAATTGTGCCTGGGTCATTCCCAGCCAAATGATCATCATCCTCATGTTCTCTCTCCCTCCACTCCAACATTATGACTGTCAAAAACCTGCATTGGAGCCATAAGGAGAAGATTAGCATCTTCATTTTACTTTATTGGGAATTTTTATTGGCCAAACATAAATGATGAATTTTTGAGTTGTGCACAACACAAGTGAGCTTTTTATGCAGTGCGAAATCACCGCAGGTCAACCATAAGACCACCTACGGAAATCTGTGGTTTCCATAGGGCACGATATAAGCTGCCTGCGGCGATCCCTATCTACACCTACCCTCATAAACTCTAACTCAAAAACCACTTTTAACCAATAAAAACATAAATGAATCCATGGAAAATTAAGATGACAAGAAGATTACCTTTTTAGCAGAAGTCATTCGTCAAATGGTTTCCCATGCCTCCCACAATCCGCAGTGGAAGTTTGAGGTGAAATAGGGTTTTTTGGGCAAGTTTTGGGTAAAATGACAATGGAAAGGTAAAAAAGAGTTTTCACCTATATTTATTCACTTTTTACTTTTTTCATTAATATTTTACATTATTCTATTCATTTTACTTAAAACCTAAAGTTCTATTGACATTGTAAGTGTTTTTATTTTTCACAGGTAAAGAATCTAACAGCCTAAATGATGGAACACAAATACGTTTCTTGTTTTTTTTTTACGTTTGTTGCTTTTACAAATATTTTTTAGGTTTTTCAGGAAAAACCTCGAGCTCAATCTTTGTTCGTTCTCTTGCTCACAATCAATGAGAATGCAACCGAGTATACTTTTGTCATTTTTTCATACTCATCATGGTAACACAAAAAACAAAATTCATGGAGTATCCTTTAAGCTCTTTTCATGCTCCGTAAAAATGAAATTTTTTTCGAATGAACTTGTTCTTTTCACGCTCATAAATGTATTTGAAGAAAATGCTTGATGGGCGATAGGTTATCAATTTTTTGGTCTCATCAAACTAATTTATGGAAAAGGAACTGAGAGATATCTCTTTAAGTGCTTTTCAGAATCTCTAAATATGAAAAACCCTCGAGTTTTCTCTCTTTGGACTTGTTAAACAAACATCAAAAGACCTATATGGAACCGAACCACTCCTTCTTAGGGTCCGTTAAACATACTCCGAGGGTCTCATATTAAGTATGATATTACGTCAACAAGCATATGTTCTCCTCCTCAAGCTTGTGTAAAAATAAAGAGGTACTCACCAGAAATGGTGGGGGGAAATTTGGTAAATAAATTTCTCTATATTTGTGTTAGTGGTAGTAATAGTCTCTCTTGAACATGACACCCCCTTCATCATTGAATCCGGGTTGGAAAATTCACCACCTAAGCCCATTTTGTGAAATAATCCATGGCTACGATGATCTATCCATGCCCCTCGGATGAGTGAGGGTTACATGTCATGAAGTCAATGCCCGATTTTGCGAAGGGACCAACATAAATTATAGGGTGTAAAGGGGCAGGATGAGATCTTATCTTATTATTATACATTTGATAAGCATGGAATTTCTAGATGACAATAATATAGTCTTTAAACAAAAAAGGCCAGAAGTACCTTGCTCATAGGATCTTTTGGGCGGTGGCATACCCAGACATATGACCACCACATGCTCCAGAGTGGTATTCATTCAAATATTTCTCAGCCTCATCGTAGGTGAGACATCGTCGGAAAATAGAGTCAACGCCACAACGATAAAGAGTGTCACCGAGAATTATGTATTGATGGGCTTGATACCATATATGAAGATGGTCTGTACTAGAAAGTTTGGGCCAAAAAGTTTGAGTTTGGAGATAAACGATAATATATCCATACCAAACGTCATAAAAATGATCAGAAAAAGGGATTCGTCAGGTAAGGAATCCTCTGCCACATTTGGTGTCTTAGTTGTGGGAAGGTCACGTATCAATTCGTCGAATACCAAAGATTTCTTAGACTTAGCGTGTTCAAACTCTAAGTCAAACTCCTAGAGAATCACCATCCATTTGGAGTATTTGCCTCCCATCAATTTCCATGTAAGGATATGTTGCATAGGGTTTCAATTGAAAATGACATTGGTATTATGTAATAAGATATAATGATGAAAACGTTGGACAACTTGAACAGCTGCCAAGACTAGTTTCTCCACATGTAGGTATTTGGCTTTGGTATTCGTGAGACTCTGATTCAAATAATAAATTACATGTTCATCGTGCGAATCATATTCTTGGACTAAAACCACGACAATGGTAGAGTCTGAAGTGGTGAGGTAGAGGAATTAGTCTCGACTATAATCGGGTGGGAAAAGAAGTGGTGTACGAGTTAAGGCAAGTTTGAAAGCTTCAAAGGATTTATTGACAGTGTCATCACATACAAAATCGTAACCTTTCTTCAACAGTCGAGTAAAACCCTATGTTAACTCGACATAATTGGGAATGAATCGATGCAAAAAAAATTTTTTCCCTTGCAAACTTTGAAGCTGGCGTAGTGTGGAAGTAGGAGGTAGATTAAGGATAGCCTCAACCTTCAAACGGTCTACCCTAATTCCATGAAGTGACACAATAAAACCCAGAAGTCGGTCGGACTCCACAAAAAAAGAACATTTGTGTGGGTTCAAATGTATATGATAGTAATGGCAACGAAGGAAAATTGCTTAGAGATGGGCTGGGTGATCTTGGTGGTGCATGGAATGCGTCGATATATCATCGAGATACGGTTGTACGATGTGCTTGATATCCTAAAAAGCATAAGACATGGCACGTTGAAAAGTTCCACAAACATTCTTCAAACTGAAAGGCAGTTTTTGGTAGGCAAAGGTACCCCAAGAAAAAATGAAAGAATTCTTGTGCTAATACGCGGGAAAAATATTAATCTGATTATAGTCGGAGAAGCTATCCATTAAGGAAAATATTTCACTCTTGGCACAATCGTCGATAATCTAGTCAATGAATGGGGGTTGGATAATTGTCCTTAGGGAAAGATTTGTTGATATACCTATAATATACACATACATGGATCATGCCTTGTTTCTTATTGACGAGAACTAGATTGGATACCTAATCGGTTAAAGCCACAGAGTAGATAAAGCCAGCCTTAAGAAGTTTTTCAACTTCGAGCTTGATAGCAACATCTTTACGAGGTTGGACTGGGTGAAGTCTCTTCCGAACATGTTTAGCATCTAGGTAGGTCTTAATTTCATGCACAATGATATTGGTGCCAATACTCAGCATCTCTTCGTAGCTCTAAGTGAAAACGACACGAAATTCTTGAAAAATGGCTTTATAAGTGATGACCTCATCAATGGAACATGAGGCTCCGATGTGGACATTTTCGATGACTCTAGGTTTAATGGATATGTAAATAGGAACAATGGGTTATATATTACTGAGGTTCCTTTCATATACCACATCGTGGGATGACTCGAGAACAGAGGAAATGACAACAATGGTCGACGGGGTCGAAATCCCTTGGTAACTCTCTATGGTGTGGTGTTCTAGGAAGATAATGGAACAATGATCACCAGGGAATTGATAAGTGGATTCAATGGCTTGATAAGAGGATTCAAATTGACTTAAGGGAATTTGTTTGCCATAGTGAAGATAATCAACAATATTGGGTACTATCCATGGGTCATGAGATGCGCGGGTTTCGCAGATAGAGGTGGAAATCATGTTGATTGAGGCGAAACAAGTAGGTGGAACATCGAGTGGTGGTATTGGGAAGGTTCCCATGAAAAATGAATCTTTCAAAATACCCACACCGACATTCTCATACCCAGGAGGTGTCTCAGAGATAAAGGGTATGTTGCTAGTACGAGAATCAAAATTAAAAAGGCCAGTTGGTCAACCGTAACAAATTTTCCTTGATGTGGGAAACATAACACATGGAAAAGGGTAGACATGACAGCACACATGGAATCAATCCAACTACAGCCAAGTAAGAGGTTATAGTCAAGAGGTGCATCAAATACCTCGACCTTGACGTCGACCGATTTGCCTTCCAACGTAATATACAATAAGGGAAGAACATCATAGGCTTTAAAAACAGAACCATTGAAAGCCTTAAGTGTATTGTGTGATTTGGTGAGGGGGGGAGAGCCAATGGATTTCCAACAAGTAACTGACATAACACATGTCGAGGCACCCTTGGCAATAACGGTTCTACAAATATTCTTGTTCTCGACAACAACTTGAATATGAAATGCTAACTAAGGAGGTATCCTTGGAACGTGGTCTTCCAGGTCAAAGATTATTAAATTCATATCTATGGGATCAATTCCACCAATGGCCTTTAATAGTGCCTTCCGTTGAGAGGGACAACTTTGAAGGACTTTGAGAGATGACATCGCAGAGGGTGCTTGCACAAGGTATTTTACAATACTGTAGTTTTGAGTAGCATGCGTGTGAGGATTAAAGGCATACTTCCGAACAATGCCCTTTTGAGGAGGGTGGAGAACTGTATCAGGACTGGGTTGTTTGATATGAAGAGGATCATTGGGAAGTGAAGTTGAGGGAGGCGGTTGAACCAACGAAGGTGATAAATCGTCAACTTTCTCCTTTGAGGGAGAATAATCTTTGGCCCAAGTGGTGATTGCAACATCATTCTTGGTAGAATTACCAGTACACATAAGGACATATGAAGTGGTGGAAGGAGAGGGTTGGTTATGAATGACCAATTGGGCCTACTGTTGAGAAGGGAAAGGTTGTGAAAAAATGGCAGGTGTGGGAGGCTTCACGGTCCCTTGAAGGAACTTAGTGGCCTCAACACGTCTTGGAAAATATTTCATGTAGTGATCATCACCAGAGATAAGGAAAGGATATTGAGGTTTACACTTATCGTTATCATCAACAGACTATGTCTTGGGTTTATCGGATTGTAGATTATTATTTTTATCCTCCTTTTTCTTACGCTTTCCTTTTTTAGAATTTTTTTGTTGGTAGGGGAAGATTGAATTGAATTGACCTTGGAAGTTTTGTCGGTGGAATGAGTAGGAGTTAGAGAACTTTGAACATTAGAAGCAGTAGATTTGGGATTGGTGTAAGTGGCCGACGCAGATTTAGCATCATCATGGAAGGGTCTAATCACACCATCAACAACATGAGAAGTTGTTGGGGTTGTTGAGGTAGTGGTGGTATAAGGGCGAGGAGCGTCAGGGATCAAGTCATAAAGAGTGTCCGTTTGTGAATAAACGAGATGTAGGTATTGAGTGCAACTTATCGCCTGCTCTTCAGTGACAACTCCACCCATGGAAATCTCATGGGTGATTTTATTAATGAATGATTTGTTGAACCATTTAGCTAGTAACTGATCAGGGAGGTCATTTTGATCAATCATCTCCTCCGTCTCCACTCATGAATGTGATCGGAAATGTGAGTGGTAGAAGATTTCTTAAAGGAACTCAAAATCTCGTTTCCTGTCTCATAACAGATTGGCAATTGGTAATGTGTGAGAAAATCCATGGTGAGGGTGTTGAAGTCATTGAACAATTCTCATGGTAATTATATGTACCACTTTGTGGATGAACCCATGAGAGTTCGTTGGAAGAGACGTAACCGAATGGAGTCATCCATCAAAGAATTGGACGAACACCAAAGGTGAAAGGTCATAAAATGATTCTTTGGGTCTTCTTCTGGTCGACTGTCAAACTTGGGAATGTCGGACGATAATTTGGCTAGTATAACGGGCCAATTGGGGGAGTGTAAGATAGGATCATTCAAAATTCTAAACAAGTCAGGTAAATCAAAAGTGGCTAAGAAAGGCAACTGTCTATTCACGTGAGGATACTAGTGACTTTGGGGAGGAATTCCCGTTGGTATACCAATAGGACCGTAAGCAGTTTTCATGTAAGTGGAGAGTCCTGACAGATTCTACCGTGGAGGATTTGGAGGCATATAACCCATCGGGTTGGGTTGATTAGAGATGTTCCCTTGAAAAGGGACACGAGAGTGAATGTTCTAACCCCAAGTAGGATTCAAAGAACTGGGAATACGGCTGGCCAGAGTGAGGGGGTACAAAAGAGTTGACTTGAGGTTGTTTCCCCCAAGATGATTGTGGATTTATTTGGGCAAGAAGGTTCCAAAGTTGGGCTAGTGATCCCGATGTTTTCTGTCTATATAGTGGGTTATAGAGTCTAACTTGAGGTTATACTCCAAGTGGAGTTTTCCCCCCAATGGGAATATGGTAACCATAAGTGAACGGAGGATAGGTTATTTCAATTGGATTGGAGCCACTAGGGCCAGATTCCCCAACAAAATATGGATAAGACCCTCCGGAGAGGACCTGGGAAGGTATAGGAACAAGACCGACAACAACATTGTACCTAGGTGGAACAAAAATTCCAAAATATCTGGATGGAACCTAGGTAGGGACGACAATGGAATAATTCAAAGCATGATACCCAATAGGAAGCAATGGGATAGGTATAGAAAAGAGTGGTGTGCCAATGGGATCTTGGTTAACCACCACATTCCTGGTAGGAATAGTCATAACATGTGGGACCATAGTAACATGGGCCATCTAGAGAGAAAAAGTCAAGCTAGGACCAACTGACTGGGTGTCTGGAACGATAGTGATATTGCTATTTGTACCAACAAAGTGGTCTAAAGGTATCGTGTAGGTAACAAACATTTAGGGTAGTTGTGATATGACAGGTGGATCAGGACCTATCCCCAAGTTGTTGTAAAGGTCCCGCACCGTGTGAGGCGGGTTTCTAAATATGTCAGTAGACCAACGGGGATTGTCGACTCTAGGGCCTGTATAGGGTCTGGCTAGTATTCCAGAAGTGTCAACAACAAGTTTTCCTTATGAATTCATCTAGAGAATATGTCTCTCGTAACCAGGAGGATTTTAGAAAGCCTTTAGAGAATCAGAAATAATTAGAAAATTTTCTAAAGAGTCATAAATTTCCAATCGTGAAGTTATAGTGTCATGGACCTCTCTCCGCTCAGGAGAGACCTCTGATGAATTAGGAGGAAAAGGGAGATAACCTTCTAGATCTTCCGAGGGTATCCCTTGCATCCTACATGAATGATGTGGAGGGTCAATGTTGGTTGAACCAAATATTTTACGGAAAAAATCTATGGCCAATTACGGAAACAAACAACACTTGCGAATAAAATCTAGAAATCAAACCAAGCAACCAAACCTTATTATTTCAAGGTCACTATTTGGTGATGAAATCCAACGTCACGAAGTCAAGACAAGAAGGGGCTAGGATAGGACAGGTGGAAAAGTTACATTGATGACCTTCTTAACAGACTTACACCCTGGTGCAAGATCCCACACATAATCGTGGGTATACCCTCCGAGGATCCTTAGTGAGTCTGGCCAATGTTGATTCTAGGTAGCGTGAAGAATTTCACTTCCACAGTCACCTCGTGTAAGACCCTAAAGGGATAGGATAACAAGGTTACCAAGAACAACAGTGATGCCTAGGGAAATAGTCGATAGTCTGATCCATGTGCAAGGGTAGGGTATCTAACCTGAAATCAACTCTAACAGCTTCCACTCATAATTGTGGGTATACCTTTAAGTGACCCCCAAAATACACGCAATATCTACACCAAGACGAACAAAGTAGGGTGAGTAACTCTTCCAGCCTTAATGTTACCTCAGGTTTGACCCTTGTGTGAGAAGGGATTCCTAGGACAAAATGTTGCAAGTGGATTTGAACAATCCCTGTCACAAGATGCCACAGTTTGTTTTATGCTTTGGAGAGTGTGCCTCACAACCTATTCCAAATCTCTAGCCTAGCTAATGTTGGTGGAAAGAGTTTCTAGAAAATAAAAGTTACTAGTAAATTTTAAATTTATGTAGTATTTTAGAGGTTGTTGTTTACGCAAGAGGAAGATGGAGATGAAACTGATGTTGTATGATACCTTCACCCAATAATATGAAAGAAGAGATGAATGATGCAATGTTTTAGTTTGATGAACTCTAATTACAATAGGAAGAAATTATTTCTTCGGAAACATGAAAGCTATGAAATATAATTTATTTTTCTTGAATGAACACTATTTCACACAATCATAAGCAATGAAATTTCCCAATTTGTTCTCTTGTAAAAAAAAAAAATTGAATGCAAATTTTTTTCTTATGAATGATTACTAAAAAAGAATAAATGACTTTAATTCTTCCTTTCCAAAACCAAGTCAGGGATATAATGAATAAAGGAAAAGTAATCAAATAAATTAGATACTCTCAACAAATACCCAAATCAAACTTTCAATGAAGATAAATATGAGAATGGCAAGAAATTGTTTCGCTAAATGCAAATGAAAATAATTTTCCAATCAACAAGTAATCTAGAAAATGTAAAACAATCCAAAAAATTAAATCAAATCAAAGATTTTTATCAATCGAGCACTCATATTTAAAGCTAGATATTATGTCCTTGTTGACAAAAAAAAGGAATTAAAAACTTGTAAAATGATGAAGAAGGGTTTTCAATCCCTGAAAACCAATCAACAACAAGTCTTACAATCAAAAAACAGTCAAATGTTGCCACTAAAAGTTTTGCCCAGGTAGTCAGAGAAAAACTGGGTCTCAGAAGACAAAAAGACCTAATCCAAAAATTCTACAGGAGACGTCGCAACCCAGCAATAAGGTATAGTGCGACGATTTGATGTTTTCGAAGGCTAGATATGGGTAGGGTGTGGAGATTCCGCAGTGGTCTAAACAGGTAGGGTGTGGTGATCCAGGGACATCATAGGCTGCATATCGAATACAATGCGGCTATCTCTATAAACAAAAAAAAATGGAAAAAAGACAAAGAGTCTAAATGAACTTTCAGATCCAGAGAGTCTCGATGGATTCCCCACAGACTCAAAGTCTGGTTTAAAATGAAATGAGGTAGGCTACAGGGAAATGGACAACAAAAAACCAAAACAAGTCGTATCCCCAGCGGAGTCGCTAATTTTGTTACTGGATAAATTGGTGAATGCAGACATAAACTGATCTCCCTAGATCCACTTAGATATATAACAAAACAAGACAAGACATGGCTCTTTCTGTAAGCTCTAATCATCAAATTTACTAACAAACAAGAGATGAGTGACATACCTTTGAATATCACTTCCTTATATCTTTATTGTCCTCGCTCTGCTTTGGTGCTCTTGTGATATCGGATCTGCAATGACACAAACCAACCAAAGCGAAAATAATAATAGTATATTCAATGAAAGATTATACATGTGATCAAGGAGTCATGTAATAAAATGAGAATGATTTTATGGGAAAGAAATATGCCACTGTATCATATTAAGTAAAAGTGGAAGATACAACCAAACTGCCTTGATGTTGCAAGGTTTCCTTTTGGTGGCCCTTTGCTCCAACACACACACTTGCTCCAAAATTGCATGAAGAGGATCCACAATAACTTGATGGATAGATTAAGGCCTCAAGCATTAATTGAAATAGAATCCCTCACACAATTCTCAACCTATTCCTTCATTAATTCCTTTCTTGATCTTGCTTAACCTTTTCCATGAGAAATCCATCATTATATAGGAGAAAGAGATATGGTTAAAAATATTAGGTTGATCCCACCAAATCATAGAAGCGAGTAGGATCCCAACCATATGGATGCCACCTCATATTCTAGAATATCCCTTCTATAACTTTCATGAACTTCGACCTTTTCTCATTCTTTCAACGTCATCGCACCCTGGCTATACTGAAGCCTCCAGAAACATCGCAAGTCAGTTTCATGACAGCCTACGGCGATCAGACATTTTCGCACTATACCTTATGGCTGGCCTGCGACAACCTTCTAAAAACAAGTTTTGTAGAAGAGGGAGCTAGTCACTTTTTTCATGAAGTAAGGTTATTTTGGAAGCATGAACACATGTTGTAGGAACATCACCAGGGTGACTAAAATAATGTGTAACACCCGCTACAGTTCATTGTCGATAGTGGGAGACAAAAGAACCTCATTTTAGTAGAGTTCGTGAAGCGGTTGGGATTTCCAACCATAGCAGACCCACAATGGTACACCATCAGGTGGCTTCACCAAGGACGAGATATTCGCGTCATCCAATAGTGTTGCATTCTCTAAAGCATCAAGCCCTTCACCGATGAGGATACATATTATGTGACATTTATCCTCTTGATGTTTGCGATGTATTATTAGGCCAACCATACTTGTGTAAACGACATGCTGTGTATGAGTCCCGACCTCACGTTGTTATTGTTACCTTGGGAAATAAGTTGTACAAGATACTAGAGGTACCACCTCCTGTCGCTATCTCTTTGGTTACTACAAAACAATGCAGTAAGCTCATTTCCAAAACCGGGAAAATTGTTTTCTTGATGATCCACCCTCAGGGAAAGAAGAATATTGTATCCATGACCTCTAGACAAGGATCCTCTACATGAAAACAAAAAATGGACAAGGTCATGGAGGAGTACAGGGAGATCTTCACCTCACCCACAAGGATGCCTCTATACTATCAAGTCAAGCACCCCATCGATCTAACCCTAGGTGTGTCGCTGGCCAATTGATTTATCTAACAACACTATGTTCTGGAGAATGATGAAATCAAGAGGAATATTCAGGAGCTGCTACAGAAAGGTCATATCCAGCCAAGTTCATCTCCCTATGGGAGCCCAATCATGTTGGTGCAGAAGAAGGATGGGATTTGGAGACTTTGTATTGACTATCGAGCGTTGAACAATATCACTATCCAAAATAAGTACCATATCCCACAGATTGATGACCTGATGGTCCAACTAAATGTGGATAAATATTTCATCAAGATCAAATTGAAGTATGGGTATCACCAGGAACCAATCGAGTCATATGATGCGTGGAAGACTACCTTCAAATCCAAGGAGGGCCTTTTTGAATGGTTGGTCATGTCTTTCAGGTTGACGAATTATCCCACAACCTTCATGAGGCTGATAAACGACATCTTCAAGCCATTCCCCAACTCATTTGTAGTAGTGTACTTGGATGACATCCTGATCTTCAACCAGACTTGGGAGGAACAACTCCACCACATCCAACAGATCCTCCAAACACTACGAAAACACAAGTTGTATGCCAATTTGGAGAAGTGCACTTTTTGCATGACCTTGGTTTAGTATTTGGGATACATTATTTATGAGAATGGAGTGCATGTGGATCCAACCAAAATCCAAGTCATCCAGGATTGGCCATCCCCGAACACTCTAACAGAGCTTCACATATTTCTAGGTCTTGCTAATTTCTACTGTAAGTTCATGCTGGGATTCTCTCATATCACCTGGAGCTTGAGTCAATTCACCAAGGGAGGAGCAAAATAAAAATTATTTTGGTCGAAATCTCAACAAAAGGAGATCATAGAATTGAAACACCACCTCTGATGTGCCCTAGTTCTCACAATACCAGACTTGCAACAACCATTTGAGATTGAGACAGATGCCTCTGAATATGAGATTGGGGTAGTTCTTACTCAACAGGGGCATCTAGTGGCATATCACAGTGAGATACTATCATATATAGTCCAAAGTTATCCCACTGATGACAAGGAAGTGTATTCCATTATGCAGGATTTACAACAATGGAAGAATTACATTTTGCGGAAGAAAACGATCATCCACACAAACCAGTAACCCCTACAGTTCATATAGACACAAGGGAAGTTGCAGAACGATCTCCATTAGAAGTGGTCCACATATCTGTAACAGTTTCATTTGAACGTCAAGTACAAGAAGGGAAGCACCAATAATGTTGTAGACTTCCTCAACCAACCATCGATCGTGGTGATAACCACCATGCTCAACAATTGTGGGCATGAGACTTCTGATTGGCCGCTTCTCTACAAGAGAGATCCAGATTTCGACCACACATAAAAGATGCTCTTGGAGGGTAACTGAGTTCCAAATTTTCACGTCTAGGACACACTACCATTTCACCTGGGACACCTTTATGTTCCTTCAATAGAGCGTGCCAAGATGATTTGGGAAGCACACTATAGTTGGGTCACTAGGTATTTCGGGGTTGAGAAAATAGTGGTAGTACTGCATAAGTATTTGTATTGGCCAAACCTTCGACAGGATGTCAGGAAGTACATCAAATCCTTAACTTCCTATGCCATTGCCAAACCGACCATCAAGAAGCAAGGCCTCTATACTCTGCTACCTACCCCTAGTCGACCTTGGGAATCCATCTCCATGGATTACATGTTGGGCTTTCCTTCTACTAGGCATGGAAACAAATGTGTTTTCATGGTCGTCGACAGATTCTCAAAGATAGCCATTATGGCAGCCTGTAATAAGAATATCACAACAAAAGCCACTGCTAAACTCTTGTTTGAACGATTGTGGGTACACTTTGGGATCCCATAGTCTATCATATCAGATCAAGATAGAATTTCCATCAGTACATTTTGTTCCAGCCTCTGGTCAATGCTGGACACCAAGCTCACCAAGTCCAGAGCTTTCCATTCCCAAACGGATGGGCAGACAGAGGTCGTCAACAATATGATCATACACATTTTGTGTATGTACAACTCAAATCATCCACACACATCGGATGATATCCTACCCTATGTACAACATAGCTATAACCGAGCCCTCCATAGATCAATTGACCACATCCTCTTTCAGGTGGGCTTGGGATTCCAGCCACTATGTCCCATTGACGTAGTCATACCATTTGTAGCTACTCAAGCTGATTTGGCTCATGTCCAGTCTGAAGATGCCAAGGAGAACAACTTCACTAAGTTCATTTAACACATTCACCAATAGTGTTATGACATATTGGACAAAGCCAATGCTAAGTACAAGTAGTGGCATGATCATCATTGGGTGAAACACAACTTCCAGGTAGGTGACAAAGTGTGGCTGCATTTGCAGAAGGAGCGCCTCGCTGGATCCCACCGCAAGCTTCGCCCACTCTGATATGGGCCATAGACCATCACCAAGGTTGTAGGGGAAAATGTCTTCCAGCTCAGTATCCCACCATTCCTTGGTATAAACCTAGTGTTCAATGTGGACCGCCTTCGACCTTACTTTCCACCTCTACTAGACACATCTAGCATGGCAGAACAACTCACACCAACAGAGTTAAACCCACACTGCATGGAGCAAGACACAATTTATTGGATTATGGAAACACATATCAAAAACACCTTATAGTAGAGGATCCAACTATATCGAGTTGTCAAAGTAGGCCAACTCCTTCACCAGGGCAAGTGGCTCACTAAGGACCAAGTTCAATAGAAGTTTCCTCATATCATGGAGGAACTCAATGCAATGGGGACCATTGCTTCCTAAGGGGGGAGGAATGATCGAGGTGGATATTGGTTTCCATTCGCCTATTCCACTTGTACCCCAACCATTGTTTCTTTTGGTTTTTCAATTTCCTTAATTGTAGCACAATTTACTATTTTTGGCAGTTTTTCGGGTCCTGAACTTCCCGAGCCATTTTGAGGCCCTAAACGAAGATTTTTGGGCATCACACCTCCGACGAATATTAGTTTTATCCATACCTTTTTATTTGCAGTCAATAGTTTTATTCCTTGGATAGATATTTCTAACGATATATCATATGCGTCAAGCGAAGATAGTATGCCAAAGTTACGACCAAGGGAAATTGATGTACCAATTTACCCTGACGGGGACCATATCCTGGTGTTTCATGTCCTAGGGTTAGGTTTTTGGATGTTTAGGGTTTCCATTGTTTCTGAATAATATATAGGCCTTTGAGACTAATTGTAACATAGATTTTAGAGGCCAGTGGCCGACACATATCTTCTCAGAGATAAGCTACCAACGCCCTAGCTAGTTTATTTCTATTTTGTCTATAAACAAATTTCAGTTCTTTGATATTAATGAAATTATGTGTTTTTTTTCTGCATCTTTCTATTCATGGTTATTTGTGTATTTCATTGCGTTCCTACATAAATTTGGATTAGCGACTATCTCATTATTCCCTCACGACATCGTGTACCTCGTTAACTAGGTAATCATTAACCTATAGTTTGGGTCACAACAAGAGTTCTAGTAGCATGTGCCAGGTACGTTACAACACCTCTCCCTTAAATGGTTTTTTTCTATGTGTGACCCCTTTAATCCTTGTGTTATCTTAAAATAGGTGATTACTTTACTCTACACAAGTTTTCAATCGAGAATCGTTTTCTAACAAAGTATTTTCATAAGGACTAAAAGGCATATGAATCCATGATTAACCATGCTTTTAAACAAGAATACAAAACATATATGAACTCATATGGAATAAAGAACATGAAAAGACAAGAGAGAGAGACAACCAATGTTGGTAACGAAGTTCACTCCTCATGGGATACATCTCCAGACCCGATTCAATTGGAATGTGGGTCACTTTCATTCCTTCTTCAAAAGATTCTAGGATCCTATCATAAGTGATTACATAAGAGATGCCTTCTCCTTCAATGAGGATTCAAGAAGATTACTCACACTCATATCTCTCCATACATTAAGAAGGATAATACCTTACATGAATAAGTCTCTCAAATCTCAGGAGTAGTAGAACTATGTCCCTTTGACTCCACTCATTAACTATCCATTATTCTCCCCCATAACATAGGGCTCACATAAGGTCTTATATATTTTTCCTCACTCACTCTCAAAAAAGAGCATTAATTCCTAGATCCACAATAATAGGATATAATTACAAAAGAGGTAAAACAAGATCCACGAATGTAGGATCTGAAATTGCCTTCAAGAAAATAATGGGAAAAGTCTCAGAACCACCCAAAGAATCTTCATCCATGTCCTTGATTCTCTCAACCTAATAGTGAGAAAAATGGAAAATTGGTGTGAGGTGGTTTTTCACATAAAAACCAATTTCCATAATTACAATTTAATGAAAAAGATGTGATTCTAATTTCCTCACAAGTATTAATCATTTTACATCAAAGGTTAACAATAATGTATGAGTTTTCCAAAATCTCATAAAGCATAATTAAATGCATGATCATCTAATAAAAGCATAAGAATGCATGAGACCGTTTTCTCACAAATCATCAATAAAATGCATGAGAAAATAAAAGTCAAAACATATAAGTTCACCACCTTCACCAGTCTACAAATCAACTTTGTGAGCATAGTAACATACTTCCATGTGTGTAAATCCATCCAGATCACGCCTCCCCACAAAGAACCTTTTGGTATCCGAAAGTATCAAAATTATCTCTATGCAAATGTCCTCAAAAGGTGCATTCTTTGAAGACTCCACACATGTACTTTGGAATTAGAATGCAAAGACAACACTTGCAATTTCTACAAATAAAATGTTTGGAAAGGCACATCCCTTGTCTCCTTCGCCTATGTTCTTCGAATTTGAAATGTTGAAGCCCACGTCCATAATCTTGCAACCTATACCGGATGATATATGTACCGCAATCTTTGGCGTGCCTTACTTTCCAAGAGTTTATAACTACACTCTTGGTCAATTTTACAATGAATTTACAAAATGGATTAGGAAAACCACCTCATACAACTAATTACAATGATGATTAAAAAATGAAACCACTTAAGGCTTAAGGAGAAAAATAAATCCTCTCACTCTCCTCACTCAAGAGTGGCTATAAATCCATTACAATGCTTCATAACAATTTTACATCAAGAACATTCTTGTCATGAGTTTATAACACACTCATAAATAATTTTTACAATGATTGCCAAAATGGGCTTAAGCAAGGAAATGCCTCTTACAAAGAAGTGGCTACAAAACCCATTACATTTTGGCAACATAAATAAATGCACTAGTGATAGACTCTATGGTTTCAAAATACCCACTATAGATAGTGCACATACTAGCTTCCCAAAATCCTTTTGCTTGCCAACACACATGGAATCAACACTATAGGTCTCAATAGTTATACAAGGTATAACATATTTCGGGTTCCCATAGTTCAAAAAGAAAAAAATCATCATTCAAACTCCACTAAGGCCTGTGTTCCAACTTGGCCAATGGTAAACAAAATTGGCACATTTACAAAACTGGATCAAAAGCTACTTCTCAATTGACATGTACCAAATAAAGTCCCAAGGTTGAACCTGGATGAGAAGCAGCACCAAAAAAAAAACAGACCACTTTTGCACTAGACATGCTAGCAAAACATTCCACTACCAAAGATGCTTGCCCAAAAGATGGGATTTCTGTAGAAATAGAAGAAGCCACAATAGTAGACTATTTTTCCACACTGGTTGGAACAAGAAAAGGAAACTTTACGCCTATAGAAGAGGCATATCAACCCAAATGTCTAGACAATGAAGGAATCTGTAAGGATGTCGCAATGGTTTTTGTACCAAAACTCACATTGCCAAACCCAAATGAAGGCTGAGATGTCGAAGACCCAGATAATGAATATGTCGAGGCTCCAAAAGCTAAGCCTGGTGTCGAAGTCGATGATGACACAGGATTTCCAAATGGAATACTGGTGAGGAATCTAGTGACATAGTTATCACAGTAAAACTTTTCTATAACATAAAGTTTATGGCCAACATGAGCACTAGCGATGCTAGGGCACTAAGGTTCATCAAGATTACAGTACTAGTGCTCGAAAAAATCCAACAACTTTGATCCTAGTGGTTGAATTATGCCACGTCTTTGGTGGCCATGCTAAGAAGAGGTGTAATGTAGGATATCTCCACCCAATCGTTCCACGTCATGATGCCAACTTGTGTAGGGAAGATAGATCCTTGAACCAAGGAATACAAGTGTTTTGGATCTGCAATTGATCTTGTACCTTGAGTGCTATGATCTGGATCAATATGGTTAAGTACCCAACATATAAAGCTACTGATTGGAGAGATTTGGTGACTTGAAATCATGTCATGAACAATACTATACTGCAATATGACAACCATCGATCACATTGTGAAGCTATTGACAATCATCCAACAAAAAACAACCTTAACACATCCATCATACTTGGTCGTCCTGCGTTTCCTTTCAAAATTGACCGATAAGATACTGAGGAGTGTGTCTCTATTTAGAATAGGATATCCATCGATCCATTCTATGATCGATGGTCAATATATTTCACATGCAAGAATCCATTGCAACAGATTCAAAGATAAATCTCTTTTCATGGAGAAATTTGGGCCAATCCATGGGTCAAATCATGACTTTGGTGATTGATATCTCCAAACAAAATCTTTTTGGATCAAGGAAAGTATAACAGTGTGAAACATTAGCAATAATTTTATCATGAGGATAATCTATCGGCAGTGGTCAGAGGTCATTGGCACCAAAAAGACTCCCCGTAATAGTTTTGCGATAATTTTATTTCCAACGTGATAGAAGGTGCCACGTCTCTTAACTCAATGTCTTCACCATTATTTGACATGTGAATCCCACAACCGAGAAAGGTTGTTTCATTGATTGTGAGACCCACAATGTCAAGTGAATCCTTTGTCGATCCTATTGTGGAGCTTGAGCAGAAACTGCTCGTCATCTTCGGTGGTGATTTTGAGCAACCTATGGATTAATACAATAATGGTTGATTTCTCTTTGAATCTATTTTTACACAATAGATCGCTCGATTTTATGGTCATGAAGTTTTGAACGAATTGCATCTACACTAGCGTAAAAATGCAGTAAAACCCATAGTGTATGAGGCACATCAACAAAACCATGACCACGACTGCAAGAGCTGCCACTATATAGATGGATCAATTCACAGAGTGCTTTAGCCTCTGAAGTTCTCCATGAAATTTCGCAATTGTTCCTACAAGCTACTCATATGGAGATTGTGGCTACTCTCTCCATTTTGAAAATGATTCTTGGGTTGGTTTCCATTCCTATAGTCCTCCATGCACTTCTATGTTAATTCACAACATGGAAAATATGATCATCCTGATTCTTATATGTAGGTGTATAAGGGAATGATAGGGGTCTGGGCCAATGTTAATCTAGCCCATCCATCAAAATACCCACAATGAGGATTCGTTATTTGGTAGATATGTGGACAAGTCGTTATGGCATTATCCAAAGTATAAAACCGATACTATTGTTTGAGAAATTCCCCACCATCTTCAAATTTGTGAACGAGGTACCATGCGGAACATGCATAGAGTCAGACTAATATGTGATCATACAGATGAACCGATCCTCATCCAAGATAATTGAAATCGACTTCCATTCGATGGAGAATGAGAATCCATCAATGTGATTTGAATTACATAATCTTGTCCTTCTCTTCATTATCACTGGTGTTTTCTGCTTCTATGACAATGTCTTCTTTATGCGGTCATCCACGCTCTTGGTGGAAGTAAAAAATTTTCTTCTCTGTTGCAGAACATGTTAACTTATAGAAATATTTCAATTTTGTAGAAATGATAACCACTACTTACTAAGTCATTCAAACGAATTCTCCTTGGATAGTTAATGTCTTTGAAAAACATCTTCTGGGATTATTTTCGCTGGACTTGTTGGAAGATTGGTTGTATTCATTGATGTCAACCATAGTCATTGGTTTTGGACCGCACGATTGATGAGGGTATTTGGACATGAAGGAAAGTGCACATGCAGACACCACACCCATGGATGGATATTATACATCATGTTGGTTCCGGTGGTAGGTGGGACGTCACGTGGATCCTCATGGTTGAGGATAAATGAATTTTTGAAGATGACAAAGTGAATTGAAGAAGGAAGTACAAGTCGGCCCCTAAGATAATTAAAGAAAAGGATTACAAAATAAAAAAGTGTCAAGTCGACCCTAATGTTAAAAGGAAGTGACATAAAAGGTATACATACATATCATTATACATTCATTTTAAAACACAAACAAGTCAAATTTCAGAGGAAATATGAAGTAAAGAAGGTCGGATTTCAAGGGAGGATGAAGTCTTTTGGTGATTTGTTCTAAGGTATGTTATTTACAGGTCATCTTACCATTTTCACTATAATTTATTTTCTAGAACGATTCATATGGTGAAATTGGTATGGTATTGAGAAAACATATCTAGGTACCTGTGGTAAAAATTTTGACTCTTTATTAACTACACTTTTGGAGATACACTCTGTGGAAGATAGAGTTTTTGACTAGTCCTGAAGCTAGTCATAAACATGTGTTCCGAGTAACACAATCATAAATTCTTCATAGAGAATCCAAATTAAGTGAGACAAATTTAATTGGAAAGAGTATTGGTTGTAGTTATGTGTGTGTGAAATTCAGAATCTGATGTTAAATATTGAGGACGAGACATTATGTACAAGTTCGCTCTCCTGAATAAACTAGAATTGAATAAGGTCTACCACCATTAGGGAGGATTCAAGGAAAATTGGAGGAGTTTCAGAGAATACATTGAGTTATATTTTCTACAGGATCAAATTATTCTAAGAATTGAATAATTTCATAAGTTGAAGAAGTCTCAGGAAGCATTATCTGGTTCTATGTGATGGTTAGTTGATGGTGATGATTTAATGTAAAGTTTTATTATCTCTCATATATTGTTGGGTGGAAGGAAGGGGAAAGGATGGAGAAGTCAAACCTCTCTTGATATTGGAGGATTGTATCTTCCTTTTGGAGGTTTATCCCTTCCTTTATATTTGGAATATGGAGCTACCTTTGGAAGTCATTACTTCCCTTGAGCAATAACTATTGATTATTTCTCATATATTGTGAATGGTGTATTGTGGTGTATTGGTGTAAGTCTTATACTATTGTTTATTTCTCATTGGATATAATAGAATGGTTTAAGTATAAGTTGATTTTGTTTTTAAATTGTACTTGATACTGATTCACCCCCCCTCTTAGTATTAATAATTGGTATCAGAGCAGGTTACCTTCAGTACAATTTAACCACTAGAAGGAAGATCCTAAGCAGAAATGTAAGACAACATTCTAAATGGGATTCCACCATTTGATGGAATCAATTTTGAATATTGGAGTAATAGAATGGAAACTTACTTGAAATCTCTTGGGGAATATGTTTGGTTATTAGTTTCTTTAGGATACAATTCTTTGTAGAAACCAAATACTGCAACTCAGAATGAAGAAAAAAGGAACAACAAATTAGCAACAGATACCATCCTGTATGGATTGACATATTCAGTGAAATCCAAGGTGGGGTCATGTGCATCAGCAAAATAGCTTTGGGACAAGCTACAAGACCTTTATGAAAGGGAAGAAGTAGAAGAAGAAGAAAAAGTTGAAGCAAATTACAACATATCATATTTCAAAGAAGCAAATAGAGGTTAGTTATTTTGTTTTAATTGTGAAAGAGTATGACATGTTGAATTTGAATGTACATATCCAAGGATTGAAAGAGATGACACTGAAGAAGAAAATCATAAAGAAGAAATGATTCAACAAGAAGATGAGAATCTTAAAAAATTGAAGCATGTTGAGATTGAAAATAGCAAGCTCAAAGACACACATAGAAAACTAAGAAGTGAATTGGATAGCTATGAAAACATAGTTGTAATCTTGAAGAAACAATTAGAAGACTTTGAGAAACTAAGAGAATAAACCATTTCCTTGAAAACTCTACTCGAAGAAGAAAGAAGAATAGGATAATTAAGGAATGTCCAAATGATATAAAATGAAGAAGATTGTGAGAAACTTGAACAAGAAGTTGTCTCATTGAGGAAGAGCTTAAGAAAATCTCAAGTGCCAAAAGAATTAACACATATTGGATGTATGGGTGAAACTTCATACAAAAAATATGAAAATACCAACAAGAAGGTTGAACAAAGAGCTACACAGATAGTTGATGAGAAGTGGACTAGGATACCATAAAGAAGGAATGATTACAAAAGAGATGAATATCCAAGAAGACCTTCTACCTTCAAGAATCAAAGAAGGTTCAATCAGTATGAAGGAAACTACATAAGAGTAGATCATGAACTCAAATGGACTACATCAGAAAGAAGGTCACTTACTCCTAGGTATCAAAATTTCTTTGGTGGTCATTGTTATACTTGCAAAAATTTTGGACATAAGGAAAATAATTGCAGAATCAATGAAAGGAACAACTATGCAAGAAACATGAATGGTGTAAATAGAAGATATGGAAATAATCATGGATTTGTCAACAGAAGTTATAATTCATTTTTCTTATTTATGGACAAAAATATTGTATTCTACAAATGTAATTATCTTGGTCACAAAGAATGAGATTGAAGATATATGAATGAATATGTCTTTATGCCAACCACAGTATGGAGAAGGAAAGAGATTCCAAACAATGAAGATTTTCGAATAGCATTGACCGCTGAAGAATGCAAAGAAGAAGATGAATGGTACATAGAGAATGGATGTTCTTCACACATGAACATGGATGAAGACAAATTCATCAACTTGAAGAGAAAGGGTGGTAATGTTGCATTTGGAGATGACTCATCTACCAAAATAATTGGAAAATGTGTAGTAGATCTTGGAAGAAAAAATGTAAAATCAAATAATGTCCTATTGGTTGAAGACTTGAAGCATAATCTACTTAGTGTTAGTAAAATGTGTGATCTAGGATATACTCTCATGCTTAACTCACAAATATAAAAAAATCAAAGAATAAAGTTTAGGAAGATTGGTTGCAACTGGAACATGAAGACCAAGTAACATATACATCATAAATACACGAAAAATATCCAAGGAATAAAGAGACCACAAAAATGAAGTGTTATTAAGTTCTATATTCTCAGGGGGAACAACCACAAAGAAGAGAGTTACCTTTTTCCATTAAACTCAGGGGGAGAAACCCTACCATTTTCCATTGATGTCAAAGGGGGAGAGAAATTGGGATCATGATGATAGGGGAAGCATGAGTGTTTCCATCAATGAAAAAAGGGGATATTTGGACAAGGACAATGCACATGCAGACACAATACCCATGGAACAATAGTATACATCATTTTGTTTCTAGTGATAGGTGTCACGTCACGTGGATCATCATGGTTGAGGAGAAATGAATTTTTGAAGATGACAACATGAATTGAAGAAGGAAGTATAGGTCGGCCCTAAAGTTAATTAAAGAAAAGAATTACAATATAAGAAAATGTCAGGTCGGACTTAATGTTAAAAGGAAGTGACATAAAGGGTATAAATACATATCATTATACATTCATTTTAAAACACACAGAAGTCGAATTTCAAAGGAAATCTGAAGTAAAGAAGGTCAGATTTCAAGGGAGGATGAAGTCTTTTGGTGATGTGTTTTAAGGTATGTTATTTACAGGTCATCTTACCATTTTTGTTTTCTAGAATGATTCAGATGGTGAAATTGGTATGGTATTGAGAAGACATATCTTGGTACCTATGGTAAAAATTTTAGCTCTTTATTCACTATACTTTTGGAGATACACTCTCTGGAAGATAAGGCTTTTGACTAGTCTTGAAGCTAGTCATAAGAAAGTGTTTTGGGTAAACCAATCATAACTTCTTCATAGACAATCCAAATGAAGTGAGACCATTTTCATTGTAAATAGTATGGGATGTAGTTTCTTGTGTGTGAATTTCATAATCTAATGTTAAATCTTGAGCGCGGGGCATTCTGTACAAGTTCTCTTTCCTGAATAAGCCAGAGATGAATAAGGTCTACCATTCTCTCTATAACTAGTTTTTGGGGAGGATTCAAGGAGTGAAAATTGGAGGAGTTTCAGAGAATACATTGAGTTATATCATCTACAGGATTAGATTATTCTAAGAAGTGAAGAATTGTAGAAGTTGAAGAAGTCTCAGGAAGCATTATCTGGTTCTATGTGATGGTTAGTTGATGGTGATGATTTAATGTAAAGTTTTATTATCCCTCATATATTCTCGAATGGAAGGAAGGGGAAGTATGGATAGGTAAACCCTCTCTTGATATTGGAGAATTGTATCTTCCTTTTGGAGGTTTATCCCTCCCTTTATATTTGGAAGCTAGAGATACCTTTGGAAGTCATTACTTCCCTTGAACAATAACTATTGCTTATTTCTCATATATTGTGCATGGTGTATTGTGGTGTATTGGTGTAAGTATTATACAATTATTCATTTCTCATTGGATGTAATTGAATGGTTTAAGTATAAGTTGAAAATGTTTTTAAATTGTACTTAATATTGATTCACCCCCCTTCTCAGTATCAACAGTAATAACTTCTTCATATCCTTCCTCCTTCTTTGTAGGAGCTTGTACGACTCTCTTGCCACATTTTGGATGAAGTTGAGGACGAATTTTCCAGCATTTCCCAATCCAGTGGCCACTCATAATGCAATGATTGCAATAGTTCCTTTGCTTGTCCTTTAACAGAATCTCCTTGTCACGAGGACATGAAAGGGGTTATTTTTTTCTTTTGAACGTGCTCATCTTATTTACCCAAAATTTATTTTTTTGATGCTTGGATACATCATGGTTAGGAGATATAATGCAGAAATCATTTTTCTTACATTCAAGAAAAGGATTTAAATGACTTTCATACCTTTCTGAATTGTCCTTGATGTAGATATGATGAGGACTAGAACTAGATGATTTATCTTCTCTCTTCGAACTTGATGATGTAAAAATGTTTTTTGACGTAGTTCTTGTTTCAACAGACTTTGAGCACTCTCCAATCTCCTCTTGACCATATCCCAAACCTGCAAATCATAGTATTTGTACCACCTCTATTGGTTGAGTGATTCTTTGGCCATGAGATCCAAGACCACCTCCTCTACATCCCATCTTCGTGAGGATATTCATGCCCATGTTAGGTTCATAATGAGAAAACATTGAACATGACGAAACATCATATACCTCGATTTTAGTTTTTACATCCACGATAGTAGGCTCTTTGTCTTCCATTCATTCACCATGTTACAAATTAGCCAAGAGATCATCCATGGTTTGCAATTTGAGTTGCAATTATTCAATAATTCCATTGAGGAATTCTCCATGAAGATGAGACTTCTCTTGAAGCTCTTTCTTCTCTTTTTCTACAACCTACAAAAACCTCCTTCAATATTCATTTTCATCTTGAATGTTTTGATTTATGTCCTCTAATTATTGAATTCTTTTTTCTTTCTTCACTCCTTTGCCCATCCTACAAAGAAGTCAGCCTTCTTTGATACCACATGATATGAAAATGGGCGAGTACTTTACTCTATGCAAGTTTTCAATTAGGAATCATTTTCTAACGAAGTATTTGCATAAGGATTAAAAGGCATATGAATCCATGATTAACCGTTCTTTTAAATAAGAATACATAACATACATGAAATCAAATGGAATAAAGCACATGAAAAGACAAGAGAGAGAGACAACCAATGTTAGTAACTAAGTTCACCCCTCTTGGGATACATCTCCGGACCCACTTCAATTGGAATGCAGATCGATTTCATTCCTTCTTAAAAATATGCTAGGATCCTCTCATAAGTGAGTATATAAGAGATGCCTTCTTCTTCAATGAGGATTCAAGAAGACTACTCACACTCATATCTCTCCATACATCAAGAAGGATAATACCTTACATGAATAAGTCTCTCAAAGATCAAGAGTAGTAGTATTATGGCTCTCTAAATCCACTCATTAACTCTCCATTACTCCCCCCCCTTACATAGGGCTCACATAAGGTCGTATATAGTTTTCCTCACTCACTCATAAAAAATAACATTAATTCCTAGATCCACAATAATAGGATCTAATTACAAAAGAGGAAAAACAAGATTCATGAACTTAGGATTTCAAAATATCTTCAAGCACATAATGGGAGAAGTCTCAAAACCACCCAAAGACTCTTCATCCATGTCCTTGATTCCATCAACCTAATAGTGAGAAAAATGACAAATTAGTGTGAGGTGGTTTCTCACATAAAAACCAATTTCCATAATTACAATTTTAATGAAAAATACATGAGTCTAATTTTCTCACAAGTATTAATCATTTTACATCAAAAGAGAACAATAATGTTTGAGTTTTTCAAAATATCAGAAAGAATAATTAAATGTATGAGAATCTCATAAAATCATAAGAACGCATGAGACCTTTTTCCCACAAAGCATTAATAAAATGCATGAGAAAATAAAACTCAAAACATATAAGTTCACCATCTTCACCACTCTGCAAATCAACTTGGTGAACACAATAAATTCCTTCCATGTGTGGAAATCCGTTCGGATCATTATGTGAGTTGGTTTAGCAAGCATCGTCAAGCCTACATCCACTGACAAAAATAGTGCCAATAATCCATATACATAAATCATATTTTAATCAATGATATATCAAATGTCTGTCAAATGAAATACTCAATCAAAATAAAATCCACTCTTTGACTCAATCCAGAGTCCAAGGATGTCCATTGAAGCAATCAACATCCATAGCTTGTCATGTATCTTTCACGCTCAGGAGAACTCATCAATAAAATTTGTCAATAGATATATATCTGAAAGCAACAATGAATTACAATACATCATCAACAACATATATAACTCATAATCGAAAAAAAATCATAATGTATTATAGTCAGATCAATTGCACACAAGTGTCCTCAAAGAATAAGTCAATATATGTGTGATCAATAGTACGTGATGCTACACAATTTATAGAGTAAAATAATTTTATCCTATATAATGTGGGGAAATCATTTTAATAAAAAATGAAAATTGACAAATCCTATTTAGGAAAAAACATGGAAAATTAACCCATAGGTGAAATTTAACACTGAAAATTTTCACTCACACACGAAAACACATAGATCTATGTGTCTACACACACATACATATACATGCATACATATCTATATATGTATGTATCTATTTTTTTTGTGTGTGTGTGTGGATAGAGAGATAGATGGTGTGTGTGTGTGTGTGTGTTCATCATAGACGAATATGTGTAACATATTCAAAATTATCATCAAAACTATAGATAAACAAGAGATTTGAAAATATGAATCAAGGTAAAATCACGAAGATGGGTAACACTTTTGTGAGAATCAAGTTGCAAAAATTGCTAATGGCATGTTTTTGGCCGAAATTTTATCTTTTTTAGTTGAAATAATTTTCATTTGAACTATTTTTTCGGCTGAAAGTTAAATCTAATAGTATCGTTGAAAAATATAACACAAATTTTAAATCTACCAACAATTTTCCATTAAAACTATCTTTTGGATGAAAAATACTAACTTTCACCCAAATTATTTGTTCGGCCGAAAACATGTAACTATGGCACTTTTCAGAAAAAGATGTGTTCACTTCAGCTTACTCCAACCTGGGGAGGAGCATACTCAAAATATTGTGATTCTGATTTCAGAACTAGTACCAACATTTTCAAAATTGAATCTATTTTCTTTTGATACCATTTGTATTCAATTGAATTGTTTTTTAGTAATTTTAGTTAATTTTATAAAAAAAATGTTTGTATATTATTTTTAGATGACATAATGATTAAGTAAAATGAAAAATCAATATCTGCAATAATAGATAGTAAAATATTATGGAGAAATTATATTATGGAACCTTTCACTGTCCTTTTCAAAATGGTACTTTTAGATTTTAGTTTTAAATAAAAATTAAGGCATATAAATGGTGTCAATCTAAATGTTTTTAAAATCTGCACCCTTTTGAAATTGCTCAAATTCAAAAAATTGTAGTAAGTATAATATTGATTTGTTGTCTTCAAAACTATAGTCATACTTTAATAGAGTTTGTTTAGATTGTTTCAATATATTTTGTTTTTGATAATCGAAAGTCTAATATGAGTAAATTGGTGTCAACAAACATAACTCATTATCAGTGCTTTCATTTTTAAGGAGCATATTGTCAAACAATCACTAAAACGACATATCAAATGTCAATAAACAAAATTTTAAAAAATAATCAATAGAAATCTAACAAAATTCATGCCAAGTTTTGTTTTACTGTAAAGTGAAATTCTAAATAAAAGAATACTTTTTTTACCGGAAGTTTAAAAACTTCTAAAAATATATTTCATTTTCTCAAAAAACAAGGAAAATACACCCAAATTCATGATTTTAACCATTGTTTTCTTTTATGTAGCTTGAACCACCAACACTATAATACATAAAACTAAAAATATTTCATTATATAAAAAAAATAGTTTTAAAAACACAATCTTATTTTAAGAAATGAATTTGAAATAACATGCACATTTTATAAAACATAAAAGAAATATAAAAAAATCATGTATTTTATAATGTGTATTCGTTATATAGACACACAATTATGAACCATATACATATTCAATTTTATCCAAACTAAAACCATCCAACTCTATTAAACAATATTACCATCGTGAGATGTTAATTAAGTAGGATTAAACATAATTTAGAGCCCCAAACCTCTATGTTTGTCCTCATACAATGGCCATGGCCCCAAGACTCATTTGTAGTGAAATAATTCTCCATATATATCCCATATATCACTAATAGGACAAATATTCCCTCTACAACAAATGTGTGATGTTGTAAGGTCCTTGTCATGTCTTATGATCTATATAAACATCCTTTAGAACATAAGGCATTAATTTTACTCCACGGACCATGGTCAAGTAACCAAGACCTATTGATAGAGAACAAATACTCCTAATGGTGCCCATATCCTCCTCAAATGAAAAATATAAATTCTAGAGGGGTTTCATGGTGGCACAACTACTTTTTCAAAATCGTCGAGTGAGCAAATATTAAGTTAGGTTGTAAGGCCCTTGTTTCCCTTCCCCAACCATATTCAATTCCATAAGACCCATCCATCAAAAAAGAATCCTTCTTGTGGCACCCATATTCCATTCAAATATGAAAGATCCACATTAAAGGGCCTATGTTGTGGTTCTAGGCCTCATTCATGGAACTTGAGCCCTAGAAGCTTTATTTAGAGCATAATGTGTTGGGAAAAAATTAATTGTAGAATTGAAGAGTTGTTAATTCAAAGAATAGGCGGTGTATAAAGATACTATTACAGTATTGAAGCATACATAACCATATAAGTTCGACATATAATAGATGAAACTAGAAGGATGTTACTATTGATTGATAGACTAATCCATAGGACCATCTATGTAACTCAATGTATAACTAAATCCATTGGAATGAGGAATACAAAATGAAGTTTGATCACCTTAGGAACTCTTAGAGATCCTACTTTTTGGCCTTATCCCATGCACTAGTTGATGAAGTTGGGATTACCTTTAGTTAACTTGATTGACAAGTTTACTACCTATTTAACCTATCAAGTGAACTCCTTAGTCAAACTTTGGCTATGACTATATAAAAAATATCAAAAGGTGAGATGGATCCAATATTCCAACAACCTACTTTCTATATATTTAGGAGTTGAAATTATATCTATACACCACCCATAAAAACTTCCTTAAACTTGGGCGAAGTGGAAAGTTTCAAAACCTTATGCTTTGTTAATTTCTTCATAAATATATCATAAATATAATAATCCATCCTACTACAATAAATAAGAGAAACAATATTTTCTTGTACCAACTATAGTATTGATCCAGATGGATATTGGTGGCCACCCACCTATTCCACCAGGCTCCTCGTGTCCAATTTTTATTCAACACGTCTTTTTGTACTACTTTATAATTTGATTTATACACTTTTGGGGATGCCTGAAGCCTGACACATTCTCCAGGTGGATACCACTGGCCTCTCACCTAATCCAATTGGCTTGTTTTGTATGTTTTCATATCAACACATCTTGTTGTACTTTCAGGGCTGTTTTGAGGCCCTAAACATTGTTTCTTGACTCGCCACAGTCAGACTATAGATGGAGTCAAATTCTGATAGAGAAATGTGTATCTCTCTAAAATACGTTTCCAACGGGCTATCGCGCGCCTAAAAATAAGGTTGTATGAACAAGTTATAACCGTAGGAAGTTGAGGTACCAAATTACACCAACTTACCCATAGGGACCACATGACTTTTGGAGTTTCACCTTCTAGGGTTAGGTTTTTTGATGTCTAGGGTTTTGGCATTCATGAGTAATATGAAAAGGTCCTATGGAGCCTCATTGTAATGGATCCTTCTCAGATGGATGCACTTAGAAGCCACATCTCTTCTCAGAGATAACTACCACCATTTGAGCAAGGTTCATTTCTACAGTTTTATAGTTTCAACCTATTTCATTATTTAATAGAAGATATTGTTCACTAAATATTTGTTTTATTCTTCCCATCTCTGTTTTTATGGTATTCAGTCTATAATCAATTTGTTCCACTCCTAAATCTAGATCAGTGGTATCAAAGCAGTCTTCTCTTTTTCATTTCTCAAAGCAAGTCCTTGACGAGGTTAGGGTATAGATATTTGGGTCTCGAGCTAGTTTCTCTTGAGGACAACCACTCTCGCTAGCCCAAGCAACCTCCCATGGTGGAAGAAAATAGACATGATAGAACAAAATATCCTTTAAAGACGTTTCTCAAGGAATCCCTCATGTGACAAAGGAACGAGATGATGGACAACTTCGCTCAAATCCTTCAAAGACTACCAATGGCGATAGTTGAGGAATATTCAACAAGCAACTCTTTTGAAAGTGTGACATCCTTCAAGGTACAAGTCAATTTTGATATCCCGTTATTTGAAGGCCAGATAGATGCAGATGCTCTAGAAAAATGTTTGAATCTGCCAGAAGGTTATTACTCTGTCCAAAATTTTTCCAACAATGAAAAGATCACCTTCGTTCTCCTTAAATCACTTCCCCATGTCAAATCTTGGTGGGAATGTTATTGGGAGAGGTACATTTCGGACGAATCTACACTATTTGGGAGACAACCCACTAGGGCGAGCTTTGTAGATGCCCTAAAGGAGGCGTTCTACCATGTTGGAAACTATGATGACCAATACATGAGATGGACAACTCTGCATCAAAAAAGAGACTAGATGGTGCCAGATTACACCAACATATTTCACACCTTGCACTCAAATATGAGTATCAAATAATCTACGCGACACCTAGTTTTGAAGTACTGAAGTGGTCTACACAGGTACATCATAACATATATGGATTTCTTGGACATCTCCTCACTGGGAGTTTCTTATCAATATGCAGTCAAAATTGAGCAGAAAATCAAGTAGTAGAGTAAGTGGGAGAAGCATGGACAGAGAAAGGAAGACAAACCTCAAGAGATCCAATCCCAGATGCATGCAAAGAAGGTTAATGTGAATTCTAACAAAGACACGAGAAAGTGGTGTGAGTTCCACAACATCCCTTGGCACAACACTGATGAATGTCACTCAATACAGTCATTGGTGGTCGAGCTCAAATACAAAGATTCAAACCTCAACTTGGACCTTGATTCAAAAAATAATAAATGGAGACATATAATTGATGCAAAACCCACTTCTATTGTCGCAACCTCAACAATCCAACCAGAACAGGATCCTGAGGAGGGGGAGCGACCCTTCCATTCAAAGATATGGGTGAAGGGGACCCCACTGCATTTTATTGTTGATAGTGGAAGCCAGAAGAACATCATCTCAACAGAGGTTGTCTTGTATTTGGATTTTCCAAAAACACCACACTCGCATCCAAACAACATCTGGTGGCTTCTCCAAGGTCAAGATCTTCATGTCAACCAACAATGTCTCATGTCCTATGGCATCAAGCCATTCAAGGATGACATATTATGTGATGTTCCCCCACTAGAAGTATGTGATGTTATATTAGGACAACCATATATGTGGAGGCATCATACTATTTATGAGTCTCGACCCCATAGCATCATTGTTACTCTGAGGGGTAAACTATACAGGATACCAGAGGTAGTTTCAACTATTGTCCCACCAAAACAATGCCACAAAGTAATCTCTCACACTGCAAAGTATAGCCTCTTAACAATCCAATCATAAGGTGAACAAAAGGACATTGCAACCATTGCATCCTCAACCCAAGACCTTTCTATCCAGCAGAAGCAGATCGACAGAATTGTAAAAGAGTATCAAGATGTTCTTGTTGCACCTATGGGGGTGCCTCCACACTGCCTAGTCAAGCAAGGTTATAACATAACCCTTCATACTCTTCATGTTGCATCTTCATCGACAGAGTCCTCCCACACTCAAGTAGATCATGCAGCTAGATTGGTTGGACGGATTCAACCCTTCCAACAATAGGTTTATGACAACCTTCAACAAGCTAAGTAGGATAGCTTCTTCAGCAAGGAAAGCAACGCACCAAGCTTCATATTTAGAAGAATTCTCCATGTCTCCCAAGGGAACTTGGCGTAATGGGGACCATTTATTCCTAAAGGGGGAGGAATGATCCAGATGGATTTCGATGGCCATCCACCTTTTCCACTGAATCACCATTTTGAGCCTGTGGTTTTGATAAACCATGACATTCACCCTTTTGATGGGAAATGGAATGTAATAGCATCTTCATTTGTTAATTACAAACATAATGTAATGGTTTTATGTACATGCCTACAACATAGTGTTAATTCATTTTATCCCATTAGAACTCCGCACTTAAGGACGCTCAGGCTAGAGTAGTACTGGGATGGGTGATTTCCCGGGAAGTCCTAGTATTTTACATGCCTATGGAATTTTATAAACTTAGTCCAATTTATCCCACACGCATCATGGGAATATCTCTCCTCTCACTCTATGATATATAATTGGGCTGAAGGATGCCCTTTAAGAAGGAAATGGACTGTGATGTGGGTAGCAATTCTTTTGAGCTCAACACTCCACCCTTCCTTGGTTTGCATTCAATATTCAATGTGGAACTCCTTCGGTCATATTTCCCACCATTATTGGACACCTATGAGATAGTCGAACAACTGACACCAATAGAGCTCAACCCTGACTACATGGAACAAGCATCCACTGATCAGATAGTGGACACACAAGTCAAGGGAACTTGCCAGCCACATATCCAGCTTTATTGGGTTGTCAAGGCATGACAACTCCTACACGAAGGCAAGTGGCTCACAGAGGGCCAAATCTAGCGGAAGTTTCCTCACCTTGTGGGGGAAATCAATGTAATGGAGACAATTTATTCCTAAGGGGGCGGGATTGATTGAGATGGATATTGGTGGCCACCCACTTATTCCAACTAGCTCCTTGTGTCCATTTTTTATTCAACATGTCTTTCTGTATTGCTTTGTAATTGTGAGTTCTACACTTTTGGGGTTGTCTGAATCCTCACACATTCTCCAGGTGGATACAGATGGCCTATTGCCTAATCTAATTGTCTTATTTTGTATGTTTTCATATCAACACATCTTGTTGTACTTTCAAGGTTGTTTTGAGGCCCTAAAAATTGTTTTTTTGACTCGCCAATATAAAACTATAGACAAAGTCCGAATCTGACAAAGAAATGTGTAGTTCTCTGAAAGACCTTTCCAATGGGCTATCACATGCCTAAAATGGAGGTTGTATGCAAAAGTTATGACCCTAGGAAGTTGAGATTCCAGATTACACCAACTTACCCATACAACCCACATGACTTTTGTCTTTTCACCTTCTAGGGTTAGGTTTTTGGAAGTCTAGGGTTTTGACATTCATGAGAAATATGAAAAGGGCCTATGGAGCCTGCTCAGAAGGATGCACGTAGAAACCACATCTCTTCTCAGTGATAACTACCACCATTCGAGCAAGTTTTAGTTGTGCAGTTTTACAGTTTTAGCCTATTTCATTATTTAATTGAAGATATTGTTCGTTGAATATTTGTGTTATTCTTCCTATCTCTGTTTTTATGGTATTCGGTCTATAATTAGTTCGTTCTGCTCCTAAATCTGGATCACGTATATAATGGGGAGGAATCTCAACATGTTTGATCTTATTGTGAGAAATAAGGTTTTAGATACTTGTATTAGTATTTTATTGTCACAATATGGTATAGTCAACACCTTAAAGGGGAATTTGAGCTCATTTAGGTTGTGAATCAACACCACCTCTATGCCAACATTCATTGTCGCTTTATATTCATCCTTAGTGTTTAAAAGAGAGTTTGTCTTCTATTTTTTATAATATTAATGTATGTTTTGATATCTAAGTTGAAACACATATCCAAAAATCAGCTTCTCGACATATCCATGTCCATTCCAATCTGATTTGGTATAACTGACTAATTGGTCTACATTCTTACTGAAGTACTTTATAACAAGTTGATACGTACCATTAATATAGGAAAATTATTATTTGGAACCTTTAATTGGATCTCCTTCACATCCTACATGAACTTAGAGACAACACAAATAGTGAAGGAAATATCAAGTCAACTATTAGTTAAATAAATCAACAAACTAACAAGTTTCATATAGAGAGTAGCATTGACTTTTAGAGAGTTAGAGAGATGTAGTCCTTAAATTGAGATTCATTGTTGATTGATAAGGTATAGAAAATGGTTTATACTCTTCCATTTTGGAACATAGCAATAGATTCATATTTAGGTTGAGAAATAAATATGCAATAATTCATTTTCAAAACTTGAACACCTATAATGAAATGTAAGATATCAAGTTCCATCATTTCAAATGTACTTTATAACCATTTAATTAGAACCAAAATGAGTTAGAAATAGATCTAGTAATAACTATGTTATCAACATGTAGTGCAACAATTAAATGATAAATGTACTTTATAACCATTTAATTAGAACCAAAATGAGATTAGAAATAGATCTAGTAATAACTATGTTATCAACAACATGTAGTGCAACAATTAAATGATTATCATTTACATATAAAACATAATAACTATGTTATCAACATGTTGTGCAACAATTAAATGATTATCATTTACATATAAAACATAAATAGTGTGATATAATTCATAGAATTTGAAACCGAATTTAAGAAATAACCAATGATGTACCTCACATTGAAAATGAGAATAAGGAAAAAGAATCAGTAGAAAAAAGTTCAACTTTACAATAATAAAAAAATTTCTCGATGGATTTCATACCTTATTACTAAGAAAATCCCCTTGCTACCAATCGATCCTTATGCCTCTCAAGCACACCTTCAAGTCACAATTTGAACTGGCAGACCTATTGAAATTTCACCACATACAATCCACATTTTATTATTTATTAGGGAAATATACACATCAACCATAGTATTCGGCCATTCCGGTTTACCATGAAAGAAACACTACTACTTTTCTTCTATCCTTTAGGTGTTCTTGATTCATTCACATTACTCGCATTGACACCAATGGCTTCAATTATGTTAGTCTTCCATTGAGAAAAATAGAGATCCCTTATAGAAGGAGTTCCTATCAAAAATTCACCTTCATATAAGGGTAGTCAAGTGATAAGTAAAGATATTGCTCATAGTTGACTCTATTGTAGAATGTCGACTACAAATCAGATCTATAATGTGAGTTCAATTTTTAATGGAAATGATGATTGACATAGCGGTTGATGTAAAATAATAAATTGATTTTAAATTTCTCACTATTTCACATGGATCATTATTTAAAATCCATAACAGGAACTCAGTACAATAATACTTGAATTTTTCTCTTCAAAGAAAACATCCTTCCTATAAAGAAACAATCCTTCCTATAAAGAAACCATTATTTAAAATCCATAATAGGGACTCAACACAATAGTACTTTGAATTTTTCTCTTCAAAGAAAATATCCTTCCTATAAATAAATTCTTTCTTTATTGGACCAAAAAACATATATGCACTTATAAATAAATTATTATTTATTAAACCAAAAAACATATATTCACTTGAATTATCAAATTATCCCACTATAATACAAGAATGTCTCTTTACATATATCTCCTTTCTCTTATCATAAGGAATATGAGCCTACATTATACATGTAAGCATTTTGAGATGTATGGTTGAGGGTTTATTTGAATATGTTTCACAAGGGTCATATCCCACACAACTTTGGTTAGAATCATGTTTATAAGGTAGTTTAAGTAGATAACATTTTATCAAAACATAGTTGGAAAATATCGAGCCTAAAGAAAACACCAGTATAGTTTGACCAGATATGACTCTTCATTTAAACAATCTCATTCTACTAAGGTTTTTAATGTATGAATCTCTTCCAAGAGATATCATTTTACAACAAGTAGCTGTCAAATTATTTTCTCATATAATCTCTTCCATTCTATTATATTAGACATTTCATAGGTCAAGAGCATTTCTCTACAACTAATTCCCTAATTTCCTTGAATTTTGAACATTTCTCTACAACTAATTCCCTAATTTCCTTGAATTTTGAAAAGACATGATCCTTATTCTTCAAGAAATATACCAAAGTATACATGGAAAACTATCATTGAAAGTCAAAACACACCTTTCACTTGCCACTAATGATTGGTTTAGTATACAAAGACCACTATGGATAAGTTATAGCTAAGAATGTTTTCTCCATGCATTTCTCATATCAAATGCACCATGGTAATGATTTCCAAGAACACATATTTACATACACCATCAAAAGGATTTATTGTGGGTGGTCCATTAACCATATTAAAATTCACCATTAGTTTCATACTTATAAAATTTATATGTCTAAGTATTTGACTCCAAAATATTATTTTATCGTAAATCTTGACTATGAGGGCAATTGGTCTTAATCATATTGAGGGAAATCACAAAAATTATAAAGTCTCTCACTAGGGTCAGAAATACCCTAAGAAACAATGGGAAGTAATTATTAATATACTTCATAATAAACCTATCAAGCCATAATTCAATCATCTTCATAGTATTGGTTACTTGGGGTACACACAACAAATTAACACCCAATCATTTTTTTTCCAATGGAATAAAGTGTGGGAAACCCTCTGAGTACTTCCCCACTTTGTGTATGGTAAACATGGTAAATCGTCAACCTTGATTATGGAGTCTAAACCCAAGGGGAACAAGATATTTGAGCCTCTGACCTCCTCTTCCTCACGTCTGAATCAAAACCACTTGAGCTAACCCTTGGGTATAAATTTGCACTCAATCTTAGTACATCATAAACATGATTGATCACACCATTATGAAGTTCAATTCTACCTCAGTTAGAGATAGTGAGGAAATAATCGTCTAGAACAAATATTTGTTCTCTTATAGAGTTACCTAATGAAGAAAAGAGAGAAGCATCCTTAGACATATGATGGGTACAACCTGAGTCGAATTTCCACTCACTTTTGGAATTGTGAGCATGTAATTCCTGATAATTACTAACAAAGAAAGTATAGTTATTTCCCTTACCTTCTAAAAGTTGACGCCATAGGCTAATGAATTGACTAGTCAACATCTTGCCTTCAATATTATTCAAGACATTGTGCTTAAGATATTTAGTTTTATTCCCAAAATTCTTCATGCGATGTTGTATCTTTCCATATTATTATTGTTCTTCTTCTTCTTACCTTTATTATTCAATGCGTGATTAACATGCTTACTCTTTTCAATTTGATCATCACAATCTTATTCCTCCTCCTAACTATATTCTCAATCTCTTTCTCTCTATGTTTTTTTTAACTTTTCCATTAAGGAAATAACATGTTTCTTATCTCAAGTTTACCTTCATCGAGAAATTTTCCATGTTCCCTTATTAGAAAACCACAAAAAAATAAAGGCATAATCATTTCCATCTTCTTTTCTGAAATTCCAATGGTCACATAATGTTAAACATAATGCACCATGGGGTGTATTTAGATTAGATTGGTTATGCAATATGAAGATCAACTTAAGGAAAATCCTTTCCAAATTCACTCAATTTCAAGTCTAGATCCTTCACCCAATCCAAACAACATTCAATCCTATTAAAGGAGAGAGGATTAAGAGAGATGAACTCTTTCTTAGTTTCCATAACCAATCTCTCATAGATATTTTCAAAAAGTGTAATACCCCAATTTGGAGTCTCAGGATTAATAATGTGTTTTTGTTTATTTGATGAAAGGTCAGAATTCTTGTAAAGTTGAAAGGCCGAAGATCCTAGGAATGTTATATCTTGAATGTAATAATAAAAACTCATAGTTGAATACAATATAGATAAGGACATAGTTATAGGAGGATAAAAGGGCTAAGCCAATTTATTATATTTTATTCACCCATCTTGGAATTATTTGGAAAAAGTGGTTACATGAGATTCTTGGGGAAACCATGTGGTGCCTTGAGGGCATGTGAAACATCTCGAGACTTGAGTTGGGAGATGCCACTTAAAAATTTCCAACTCTCTGATACCATTTAATTTACTGATAAGGATTCCCTACATATGCAACAATATATACAACTAACAACATACATAATCCATGCATAATACACACACACACACACACACACACACACACACACACACACACACACACACACATATATATATATTGCACACGATAACAACATGTAATTACACATAAGAATACTCATCTTTTGTGAAAAACAATGATTGTGTGTAGACCTTCCACGTTCCCCCCGACCATAGACCACACTGCTCATAACTCTCAACAATGGGTCACCCCCGAGCTGGGGATAAAAATACACCAGGGAAAAGGAATCATAATCCAAGATAAGGTATAATAATCAACAAAATTACTCAGTCCAAGGTTCTGCCGTCCCTCATTCCCCACATACATGTACCACCCCGAGAAGTGTGCCTCTTCTTTGCTCAGTAGTCCCTCGACAACTGCACTTCCCTTCCAGGGCTTTAGCAACAGGCTCGAAAGGAAGTCTCAAATCCATATAGTTATTTCCCAATGCACTAGGGAACAATTCTTAGCACTTTATAACCCATAGAAAACTACTCACGGGCCTGGCAACTTGCATGTTCAGTATCACACAGGTCTAACATACCACGTCTTCAGCTAAACAATACCAGGTACATGTACAATGATGGAAGCAAGATACATATTGCATGTACCGTCATCCTCCTAGAATGATAGAATCCTCCCCATGATGAGAATAATGATGATGGGGAAATGTACTAAACCTATCAATATATTTGTAGGTGCCCTTTTTGACACATGGAACTCAAGGGACTCACTTGTCCCCACCTGTAATTTGTTCCCTTCCTCTAGGAACTTAGAATAACATAAAGTTATATCGATACTTTATACTTTAGGAATATTAATATCATATTACTTTGGGATTAATCCCCATATATTATCCCCTTTCCCTTTCTAGTGGAGTTTATCCCCCCAAACTCATTTGTCTAGTCGGTCTGCAACACTAATGTATTTTATTAATAATATGAGTGTTTACATATTACAAAAAATGGTGCACTCACCTTTTAACATCTAGGATCTCTGACCTAATAATCACATAGGCACTCCGACCTATAGTATCCTAGCTCACCAACCTATAAAAATATGTACATTTACAATTCGAGTTCATCCTAGGGGCTTTGCAAAATTGCATATTTTAACCATATTTTTTGGTTGTGTGTTGGTTCTTGGATATTCTCACTCATTCCACTTCTTGGTTTTTGAATGGGAATGAATTACTGGAGTTAGACCCATTTTTTGTTGGTTGTGGGTATCTACTCATTATTCCAACAATAAAATAATGTCTATGTGCATGAGATTGATGGCAGTTGTGAAAGAACTGCCCACAACTAAGAATTCATGGAGCTTACAACATTGATATTTCCTATCTAGTAGCACTAGAACCCTAGAGAGAAGTGGAATATATTGAGGGAATGCATTACATGGAAGGGGTTTCATTTACTTGGGTTGTGTAGGTTGAGGGGAAAGAGAGTTGGGAAGTTGGGAAGTATTTTTTTGTTGAGAAAATGATGAGAGCTTGATAATTGATTGGTGTGTGTGTGTGTGTATGTGTGTGTATGTGTTTTACAGTCATCCTAGCCATCCATCCTTTTTTATTCATAGCCTCACCCTAGGGGTGTATTTTTGTAGATAGTGAATTTGAAAAAATGCCTAAGGTTGGGTGGAATGTCCGACATTTGTAGCTAGTTGGTGAATTGTTTATTGAAGATAAGTGTTCTCTATTTCTCTATTTTTTTTTTATATATTTCGACTATGTTAATTATTTTTTAATGTTGTATATTACATGAGTTTGTGAATATCTAATGTATCCTTTATTAATGCATGAGACTATAAATTTTCATGTGAATATTGATTGCTTCATTTGCTTTCACCATGTTTATTTCCTTTATTTAATGGGTATCATTGCCTGAAATTAGTCGAGAATGCAAATTTTTAAGGTAACTAGGCATGGGATATGTTACAGATTTGTATAAGAGCTAGGTTTATAGTGCTATGTATGTATGGGTATATACATAGGATAGATTTATTAATTATTTTCATAGGTGATGAGATAGAGTTTCCTCAATGGATGGAGAAATGTTTCTTGAACTTATGAAATTAAGCGTTTTTTTAGAATTTTGGAGAAATTATAATTTTTATGTACAATGACATCAATAATGATGTGGAGGCCACATGTTATGTGACATCATAATGGTGGAATGTACATACCATGGTGGTATTTCTATCATGGTCAGGTGGTAGACCATGGTGGTGGGAGTATGGGATTGTGGCATAGAGGTCATCTAACCCATAGGTGGCATGGGTGGACACACCACATAAATGGTTTATGAGACTTGGGGAAGGTGGTTTTGGGGTTTTTCGTAAAACCCATGTAACCTATCAAATGATGCTACGTTGAAGTAGGGTGGTAAGTGGTTACAAAACCTTTGGGATGAATTAACCAACTTGCTACCCCAACTCCCATAATACATGGTGGTCGTTGATCTACTCCCATCGTCCATCGTTCAATCAACCACACATGTCAAGTTAATTTGTTATCTTGGGTTCATATTGATTGCTCATAAATGATCTCTATTGTAGATATGGATCAGGGATGAGGAAATTTCATGTCCGGGGGAAGGTGAAGGATGGATCCCACCAATAACATGGGCTAATAGTATTGTTCGATATTGCAGAAAGGTACATGTGGAGGTCGTAATCAAGAAAATAAATAAAAGAAAGGAGAGAGAGAGAGAGAGAGAGAGA
>JZKD02S0997821.1:812236-843555 GCA_000966675.3 Picea glauca
AAAATTTTAATTATTTAACAATTAAAAAAAAAAAAAAAGATATATATATATATTTATATATAAATGAATTAGTTATTAAAAGAAATTGAATAAAGAAGTATTTAAGAATTTTAACTTAATGAAAAATGATAAGGTTAATCTAATAATTAAGTAAATTAACATTATAAATTTATCATGTTAATAGTAGGCTTGAAACCTATGTCATTAATCATGTGATTAATGAATGTAATAGGGTTAAGTATAAATTTTAGAGGTCCATGGGTTTTGAACCCATGACCACCACCAAGTCCAAGCGTTTTGGGGAATGACCAAACACCCACACGCCACACATAGAGCTTAAAGGTTATTTATATTTATAAAGGTTAAAGGTCCTTGTAGAGTAGCGAGAGTTTGATGCATGTTGTGGGGAATAGTTAGGGTATAATAGGAGGTATGATAGAAAGCACTACAAAGGGGATTTGATGCACTATGGTGAGTATGGTACATTGCTAGTGTAGCTACTAGGCTAGGGAGTCAGTATTTCTTTTAGGCAAAGACAACGAGCTTAGATGCTTAAAACCCCGACCTAGCCACTTCCCCTAAAGAGAGTAACGTCTTCTTACAGACAAGTAAAAAACAACTTATGCCTAACCCTGTTTTCAAGTTTAAGTTGTGCAAATGTGAATTTCCCTAGACGCTCCCTGACAAACTTTGGTTGATGCAGATTCAAGTATACAAGATGGCTAGGATGAGAGGAAATCAAGCCAGAGGGGCATCGATGCAGAGACCGCCAACGCCGCCACCACCATCAACTGAATTATCTCTCATTCTACGCTCTTTGGAGGCCATAAATGAGACTTTAAAGGGGCATCAACCAACAAGGATCGAAGTGGAGCCCCCACCATATGGATTGGGTAATCCTGAAGCGTCGAGGGATTCAGGGGGACGCCTCCTCCTGAAGACATCACTAGAGAACTACAGAAGATCAAACTTCCAGAGTTCACTGGGGGTCATTCTAGTGAACGTGCAGAGGCATGGTTGGAAGGAATGATAAGATGTTTCGCCTTAAGAGACTATGCTTCCACATCAAAGGCGAAGATAACAATATTTCAGTTAAGGGACACTGCTTTGAATTGGTGGGGAAACCTGGAGAGACAATTTCACCTTACCCATGACACCGTCTCTTGGGAACTTTTTGAGGAGAGGTTCTGAAGGAAATATATACCATCTTACTACGAGGAACAACAGGTGGGAGCATTTCATGCTCTAGTACAAGGAAACAGGACTATAGAAGAATACGAGATCAGGTTTACGGAATTGGTCAAATATGTTTCATATATGGATAATGATCAATGACAGGCAAAACACTTTGTCTATGGGTTAAACCCTAACATAAGAGCTATGGTGCAGATGTGGAAATCATCTTCAGTAGCGGAAGCAGTAGAAAATGCACGTTATGCTAAGGAACACATGAACTTAAATGGAGGTATGAGGTCGACCTTTCCGCATCATCCTAGATTCGTAGGGAAGGCCCCTAGGACATTTTCCAGGCGAGGGAGCTCCAGGCCACCTCTATATGGTAATAGAGTCGCACCAAGGACAGTCTCCACAGGTATTTCAATGGAAACGAGTGCAGCATCCCGTTCATCACCAATAACGTAGGCAGGTCCATGACCATCTCAGGGAGCAACTGGTAGGAGCAGAGGTTCCAGGGGAAGGAACCCATTTCAGAGACTGTCACAGAGCAGTACACAAGTTCAATCTCAGGTTACATGTTGGGGATGTGGAGGACCCCATTACCAGCGTGACTGCCAAGAGTTGCAAGCAGGATTTGTGCATAGAGAAGGAAAGGCCCCAATGGGAAGAGCAAGTGGTAGCCACCAGATTTATGCAACAGTTAATAATCGCCAGGACGGACATCAATCCACGATGGTGGAGTCATCAAGTACGCTAAATCATATCAATGTTAGAATTTTATTTGATTCTGGTGCTACAGATAGTTTCATTTCACCATCTGCATTAGAAAAGAGTGGGTTGGCAGCCTACGAGCACGATGACTTTAAACAAGTCGAGATGGCCTCGGGGGAAAAACAAGTGGTAGGACCTAGCATTGATAATTGTCTAGTAGACCTGGGAGTGTGTACTACCAGGTTGAAGGTATACATCATTTCTCTAGGGGCGTATGACCTAATCATTGGAATGGATTGGTTAGAATCCCATTGAGATATGGTAGATTGTTTCGCAAAAAGGGTGTTTTGTGTTGACGACGAAGGAAGGCTAGTAGAGATCCAGGGTGTACGGAGAAAGGTGTCTCTACGCTTTATCTGAACTATGAAGGTTAAGTGATGCATGAGGCTAGGGTGTCGACTTTATGTCATTGAAGCAATGAATGAAAGGAAAGGACCCTCCTTGGATCAGTACCCGGTATTGTCAGAATTTAAGGATGTTTTTTTGAATGAGTTTCCAGGATTACCTCCTGAGAGGGAGCTTGATTTTACTATTGAGCTAAAACCTGGTGCAGAACCAATTTCCAAGACTTCATATAGGATGATAGCGCCAGAACTTTGTGAGTTGCAGATGCAGTTGAAAGAGCTACTCGACTTAGGGCTAATAAGTCCCAGTGTCTCACCTTGGGATGCACCAGTAATCTTTGTGAAGAAGAAGGATGGTTCCTTATGACTATGTATAGATTACAAGGACTTGAACCATGCTACAGTGAAAAATAGGTACCCAATGCCATGAATAGATGATCTCTTCGATTAGATGAAAGGAGAAGTGATATTCTCAAAAATTGATTTGCGATCAAGGTATCACTAGTTAAGGATTAAGGAAGGCGATATTCCTAAAACTTCCTTTCAAACTCGGTTTGGGCATTACAAGTTCATTGTAGTACCTTTCAGATTGACCAATGTGCCAGTAGTATTCATGAGCCTCATGAATGGTGTATTCTGGAAATACTTAGACCGCTTTGTACAAGTATTTCTAGATGATATCCTCATCTATTCCAAGAACAAAAGAAAACATGAGGAACACTTGCGAGTAGTGTTGTCCTACCTTAGAGAGAACAAATTGTATGGGAAGTTGTTGAAGTGTTCCTTCTTCCAGAAAGAAATCCACTATTTAGGTCATATCATTTTCGATGAAGGAATCTCTGTGGACCCAGAAAAGGTAAAGGCCATTATGGAATGGCCAGTGTCGAAAAATTCTCATGAGGTAAGAAGCTTCATGGGGCTAGCAGGTTATTATCAGATGTTTGTGGAAGGGTTATCTAAAATAGCGAAACCCATCACCACTTTGCAGTGAAAGGGGGTCAGGTATGAATGGAAAGAAGAATGTTATAGTGCATTCATCGGTCTTAAGAGATTACTAACTAGTGCGCCAATTCTACGAGTGTTAGATATGGAAAAGGACTTCACAGTCTACATGGATGCCTCAAAGAAAGGGTTGGGGGCCGTGCTAATGCAAGATGGAGGAGTGATAGCTTATGCATCAAGGAAGTTGAAGAAGAGTAAAGAGCTTTATTCTACTCATGATTTAGAGTTGGCAGTTGTAATGCTAGCTCTGAAACTTTGGAGGCACTATCTAGTGGGGTGAAACTTTGAGCTCAAAACAGACCAGCAAAGTTTAAAACATTTCTTCACTCAAAGGGATCTGAATGCCAGGCAAAGGAAATGGAGTGAGTTTATGAGTGAGTACGATTTTGGTATTTCATACATCAAGGGAAAAGAAAATGTGGTCGCGGATGCCTTGAGTAGGAGACCACATGTCTTCTCCTTGGTACCCTTAATAGTCAATCTGAGGGAATGTGTGTTGATGCAACTCCTTGGAGACAGTTAGTATTTAAAGGTTACTTCGAACCTCGAGAGTGGGAGGTAGTTAGATCCAAAGTATGATGGATATAGCCTAGAAGTGGATGGACTATTAAGATATCGAGGAAGGATGTACATCCCCGAAGGTGGGGATATTCGAAGCATCATACTGAAGGAAGCCCATAGAGCACTTTATTGTGTGCATCCAGGTGTGAAGAAAATGTATGCAGACATGAGGAAGCTCTTCTTCTGGGTAGGCATGAAGCGCGATGTAGTCCATTTCGTTGCCAAGTTCCTAGAGTGTCAACAAGTGAAAGTCGACCACCATCACCCGACATGCCTCCTACAGCCACATGATGTTCCTATGTCCAAGTGGGAAGTCATTTCTATGGATTTTGTTGTGGGGTTGCCACTCACATATCATAGACACAATGCCATTCTTGTGATAGTTGATAAGTTAACCAAGAGTGCTCATTTTATTTCGGTTAGAGACACTTACGATGTCACTAATGTGGCACGCATGTTTGTAAGTGAGGTTATCTATTTGCATGGGATACCTAATAATATCATTTCAGATAGGGACTCCAGATTCGCTTATAGGTTTTGGACAAGTTTGCAGTCAGCGTTGGGGACTCATTTGAACTCAAGCAAAGCTTATCATCCTGAAACAGATGGGCAAACTGAGAGAGTAAATCAAGTGATGGAATACATGCTTAGGATGTATGTGATGGATAATCAAACCCATTGGGAGAAGTACCTACCTTTGGTAGAGTTTGCCTACAATAACAGTTTTCATAGCTCCATCAGAATGCCACCCTACGAACTTTGTATGGAAGGCCATGCAGAACACCGTTGAGTTGGAAGAGGTTAGAAGACCGAGTAATAGTTGGGTTAGAATTGATTCAAGAGATGAAAGAATAGGTGATTCAGATTAGGTAGAGACTAAAGGAAGCACAGGATAGACAGAAAAGTTATGAAGATGCACACAGGACTGACCAAAGTTATAAAGTGGAAGATCAAGTTTTCATTTGTATCAGGCCTAATAAGAGTACCATATGGTTCGGGAAGGGGACAAAGTTGTCACCTTGATTTATAGGACCATTCAGACTCCAAGAGAAAATTGGACCCATTGCCTATCGTCTCGTACTGCCACCCCACTTGCATAAAAATCATAATGTTTTTCATGTATCTGTTCTACGTCATTATGTTGTTGACGAATCAAATAAACTAAATTGGAAGGAATTGTAGGTATTGGACACATGAACACTCACAATAGAACCGTTATACATATTGGACCGTAGAGTCTAATAGCTTAGGAATCGTCTGGTAGACCAAGTTAAGGTCCAGTGGGACAAGTATAGTCCAGGATATGCTACTTGGGAGGATGTCGAGACATTACAATAAAATTATCCCTCACTTTTTTTTGACCACCTCAAGAATATGTTTCTCGAAGGTTGGGTGTATGTAACACCACCTTTTGACTTAGACAACTAGGATTACCTGAGGCCTAATCACCTTTATTTTCTATTCACAGTGAAACTATTAATGATACACTTGAACTTTTAAGACGTAGAAACATGTATGAATGTTTAAATGGTATTTGAATGATGATGGATATGATGTGATCTACTATGTGAATGTAAATTCTATGAATGTTTAAATGTTATTTGATTGATGATGGATATGATGCGATATACTATGTGAATGAGAATTCTATGAAGGTTTAAATGCTATTTGAATGATGATGGATATGATGCAATCTATTATGTAAATGATAATTCTATGAATGGGTAACGTTAATTGAATTAGGGGGATATTATGAGATCTATTTCTAACTTGTAAACTTTGATGTTAAATTTGTTGGTCCGTGGATACCGAATTGAAATTATGGTTGTATGCAATTACATGATGATAATGCATAGATATGTATGAGTTTGTGTTATAGACTAATCTGCATGTCAATGGGCTATGAAATAGACAAGGGAAAATGGTAATGGAAGTGGATGTCATGACCACTGACCGAGAAACAATATGGTATGAATCTTTGTATGTGAAATTATATTGGTTTGAATGCATTGCTATGATATGTGGACCACTGTGGGATTTCAGGTGGTGAGACTGCCTAAAACCGAATAAACGATGACAAAACTCCCAACAACATGGTGCCACTGTATATTCCATTGTAGGGTGTGGACCCTAGTCCTGTTAGGAGGGGTGGAGGCATTTCCCACCATGTATCCTCCGAAACTTGGAGTCATGGGAGGATGGTGTTAGCTCACGCTCCCCTAGACGTGTGATGATGATTGTCAGTTGCTTGTTGGGGAAGCTTGGTCAAGATAGTGACACTTTCTCTTATGGGTTCTATTTGCAGTTAGGTAAATATAGTTGACGCTCCAAGATAGTCTAGTAGAGGAAGGACAGGAATGGAAGATGGAAGTAAGTTAGGGAGGAAGGATGAGTAGAAATAGTTCAGAGTGTATGGAGATTCATCTTATGGTGGAATTTATTGTCTTTCCTTCTGAAAAGAAAATGTGTATATATGAATATTCATAATTACATAACTAAACCACAATTGTCTAAATAAAATTGTTGTGCTAGATTATTGTAATTAAGTGAATTCACGAACATTTCATTGGTTTATTATCTTTTATAAAATGAAGTCTTATTGATTGGATTGGATGCATACATAAATTACTATAAGGGAGATAATTATTGTTATTAGTACATGCACGAGACTTGTATGTACTAGCTACACATGCATTTCTTGTACATGTACACTAGTATGTATGAGTTTCCTTGACTTACTTACTAATAATGTCGGTTATTTGATGTGAATGTGTGAACCATGTGTCTTTTCCCTTGTATCAAAAAATACCTTAACTTCGAGACGAAGTTTCCTAAAGGGTGGGTGTATGCAACAACCCTAAGTATTAATCAATTGTCATGGTTTAATTAATTGTTTAATGTATATTAGTTTAATTAATTGACATGGTTAAATATTTGTTGAAAGTGAATTGGTTTAATTAATTAATGAATGAATTTAATGATTAAATATATGTTTCATAAAGTCTAGTTTAATAAATTATTAATTATTATTTTGTATCGAATGATGGAAGAAATAAAGAGAAAGGGATAAGGTGGTTGGCATTGAATGGAGGGATAAGGTGGGTGAGTCTTAATGAAAGGGAGAAGGCGGTGAATGGGAGAGGGGGAAAGGAGGATATGAAGGGGAAAAACACTCGTGAGAAGGGGACTTTTGGGGAGGAGAGAGAGCATTATTTTTCATATTGGAGACTGTATTGGAGCATTTTTTATTTTTAGGGGGAGATTGGAAGACTGTATTACTGGTTTTTGGCTGGAGAAGCTTGGGTAGGGCTAAGACAAGGAAAAATTTGGCAGGAGAAGCTTATGTAGGACTGAGATAAGGGGCACCTATTGCTGGGAGTTTTGGTCTCAAGGGCCAGGAATCCTTACGGAATCCTGGAGCTAGGGAGCCGGAGAGGCTCTGTTCCTAGCTGGCTGGGAGGTTAGATGGTTTTGGGCAGAGCATCAAGCAGAGTTGGAGGACAGTAGTAGCATCAGTTAGAGGTATGTATTTTCATTATTCTGTTGTGTTATGTAATTTATTATGATCTGCTCATAAATTTTAATTATGTTGAATGGTTATGAATGGTTATATGATGGTTATGAATGGTTATATGCTGAATAAGGAATTGTAAAGATGTTAGAATAACACTTCTCTAATTAAATTTATGTTCTATAAGGCTCTATTAGAAGAGACCTTACAATATAACAAGGGGAATATGGTACCATTAAAGAGTGTTCCTAATAAAAAGAAATCAACACCCCCTACAAAAGAAAAAGAAAAAGACAAAAAGACACAGTGACCAGAAGGACTCCCCCTACTAGATATCGACATATCTTCCTTGGATATTGCTACTCTTGCAATAATTTTGGACATAAAGTAGTACATTGTAAAGCCTATATAAAGTGCAATCCTAAAAGTGTCAAAAGATACAAGAAAAACAAGAATAATGTGAAGAAAAGAAACTATAATTCATTCTCTCCTTTACATGATTACAATGTTGAATGTCACAAGTGGAACAACTATGTTCATAAATCCACTGAATGTCAATTTGCAATGCAATCCTTGAAGACAAGCATTCCCAACAATAAAGGTTAAAAGATATGGAAACAAAAACATGTGGAAGAAAATTTAACAGAATGTAAAGTAGACATGTATGCAAAGAGAAAAATGTGTTAATGGTATATTGACAGTGGATTATGTTAGCACCTGAAGTCACCTCTAGATTGTTGCATAGCTAATCCCGATACCCATAAGTATTTATGTCACAGATTGGTTATAAAAAGAGTCAAATAGGTGCAATCTCAAGAAAATATCGTCTTAACTCAGAAGACTAGACTGATATGCACAAGAAGGTGAGGTCTGGTTTAATTTCAGTTAGTAAGTTGTAGTAAGGGTGAGTAGGAGAAAGACTTCAACAAAGAATTTATAGGTCTATCGTGAACATCAAGCTTTCCAGGAGCCTAAGGAAGAAAAACTTAAACACAAGGTCTTCTTGAATTCAAATTTCAAAGGAACTGAAAGAAATAATAAAAACACTATAATCAAACTTTCATCATAGTGCAGTCATGATAATTCAAGTGAATCAGTCAACCATGAACTCTTTCAGTATTGGAGGGAAACAAGAGGGATAAAGAAAGTTGACTTTCATTAAACAAGAAATCTTAGATTACAAAGAATAACCAGAGAACTAGAGTGTTCATTAAAACTTTACAAAATCGGGATATTTTCTCTACCATCGACCATTACAAAATATACAAAATTGAGTATATATACTCAAATAAACTTGCTCCCTATAGAAACACACTTTGGTGATGCATTCAAGGCTTGGCGTCTGCATATTCTTCTGTCATATGCAAGATCAGATCGATATGGGCTTCATAGGAAAATTCATGACAAGGGAACTTTTGGCTGACAGTTTGCCCTCCACAGCCAGATTTTCATGTTTTCCATTTATGTGGTGAAATGAGGTTTCAACCACCTTCCCCATTTTAATTATTTGTTTTCATAGGGATCAGGGTGAGGCTTGACACCCATGAATGTTCTAGGCAAGCTCACGACTCATTTGAGTCAATTATGGTGCCTTGAGGCCATGAAGATATTTCTCGTTGACCGACTCAAGTGCTTTGTTTCTTGGCAAAACTCTTTTCCTCACCCCGCATGACCTCGGGCCATGACCTCGTTCTCATCTCAAGCACGTCATTCTTCACAAACTCATGTTGTTTTCTATACTCAAATTTCTGAGTTGTAAAATTGCGACACTCGGATTAGGTAACACATGTCCCCTTTGATTGGACGGCTCAGACTACATTGGTAATTCAAGACATCATTCTTTGTGAATCTTCAAAACTCTTCCCTCTTACTTTCTTGACTCATGAAATCGCAAAAATTTGATCCAACGATCCAACTCTCTTCTTTGATCAACGACTACGATCTTGTAGTGATTTCTCATTTCATGAGTTCTGATGACTTTATCCTTGACTGCTCCATCTAACGAAACCAAAAAACACTAATCACACACCATGTGTCATTCGCAGCACCAACGGTTAGGATGGACCTCGCGATTTTGGAGCTATGGCGCTACATTTTGTGCAACTGCAGGATCTCGATCACCCGATCATCATCGATTTGATCTTGCTCGCTCGCTTGATTTGATTCCACATCAAACTTCTTCAAGTGTTGCATTTGGTGGTCATGACCGTGACCTGTAAACCATTACTCAGATGACTGGTTGAGGGCTCGGGAAAACAAAAGAATCAGTGGCAGAGGAAAAAAGAGGGGTGATTGGCATTTGGGAAAGCATGAAGGATAAGGGTCGATATTTCTCAGGAAAGATGCTAAGGAAAAAAAAGTATATCAAACGGGTGAAGACGAACATTTGAAAACCATTAGCCGAATGGAAAACTTACGATCGAGTCTACAAAAAGGAGAGAAACAGACAAAATTATAGACCTAGGTAGAAAATACAGACTCATGAGACCCTGGCAATTTTATGTGCTCACAGATTCTCTAAAGCATGTGATAGGAGATAAAATAAAATTTCTCAATCTCACAAAGAATGAAAAAGGAAGGGTCACATTTGGAGATAATGTATCTTCTAGAAAACTTGTAAAAGGCACAGTCAGTTTAGGAAACAACAAAAATAAAGCATAAAATGTTCTACTAGTTGAAAATATGAAGCCTAACCTTCTAAGTGTAAGAAAAACTTGTGATCAATGACATATACTCATTTTTTACTCCCATAAATTTGAAATCAAGAAGGAAGGATCAAGAAAATTAGTAGCTATTGAAACAAGAACCTCAGTTAATGTATATATTTCAGATGTTAAAGAAGAAGAAGAATGCTACATGAGTTAAGTATATGAAATATGGTTGTGGCACAAAAGAATGAGACACTTGAGCTTTGGCAATCTGATTAAATCTAGTAGAAAGGAATCCATAAAGGACATTCCAAATATTATAAAACCTTATCACATTGTTTGTAAGAATTCCCAACTTGGGAAGCAAACAAAAGTTAGATTCAACACAAAATAATACTCTAGATCAAGACCCTTGTACCTTGTTCACACTGACCTGTGTGGACCTACTAGGACTAGAAGTGTATAAGGAGAACATTAATTAATGTTGATTATTGATGACTATACAAGGATGACCCGGGTATACTTCCTCAAAGAAAAATTAGAGGCATTTGAAAATTTTAAGTCATTCAAAGCTTATGTGGAGAATGAGACAAATCTGAAGATCAAATGTCTAAGGTCAAACAATAGAGGGGAATTTACCTCTAACGAATTCAATTTTTTTTTTGAAGATCATGGAATCAAGAGACAATTTTCATCTCCAAGAACTCCTCAATAGAATGGATTTATTGAAAGGAAAAACAAAATTGTTCAAGAGGCTACAAGAACAATATTAAATGAAGCCTAACTTCCATATATGTTTTGGAGAGATGTAGTATATACAACATTTAGCATACTCAATCGAGCACAACTTAGAGTTAACTATGACAAGATACCTTATGAGATATGGTTTGGCATACCAACATCAGTCAAACACTTCAGAGTCTTTGGGAGAAAATGGTATATTAAGAGGGATGATGATAACCTAGGAAAATTTGATTCTAGATCAGATGAGGGGATATTTCTTTGTTACTCACCAAACAAAAAGGATTGTATATGCTATAATATGAGATTCCACAAAATAGTGGAAAGTGAAAATGTAAAAGTAGATGATCTAAAATCATAAAAATCAAATCTTAAGATAAATAAAAATTGATGAATGGATAAGAACTAGTGATGATGAAGAAGATGGTGAATCACTTGATAAAGAAGAGGGTGAATCAAAAAATAAAGAACATGTTGAATAACTACAAGAGAATTAACCACAAATTGATGAAGAAAAGGATGAAGAAGAAACACCCTTGCCAAAATCTCCATAAAAAAGAGTTCAATACAATCACCCTGAAATCCAAATCACATGGGATAAAAGTGCGGGAGTAGAAACTAGAAGAAAGCTTACATTTGAATGAAAATAGGAAATTATTTCTCTAGTAGAACCCAAATCATTTTCAAAAGCCAACAAGAATGAATATTGATAAAAGGAATGAGTGAAGAACTTGACCAAATAGAGAAAAATCATACCTAGGAACTGGTCCCAAGACTAGAAGACAAAAATGTGAAAGGGACCAAATGGATTTTCAAGAATAAACTTAATGAAAATGGACACTTTATAAAGAATAATGATAGATTAGTATGAAAGGGATATGCCCAAGTTGGAGGAATTAAATTTGAGAATACATTTTCCCTAGTAGCAATATTAGAGGCTATCATAATGTTTTTGGCATTTGCATGCTTCAAAAACTTCAAAATATATTAGATGGATATCAACTCAGCATTTGTAAATGTAACCTTAGAGGAAGAAGTCTATTTAGAACAACCTAAAGGATTTAAGTTGACAAAAAATCAAGATTATGTATGTAAACTAAAATATGATTTGTATGGTCTTAAACACACTCACAAAGCATGGTTCTCAAGGCTTGATAACTATATACAAAAACAAGGATACAAGAGAGGGACTAATGAAAACAACCTATATATCAAAATATGATTGTTTTTGTGTTATATGTCTATGATATGATTTTTGGAAGTAATTTGACTATACTGAGAAAATGGTTTTCTACATAAGTGAAAAAAGAATTTGAGATGTCTATGCTCGGTGAACTAACATTCTTCTTGGGTTTAAAAGTTACTCAGACAGACAAAGGGATATTCATATCTTAAACCAAATATATCAAATAAATTCTAAATAAATTTCAAATGGAATATTGCAAACCTATGAGCACTCCCATGGTTATAGGATGCAAACTAAGCTTAGATGATGATTTACCAAAGGTAGACCAAACCATGTACATATCAATGGTTGGTATTCTGTTATATGAAACAACAACAAGACCTGATATCATACATGTTGTAGTACTAATATGAAGATTTCAATCTACACCTAAAGAGACTCATTTGAAGTAAGTAAAAAGGATATTCAGATGTCTAAGAGATACCTTGGATTTTGGATTATGGTATCCAAAAAAAAAAGATTTTACATTAAATACATATACTGATGCAAATTGGGCTGGTAGAGTGGATGATAGGAAGAGAACGAGTGGAGGAGCACTCTTCCTAGGAAAGTGTCTAGTATCATGGCTAAGTAAGAAGAAAACATATGTATCGATGTCAATAGCAGAAGCTGAATATATTGTTGATGCCACCTGCTGCACTCAAGTAATTTTGATGCGAAAAACCCTAAAAGACCTACAAGTAAAGTATTATCATCCAATTATTCTTAAATGTGACAATACCAGTGACCTAAACCTTTCTAAGAATCCTTTCATGCACTAAAAAACCAAGCATATCCCAATAAAATTTCATTTTTTAAAGGAATAGGTTTCTCAAAAAGTTGTTAAAGTGGAATATGTGGATACTAAAGAACATATTGTAGATATATTCACAAAACCTTTACCCAGGAGTACTTTTGAATACATTATACATAAATTGGGGGTAATATCCATATCTAATTGAATTCCAAATATTTCATTAGAGTAGGAGTACATGGAAAGGGGGAGCATAACCTCATGGGGAGAAAAGAAAAACATCCTTTATGTCATTTCTATCAAACGGGGAGGAAAAATAGAAAAACCCAATTAAGAAATAAGGGGGTTTTACTATGTTTCCATCAATGCCAAAGGGGGATAATGTTGGACATGGTGTTGGCATTGATGTCAAATGATACCAATATCGTCAATATTGAACATAGTGTATGTTGTTGGCATTGAGGATATATATGGTCACCAAGAACTTGATTAATGTTTATGTATTCATATCAGTATCCTAGCAAACTTTTATGTTCAATTATGTTACCGGCATTCATTCACAGAAGAAGCAATTTAACATAAGTGAAGGGATTTTTCAATCCATGAAGGGATCATTGGAAGAACTTTACAATGGAACCTCAAAAAAAACTTATCTTGCTCTAAATAAAAGAATAAAGGTTCAAATATAGTTCTTCAATAGAATAGAGTAGGTGTCAAGGATATAGTATAAAATATCAACTAGTTTCCTTCAAAGAACCTCCTGTATCATCCACCTCACACATTTTCAAGGGAAACTTCCAACGCATTTCCTAATTGACCATGTTTTGCACAAAACTCATTTCGTAAAATTTTAAAATTTGTTTCCATTGCTCCAGATTATTCATACGAAAATCACTATCTGGTTTGGATGCCTTTTTAAATTAAAACCAATTAATAAATTGAAAAGTCAACATTTATGTTAATTAAATGAAGAGGTGCAATGTTTTTTTTATTTAAAAGACACATTAGTTCATTTTATCTTTTACAGAAAGACCCATTGTTTAAATATCATATACCTCTTGAGAGACTATATAAACGAAGAAAAATGGTAATAAGGAAAGTTTTTTCTATAGTCTACATCAGAAGATCAAAAGAAAGAGCATAGTCGAAGAAAGAAACTGTAAACATTTTATGCAATGAGGGTGGTAGGGAGGAGCTCTGGAGGATTGCAGTCCTCTGGAGGTTAAATATTGTTTCAGAAGGGAGTTGATGCTTCCTAGAGTTGGTGCTATGAAACAAGGGAGTTGGTGCTTCCAAGAGTTGGTGCTCTGAAACACGAGAGTTGGTGGTTCCTAGGGTTGGTTCTCTGAAACAAGGGAGTTGGTGCTTCCTAGAGTTGGTGATTTGAAACAAGGGAGTTGGTGCGTACTATATTTGGTGCTCTAAAACCAAGGGATTGTTGTCTCCTTGAGTTGGTGCTCAGAAAAATAGAGATTGGTGTCTTTCACACAATTGTAACTTGTACTTGTACTTGTTATAATTAATTTTTTGTATTCAATACATGTTTTTTGATCAATTGTTATGATTGATTAATTTTTTAATTAATAATTGTTAAAAGTTTGAACGAAGAAAAAATAATGACTCACCCCCTCTCAATATTGGCTAATTCTTCAACACAAGACGTATTCAAAGAAATACTAGGGTTTCCACCAAAGAGATATATATCGATCTATTCACTTAATTCTAGGATCCACCCCAATATCAAATACTCCTTACAGAACGAGAACATAAGAATTAAAATAATTACAAATGCAATTAGAATAATTATTGAAGAAAGGGTACATACACCGAAGTGTTTCAACTTTGGCAGCACCGATAATCTTTGTGAAAAGTAAGTATGAAACATTGAGGTTATCTATTGAATTTATACAACTAACTAAAGACATTGTGAATAAAAAATACCATCTACCCAGAATTGCTTACATTTTTTATTAGCTAAGAGGAGAAAAGTTGTTTTCAAATATAGACTTAATATCACGATATCACTAGGTGAGAATCAACGAAGAAGACATCAATAAGATAGATTTTAGAACCAGTTATGGGCATTATAAAGTTTTAGTGGTGCCTTTTGGATTTACCAATGCATCGACTATATTTATGTGATTAATGAATCACATATTCATAAATGTTCTGGATAGGTTTTTCATTGTTTTCTTGGATGACATACTTTTTTATTCTAATTCATAAGAAGAACATGAACATTACTTGGTATTAGTACTACAAGTGCTAAGGGATCATCAATTGTATGCCAAGTTAAGAAAGTGTTCTTTTTACTAAGAGAATATCCATTGTTTGTGGCACACCATTTCAGAGAAAGGAATTTCATTGAATCTAAAGAATATTGAAGGCACTAGGGGATGGACAACACCCAAGAATGTTTTGGAGGTCAGATATTTTATGGGATTAAATGGATACTACAAAAGTTTTATAGAAGGATTTTCCAAGATTTCTCATCCCACCATTTATTTACAAAAGAAGGGAAGTAAATTTTAATCAACAATAGAGTGTGAACAATTTTTTTATCTAATTACTTACTAGTTCACCTATTTTGATTATTACAGATCCAAATGAAAATTGTGTGGTATGCAGAGATGCATGCATAGAAGGAATTGGTGGATTCCTTACTCAAAATGGGAATGTAATTAGTTATGAGTCGATAAAGATTAAATAATATGAAAGGAATTGTGCCATGCATGATTTGGAGCTTGTTGACATAGTTCATCCATTGAATATGTAGAGTCACTACTTAATGGGGAAGAAAGTTAAATTCATGATAGATCAGAGTGGTTTGAAATATTTATTTGAACAACCAACTTTAAATTCCAAGAAAACAAGATGGCCAGAATTTTTAAGTGAATCTGACTTTGACATCAAACATATAAAAGGAAAAAAAATTTCTTGATGCACTAAGAAGAAGGGTACATATCATTCATGTTACAACCATTAGTATGCATTAATCATATTTAAAGAGTAGAATTTTAGATGTTTCTCTTAAACACCAACATTATTGTAGTATACCTAGGGGGGAAATATGGGGTACCTAAGGAGGTAACCAATGGGAATAATAATAGAGATGTGGTTATGTATTGCTATGTATGGAGGCCATTTCTAGTAAATAAGGCCCATGTAACAGTGTGAAAACAATGAATTTAACAAGACTTACTAGAAGGATTCACCTACTATAATATTCCTTCTCTAGAATGTTCCTAGGAGGTAGATAATACTATAAATAAATAGAATAAATGTAAAGGAGGGATAGTGAAGAATATTGTAATGGTAGTACAAAAACATTTCTTAAGGAGGGTTTTCCTTCCTTAATGAATAATATATGGTGTTAACCTACATCAATGGTTTCTCTAAATGATTATGTTCAATCTTGTGTGTGAATGATTTAGTTTATTGTTGAAGTTAAAGATTTCTCTTCTAGATTATATTTCTTACCTGAGGTACATAAAATAATTTTGATGGCAAATGTTATGTACCTTAGTTACTAAAATACAATGTAGAAGAGAAATCTTTAATTTCAACAATAAATCAAATCATTCATGTAGAGAAAACCCTTGAGGTAGGGAAACACCATATATTATTCCTTAACGAAGGAAAACATTACTTAAGAAATGATTTATTACTACCATTACAATATTCTCCATTTCCCCCCCATTACATTGGTTCTACTTATTTTTGTATTATTAACCTCCTAGGAACATTACACAGAAGCAATATTTTAATGGGTGGAACCTTCTAATAAGCCTTCTTACATTCATCGTTTTCATGTTATTACATGGGCCTTATTTACTATAAATAACATCCATACATAACAATACGTAACCATGTATCTATTATTATTCTCGTGGTTACCTCCCTAGGTACCCCATATTTCCCCCTTGGTATACTACAATTTCCTACATGTAAATGAAATCTTACAATAGGAAGATGTACAACATAAATTTAAAGAAAATCAGCTAAGAGAAGATGGAATACTTATGTATAAAAATATTTTTTTTTCCTAACTATGGGAAACTAAGGAAGTTGGTATTAAAACAAATGCATAATGTTCCATATGTAGGACATCCTAGTTATCAAAAAACAATTACAATAATAACAAGCCAATAATTTTGGCTAGGACTGAAGAACGATGTTGTTGACTACACTTTTAGGTGCATGGGATGTCAACGAGTGAATATTGAGTATAGACACCGAGTAGGTTTGCTACAACAATTACCAATCCCAGAGCGGAAACGAGAAGTGTTCAACATTGATTTTATCGCTAAATTGCCAGGACAATAAGGCAACATGATTTAATAATAGTAGTGGTTGATAAATTGACAAACAATGCAGTTTATTCCAGTGAAACAAATTCATAAGGAAACTAATATTGCTAAAAATTTACATGTGGGAAATTTCTAGGTGCGTGGTATACCTAAAGAAATTATTTTAAATAGAGATTCAAATTTTACTTGAAACTTTTCAAGAGGATTGTTTAAGGGATTTGGTACAAACCTAAACTTTATTACAACATACCATCCATAGTAACATGGGTAGATAGATAGAGTGAGCCAAGTGATTGAATACATGTTAAGAATGTATGTGGTGGATAATACATCAAAGTGGGAAAACTATTTTCATTTGGTTTAGTTTTCCTATGATAATGGGTATCAAGATTCATTGAATATGATCTTATTTGAAGCTTTGTCTGGTAGAAAGTGTAATACTAGAATGAGTTTGGACAACCTAGTAGATAAAGTAGTACTTGGGCCAGAAGTCCACTAGGAGATCAAAGAAGAGATGGTTAAAATTAAGAAGAATAAAAGTAGCAAAAAATAGGAATAATAGTTATAAAAATAAGAGCAGTACAGCCAAAGAATTTAAAGTGGGAGAGCATGTATTTTTCAAAATGAAGCAAAAAAAAACTCATTGAAATTGGGCAGTTGTACCAAGTTGGTAGCTAGATTTTATGGTCGGTTTGAAATATTGGAAAGCATAGGACCAGTTGCATACATGTTTTCATTTCTATCTTATATGAATGTGCATAATGTATTTCATATATATTTGTTGAAAATGTATGTGCATGATACTAATCATATTGTGGATTAGACTTTGATTTAGTTGGAAGAAGAAGAAAACTTTCAGATACCTCTAGTTCGTATACTGGATAGGAAGGTCATGGTTCACTAGGACAAAGCGATAGTGCAGGTAAAGGTGTAGTGGACATGCTACATCCATGAGGAAGCAACATGGGAGATAGAAGATGCAATGTTGGAGGCATACATGTAGCTATTTCTGAATTTTTTATGATAATCCTTTATATATGTACACTTGTACGGTGATATGCATTGAGGATAGTGTCAAAATAAAGGGGAGGGGACTTCGATACCCGTTTCTAAGTCCCCATATTAAAAATGTGATTTTGTTTATTTGATTCAAGGTCAAAGTTCTTATAAAGTTGAAAGGCCAAAGAGTCTAGCAATGTAATACTTTGAATATAATAATAAAAACACATTGTTGGTTGAAAGACAGGTAAGAATAGAGTTATTAGGGGATATGATTCCACAAGACAGGAGACTAAAGGGGTTGAGCCAATTTATTGTGTTTTATTCATTTATCATGGACTTAGTTGGGAAAAACTATTAGGTGATCTCCTTCAGGAAGTCACATGGTGCCTTGTGGGAATGCATATTTCAACCATACTTTTTGGTTGTGGGGTGATTCTTGATCATTCTCTTTCATTTTGATTCTTAGTTTTGGCACGGGAACAAATTGGTGGAGGTAGAGAGCCATTTAGTATTGCTTGTGGGTACCTATAGGTTATTCCAACAAGAAAATAATGCTTATGTTCACGAGACTCATGACAATTGTGAAATAATTGTCCATAGCTATGAATTTTTAGAGATTCCAACATCAATATTTCCTATCAAGTAGCACTCGAGCCCTAGAAATAAATGGAACATCCTAATAGTATGCATTCAAGAGAAGGGGGTTCATTTCTTTGGATTGTGGAAGATACAGGGAAAGAGATTTGGTAAGTTGGGAATTGTTGTGTAAATGAGAAAACTATTAGAGATTGATAACTAACTAGTATGTGTGTTTTAGATTTGACCTATGAAACCATCCTTGTCGATTCATGGCCTCAACTTTGTGGTGGCCTGTTGTAATGTTCCTGACTTGGCTAGTCTAGGAAACGTTGTTAATGTGTGTGTAGGATTAATCATTTACAACATATAAATGATCATACAAATAACAAATGCGACAAAGGACTGCAAAGTTTATATTATGATATCTTTGTGGAGTACAAAGGTCGAATGCGGCTAAATAAAATGAATCACTCAGCTATATAAAAAGACAAAAGGGTCTTATCCAAAATACAATAAGTAAACCAAATGATAATACCTTATAATAGATGAGCACTGCGGGATCAATGGATGAGTTGGAACTATGGTAGCTTGTACGGTAACTGTTGGAAGTTTGGAAAGTTCACCATGGCAGCTATACCTCTCGAAATGGCTTGGAAACTATCCCAAATGGTGTGCCCTACTCTAGCTCACAGGTCTGGTAACTGACCGGCCCCTTTGTTGGCGGGGCTGGACCCCCGATGGATCCCCCTGGGGGGATGCACCCCTCTCTCACTGGAAAAATGTGTCCTAGTGATTCCACCATTGGAATCGACCAAGATGTATCTAAAAATAATGGCCTTGGTCTACTTGGAAATGGGTCGGAAGGGTTTCCCTTAATTTGATTTGATGCTCGCTTGGGAACCCCGAATGTGTCCACCAAAAGTGTCGCACTTCCAAGTTTGGAAAATGCGCCCCAGATGATTCCTCTGTTAGAATCTAACGAGGAACCAAGAAAAATATGCACCTTGCCTTCCTCTCAACTGTGTTAGAGGGGAATCTCTGAACTCTCCCTTGATGGGACAAATCGATTCCCTGAACCTCCTCAGGAGTTGTTCCCTAACCTTGGATAAGTGTGCCCTTCCTACTAGACCCTACATAACTATTGTTGAAGAATGATGGAAGACATGTATGATCTTTCTAGTGACTAGGGTGTGTCTCTCAACACCAAAATCAACCAACTAGTGTCTTCCTCCTAGAATCCACTGAACTATCTCTCCTGACATGCGCCTCTCTCCTCAATGAAAAGTCATAATCTGCATAATGATGAATTATGTCGTTGAATCTTCTCTTATAGATTTCAAAAACCCTAATTCACTGTTGAAACCCTAATTCACTGCTGAAACCCTAATTCACTGTTGACTTCTAATTTTATCTCATATGTTCTATTTTTAGCTCATAATGATTTAAAAGCGATTTTAACCATTTTTAGCTCAATGCCACTTTTCGAACATAACACCTTTCACTGGAGTGACCTCTAGTAACCCTGTTTACCCCTTTTTTGGCCTTGGCTATAGTCTAATAGGGCGGTTTAGACCATTAAGCCTCCTCTCTATAGCTCTTATTTGGAATGAGACCTTACAGTCCTCCCTTCTTGAAATTGCCTATCCTCAAGCAATACTAGTCCATGGTGCTGCAACACCTGCTCACTCTCCCAAGTAGCTTCCTCTACTGGAAGCCCTCTCCATTTTATCAAACACTCTCTGATGACCCTGCTCCTAAGTTTCTGCTCCCGGAACTCCAAAACCTCCTCCGAAACCAACTCCAACTGTCCCTCCTAATCCAATGGGGGAATCTCCTCTGATGTGCTAATGAATTTTCCCAGTTCCTTTTTGAGGCAAGATAAGTGGAAAAGGTTATGAAGTTTTCTCCCCTCTAGAAGCTGTAACTCATAAGAAACCTTGCCTACTTGGCACATGATCCTGTAAGGGCCATAAAATATGGGCTTGAGCTTCTTGGCCCCACTCTTCTTCAGAGACCACTCTTCTTCAGAGACGATTGTCTGTAAGGTTGGAGTCTCAAGAAAACCAAATCCCCAACCTAAAATTTGCACTCTATCATGTGCCTGTCCGCACTCATCTTCTGTCGGTTCTGTGTCATCTGCCGGTTCTCTTTCAGCAACTTGAGAATATCCTGACTCTCTATGATCCAATCCTTTTCCTTGGGAGCTCTGCTCTCCCTAAAAACCAATTCTACCAAAGTGGGAGAATTATATCCGTACAATGCTTGGAAGGGTTTCATACCAATCGACATGTGGAAAGTGGTGTTGTAGCAATGCTCTCCTAGATGTAGCCACTTTACCCATGTTCTCTATTGTCCACCTACATAGTTCCTCAAATATCCTTCAACCCACTTATTGACAATCTCGGTCTGCCCATATTTTTGAGGTTGATAGTTGGTGCTGGGTGTCATCTCTATCCCCACCAACCGAAACAATTCTCTCCAAAATATCCCCATGAGCTAACTATACCTGTCACTGACGATGTTCCTCAACAACCCATGAACTCTGAATACCTCCCTGAAGAATAGCTAGGCTACCTGAACTACGTTGTACTCTGTCAGTATGGTATAGAAGTGAGCAAACTTGGTCAATCTATCGACCACTACATAGATATTGTCCTTACCCTGGACCTTGGGTAGGCCCATGACGAAGTCCATCGATATACTCTCCCATTTCTGCTCTGGAATGGGGAGTGGCTGAAGTAGCCCTGCTGGAAGAGAATGATATGAATTGTTCTATTGGCAAGTCACACAATCATTGACGTGTCTCATAATGTCATGTTTGATGCCCTTCCATGAGAACCTCTCCCTAATCTGTCTGTAGGTTTTGAAAAACCCATGATGGCCTGCTAGTGGTGAATCATGAACTACTATGAGGATCTTCTTCTTGAGCCCCGAATCTAGCACCAAGTAGAATCTATCCTTGTAGAATATGACATTGTCAATGACCCTATACCTGTCATCATGTATCTTTCCATCCATCACCTCACAAGAAAACTTGTTCTTGGAATATTCCACTAACAAGTGGGATTTCCAATCTACTAAAATCTCCATCAAAGAACAAGTCACAGGTCTCTTCGATAGTGCATCAACCACAATGTTCTTCTTCCCCTTGACATACTCTATGTCGAAGTCGAATGCCTGTACCTTCATCACCCATTTTTTTTGGTGCTCACTGAGGTCCTTCTGCTCAAGGAAATACTTCAAGCTGTTGTGATTTGTCTTGACCACAAATCTGCTACCCACCAAATATTATCTAAATTTGGTCAAGGCATGCATGATGGCTAACATCTCCTTGTCATAAATGGAGTACAACCTTGCAGACTGACTGAGCTTCCTTCTCTCGAATACAATGGGGTGTCCTCCCTGCATCAAAACTGCCCTGATACCCTCACCGGATGCGTCACACTCTAGTACAAATGGCAAGGTGAAGTATTGTAACTCCCACATTGGACAATTGCTCACGACTTCCTTCATGTGATCAAAGGTTTTATGTGATTCCTTGGTCCAGGTGAAAGCCCCATGCTTGGTAAGATCCGTCAGCGGTGCTCCAAGCTGAGAAAAACCCTGGACAAACCGCCCGTAATAGCTTCATAGCCCGAAGAAACTCCTCAACTTTTTTATGTTCTTGGGTGTTGACCAGTCTAGAATGGCCCTGATCTTTTCTTGGTGCACTTGTACCCCCCATGCACTGATGATATGGCCTATGTAAAGCAACTCTGTCATACCGAACTCACACTTCGACTCTTTGGCATATAATGATTGTGCCTTAATGATGCTCAATACCTCATCCAAGTGCCTCATATTCTCCTTCCATGTCTTGTTGTAGACCAAGATGTCGTCGAAGAAAACCAGGACTGATTTCCTCAATTGATCCCTTAATATGTGGTTCATGCAAGACTGGAACGTAGCGGGTGCATTGGTTATCCCAAATGGCATAACCAGGAACTCAAAATGTCCAAAGTGACATCGAAATGTCATCTTCTCTATGTCCTGCTCTCGAATGTGATCTGGTGATACCCAGAGCATAGATCGATCTTTGAGAAGAAAACTTCCCCATGCAGTTCATCCATCAACTCGTCAATGTGTGGGATAGGATATCGGTTCTTGATGGTTTTCTTGTTCAAGGCTCCGTAATCAATTCACATCCTCATGGTGCCATCCTTCTTTAGAACTAAGACAACTGAAGAAGCAAATGGGTTGTTGCTCGGTCTGATGTGTCCCATCACTAGTAATTCTGTGATTGCCTTCTCTATCTCATCCTTGAACCTCCTAGGATGATGATAGGGGGGGTAATCATCAGTTTGGCCCCCTCTTCCAACTTAATGGTGTGCTCAAACCCCCTGTCAGGTGGCCTCCCTGGTGGAATCAACTCAAAAACCTGTTGATGTCATCCCAACAAATTCTTGATCTTTGTATGATATTGTTGTCGACCCTTTGAATCCTTCCACGTAGTGATCAAACACTCGGTGAAATATGTTACCTCCCCATGTCTAAATATCCTCTCCATCCTCTTGGATGAAACTATCCCCGGTGCTCCTGTCGACATACCTCTTAGAACAACCTTCTTCCCATCATGGTCTCTGAATCCCATCTCCAAGGTTTGGTAATTGGTGGTGATTTTTCCCAAGGTAATCATCCACTGGACTCCCAACACAACATATGTGTCAGATAGGTCAACCACATAAAATGTGTCTCTCACTATGTAGTTTCCTAACTTTATCTCCAAGTCTGGAACTCTGTCTAGACACTCCACTGTGTGGCCATCTGCTACTGCAACATCAAACCCCTCAAACTCCTATGTCTGAAGTGCCCGTCTCGATACTAGTGAAGCGTCGATGGAATTGTGGGTGGCCCCACCATCTATCACAAAAATTTCACATTGCCCCTGAATAGTCCCCATAATCCAGAGGGTATCATACCTAGGAACACCACAAAGGGTCGCTATGACTCCTCCCTTTTCTAGTTTCCTCCTGTTAGCCTGCTCAGGCGGCTGTGGGACCATTGGAGGATGGGCTCCTGCCGGTGTTGGTGGTATACGGGAAGGATGCTCTTCTATCTATGTTGACTCCTCCTCTAAGCTAGTGGATTCACTATCCTTCTCATCCTCCTCACTGTCCACACTGTCTGTTGCCACCTCAATATAATGGATCTCTGCATTTCCCATGCACCTATGGCCTGGGACCCAAGGGTCTCCGTAGTTGAAGTAAAGCTTCTTCCTCATAAGCTCTCTCCTAGTCTCATCATCCAACTTCTCCTTGCCCTTCCATTCTCTCTGGAATGGCTTTCTGTCTTGATCCTTCTGGGGTACGAAGGGTTTGGAAAAGGTTTTAGTCTTTGGCACTGAGTCTACCAAATATTGAGTGCGAAGGATGGCATCCTGCAAGGTGGGAGGCCTGTATGCCTTCACCCATCCTCTCAAAGGCTCTATGATTCTCTATGTGAATAGCATGATTAGCTTGGGCTCTGATATATCTATCACTGCCATGGCTACCCGTTGAAACTCTGTGATGAATGCCTCTGTTGTTCCAGTTTGTCTCAACTCGGCTAGATCCCTGAAGTGAATATCGAGATCCCTCCTGTCAAACATGTCCATGAGCCTCTCTGTGAACTCCCCATACGAGGTGATGTGACTGTGACCCAATGTCACCAATCCATGATACCACCACTCGTGTGCCTCACCCTCCAAATGTAAGGTCATAAAATTGATGGCCTATGTCTCGGTCATCTGATTGAGCTTGTAGTATGTGTCTAGCTTCTGTACCCAAGCTCTGGTGATGCAATTGGATGAACCTTTGAAAGAAGGTATGGTGAGTTTATTAACTTTTTCGATGAAATTCATGTTATGCCCTTGTTGCTGTTGTGGTCCTCCTCTTTGTGGCTCCCTGGGGCGGTTCCTAAGTCTGAGTCGACAGTACTCGACTAGGGTCATGTCCTGATGGAAGTCATGACCGAATGCTGCATACTCCCTCCGATACTCTGCTATGTCCTCTGCATGAGTGGGTGGCCTCTGTGCTATCGACAGTTTTGCTGCTACCAGGGGTGCCCTCTCGAAACTAGGAAACAAGCGTTTGGGAATCCTACTCATAGAGGTGTGTGTGCGAGTGGGTGATTGGGGTCTACTGCCTGCCCCTGAGTTCCCCTATGATACATGCGGGGCTTGTGTGTTCAGGGTGCCCACTCTATCCAATATATCAACCACCTGAGCTAAGGAATGAGACATGGTCCGTTGACTAGCTAACATATCACTGATAATCTGCATGAAATATGTCTTTGGTTCCATGGGGGCCTTGCCACTGCCCTCTGGTTGCTCATATCTGTCTTCTAGCATCCTCTCTGCCTCGTGCTTAGCCTCACGCTCTGCCCTTCTCTCTGTTTCTCTGTGTGCCTCTTCATCTTCCTCTGAGCTAGGAGGAAAAGGAGGAAAGCCAGGCCTAGACCTTCTTTCCCTACGCTTGTTGTAAGTGACATATTCATCACCTACGTGTTCACGACCCTCTGGGTCTTATACTGCACTAATCGTCTTTAGTCACAGGATGACATGACTAAAGCTCTGATACCACTGTAATGTTCCTGACTTGGCTAGTCTAGGAAACACTACTAATGTGTGTGTAGGATTAATCGTTTACAACGTATAAATGATCATACAAATAACAAATGTGACAAAGGACTACAAAGTTTATATTATGATATCTCTGTGGAGTAAAAAGTCCAAATGCGGCTAAATAAAATGAATCACTCGGCTAGATCAAAAGACAAAAGGGTCTTAGTCAGAATATAATAAGAAAACTAAATGATAATACTCGATAATAGATGACCACTACAGGATCAATGGATGAGTTGGAACTATGGAAGCCTGTACGGTAACTGCTGGAAGTCTTGTAAGTTCTCCCTGGAGGATATACCTCTCGGAATGACCTGGAAACTGTCCCAAATGGCGTTCCCTACTCTAGCTCATAGGCCTGGTATCTGACTGGCCCCTCTGTTGGGGGGTCTGGACCCCGGATGGATCCCCCTGGGGGATTGGGCCCCTCTCTCACTCGTAAAATGCGTCCTAGTGATTCCACTGTCAAACCCGACCAAGATGAATATCAAAATGATCGCCTTGGTCTACTGGGAAATGGGTCGGACGGGTTTCCCTGAATCTGATCCGATGCTCGCTCGAGAACCCCGAACATGTCCGCCAAAAGTGTCGCACTTCCAAGTCTGGAAAATGCACCCCAGATGATTCCTTCGTCGAAATATGATGAGGAACTAGGCAAATATGTGCCTTGCCTTTCTCTCAATTGGGTCGTAGGGGAATCTCTTAAATCTCCCTAAATGGGACAAATCAATTCCCTAAACCTCCTCAGGAGCTGCGCCCTCACCCTAGATAAGTGTGCCCTTTCTATTAGATCTTGCGTAACTGTTGTTGAAGAATGATGGAAGACCTGTTTGATCTTCTTGGTGACTAGGGTGTGTCTCTCAACACCAAAATCAACCAACTGGTGTCTTCCTCCTGGAATCCACTAAACTATATCTCCTGAGATGCGTCTCTCTCCTCAATGACAAGTCATAACCTGCATACTGATGAATTAGGTCGCTGACTCTTCTCTTATAGCTTTCCAAAACCCTAATTCACTATTGAAACCCTGATTCACTGTTGAAACCCTAATTCACTGTTGACTTCTAATTTTAGCTCATCTGTTCTATTTTTAGCTCATAATGACTTAAAAACGCTTTTAACAATTTTAGCTCAATGTCACTTTCCGAACAGAACACCTTTGACTGGAGTGACCTCTAGTAACCCTGTTTACCCCTTTTCTAGCCCTGGCTATAGTCTAACGGGGTGGTTTAGACCATTAAGTCCCCTCTCTGTAGCTCCTATTTGAAAAGGGACATTACACCTGTCATAAACAGTGAACGTGCAATAGAGCCTAATGTTGGGTGGAACATGTGATGTCTGTAGCTTGATGGTGAATTGTTTCTTGAAGATAAGTGTTATATTTTTTTTTGTGTTTTTATATTTCCACTATGTTAATAATTGCTTAATGTTGTATATTTCATGAACTTATGAATATTTAATGTATGCTTGATTATTGCATGAGCCTCTAAATTTTCATGTGAGTCTTGATTGTTGCATGCACTTGCACCATGTTTCTTGATTTTATTTAATTGGTATCAAAATCTTGAAATTCATCAAGGATGCAAATTATTTAGGTACATAGGCATGGGATACATTATAAATAGTGTCCTTAGATTCTTCTAGAGTTGATTTCAATAGTAAATTTGCTTGTATGCAAATGAATTTTCCTATAGAGTAGGTCAATATAAATCCTACAACCTCATCCTTATTTGATACAAATTGGATCATTATATTATTTTTCATCTATATCGATGCTTTTGAAGTGGGAAAAATTGGAGGAATCATCTTACAAGTTTGTTTTAATGGAAAAGTGGGTTTGGAAACCTTGAGGTGTCAAACGACATTTTTTGGGGTCAAAAATTTCTTAACATTAGTTGAGGCCCCTTGATGCTATTCTACTCATAGAAAACTTTTCGATGGTGCAAAAATTGTGTTATGCCTCCCACAAGTTGACCTACCATGTTGGCCACTATGGTACAGTGGATTCCATGTCTACCTCTATTACTCACTCATATGGGGCTAATCACATATGTACTTTTAATAAAATTGTAGAAGATCGAAAACCTTCTCATAAGAGTTGAGGAAGTGAAACCTTACCCCTAGATAACTATCACACAATGTTAAATATCTAGCCCCTAAAAGGAGAAGGGGTTCCATTCTTTACATCAAATCTGCTTAACATTGAAATTTCATAGTATCTAAATCTTTGAGAATGACAAACACTCTCTAGTATTCCATGTGCGGCTCTTCGGCTTATGTTTTCTCATTCATTATGGCATGTCTTTCCATGGCCTAGACGGCACCCTACCCAAAACTCCATCTTACTTTGTTTTATGTTATATGTATAAATATAGATAAAAGGTATCATCTGCTATGGGAAGAGCGAAGGGAGGGGAAATATATAGAGCCTTTGTACGCACTTAGCTGAATCGACCCCACAAACAGAATTCAAAAGGCCGCGATATTCATTGTGAACTGAAAGGCACTTCGCTGAATCGACCCCACAAACAGAATCCAAATGGGCGCGATATTCATTGTGAACTGAAAGGCGCACGCTTCTGTGTATCCCAAGAATTATAGTTCGATGTACCCGGATAGAATAGAATCCAGACAGACAGAATAACTGCTGTACTTTTTCTTCGTGTCTCCAAATAGAATTCAGACACACAGAGTAACCGCAGTACTTTTTTCATTTTCTAATGAAACAACTTGTTTAGATTGAAGTAAATAAATCGAACACATTTGTGTTTTCCTTCCTGGCAAATCGAATGCTATCAGATGGCCGTAGAAAATTACTTAATCTAAGTTTCTGTAATGGCTATCATGATAGGAAAGTCTGCAAAAGAAGGATAATGTGTTGCCTGCATTTCATATAACAACTCACACGTCGTAATATGTTATTCGCATCCCTGGAGTTGGAAGTTGTCTTTTGTTGTCTTGACCTGACGGAATCTCGGTTACCGATGTCACAGTTGGAAAGACTAATGTCTGAAGTCTCGACAGGTAAATGAGATTAGCATGCGCACAAATCAAGACAGCAACTACCACTGGTAAAAAGCAATACAAACATTTCGATTTCGCTTGCATGTGAGAAAATATCATGGCCACTGAGCAGCGTCGTATTCACGCCTGCGGGATGGCGGCGTCCCTGACATTTTGTCACATTAGCTGGCATTGGCGGCCCCTTTAGCATTTCCCTTCATGTACATGGCCTCGATCGGCTACGAAAGCTTTGGAAAACTCCTCCCAATTCATTTAACAAATTCAGACAGTTAATGATTTAACAAATTCATGTTTTCGGAGTTCTTCCGAAAATCCCGCGAGAAATTTATAAGAATGATAGAATCTCACATATCAGTGGTTGAGTTTACACAATTTCAGTGGTTGTGATTACATAATTTGGAAAGTTTTTTTCAAAATTCAGACATAAATTTATAAGAATGTTAGAGTCTCATATATTAGTGGTTGCTATTGCATAATTTGGACGTAATAGGTTTTTTAGAGTATTGAATTTATTTATACATTCAAAAATGAAATTTGAGGAATAAATAATTTTGATTCCACTAATAATTGGATAACTTGATTTCTATGAGCAATAAATTAATGATCTAACAAATTAATTTTTTTGAGTTTTACTAAAAATATAGGGAGACATTTATAAAAATACTAGAATCATATTAGTACTTGAGATTGCACAATTGAAAAATAATGGAGGTTTTTGAGGGCTTCATTTATGCATTAAAAAATAAAATTCGAGGATCAAATAATTTTGATTCCACCAACCATTTTCTACCCTTTAAATTTTTATTTTTTTTGTAAGTAAGAAGTTTATATTATATGTAGTGCCCGCTAGAGCTGAAAAGAATTATCAAAATACAGAGAAGTACTGGCTAAAAATTCTGGACTGCCCCAACAGAGGGGAAACCAGTCCAGTCAACCTCCAATTCACAAGTCTAAGAAAATTGTATGTTCAGAAAATACACAGAAACACTACTATCTTCTTCTAGACTAGGAGCCAAATGGAAAAAGATGTTCAGCAAAAAGAAGTCTAAACACCTGTCTAAAACCCCAGCCACATGGCTCAAAGGTCCTCTATCCACGGTTCTGTCTCGACGTTGGCCAGCTGGTCCTCCCTGCGTTGTTCATTTCGTTCCACATGCACCTCGTCCTCCACTGGACCGTTGTGCTCCCCTTCCTTCTGCCTATCCACTGCTTGTCGCCGAGTGCTGTCCATCGCCATGTCCGGGGCCTCTCCTGGAGAAGATCCAGCTGGGCCCGAGGCGAGCTCCTCCTGCATAGTTGTTAGGATATGGAGAAAGGTGGCGACATTGTCTTCTGTAGCCTACAATCAGAATTTGAGGTCCGCCATCTCCCTTCTGAGCTCAAAGACTAGGTCATACAGAATGCCCAGTCGCTCTTTAAAATTCTCACTGTCGAGGTGTCCCGCAGGGTGGAGACGCGCTCTCTTGAATTCTCCAAAGGCCGCTGGTGCACTCCTCCAGGTGCTCGAGGATCTAGGGAAGGACATGGTCGCCATGAAGTGCATCCGAGGGTCCTGAGGGGAGCACGGAGCCGGGGTCGATCCTCGCAGAATGGAGGCCATGGAATGTAAAATCGCAGGCTACGAAGGTGGCGAGTGAGAGTGCAAGGACTGCAAAGGTGGCGGGGTTGCAGCTGGGGAATTTCTTTGAGGGAGGGAGGAAGAACCAGTCGCTGGGGAGGCCAGAGGCGATATTGGGGGCCTACGGGGCTTCCAGGGTGAGCCCCGCTTCGGCTTGCCTCTTAGCCTTTCTTTCATGTGTGCAGGTGAACGGGGCGGAGCAGAGTTAGACCAGTGTTGCAGAAAGACAAAGAAGATAACCTCTGTGCCAACCTGGTGATAATTGTGTCGTGAAGGGTGGAGCCCTTCCGAGCTCTTGCAGGGTGAAATGCCGAAACTAACAAGCCGAGCCATTATACAAGCTGCGTGAGAGCAGAGGGTGGCGTAAATGCCCCTTGCTGCGATCATTGTGCGGCATATAAATGCCATTACTCTGCCTGGAGGGAATGGTACTGCAGCACGGGCCCGTCATGTGGCTCCGTGCTGCGGCGTGTTGTGTCTAGCTCCATCGTCCGCCATGGGGACTCCACTAACACCCCATCCGGGGGTTTTCTACCCTTTAAAATTAATGGCACAGGCACAACCATATACATTTTAAATGTAATAATTAAGTATTATTTAATAATTACAAAATTGTTATTTAAAATAAAATTATTAATAATTTAGTTATTATTAATGAAATATAGTATTAATAATAATAAACAAATAAGTAGTCCCTGAGGTGTAGGACAATCGGTGATGGAGTGTATTGTTAAGCCACTCTGTGTTGAAAAGTCTGACGGCTTAGATGCCAATAGGTTCGGCCACATTAACAAACAAAAAAAATATAATAAACAAATAAGTAATAATTTTAATAATAAATTATTAACAACAATCAAATAATAATTTTTATTATTTAATAACTATTATTTTTTTATTATTTAATAACTATTAATAACTATTTTTATTATTTATTTAATAACAATTAAATAATATTTTTTGTTATTTATAATTATTAAATAATAAGAAATTATTATTTAATTATTAAAAATTGATTAATTAAAAATTATATATTAATATATTTTTTTTTTTTGTAAGCAAGATTTTGTATTACTATAAGAGTCCTTCTCAGAACCAGGTTCCAAAATACATAGACAGAGTTAAAAGGTTGTAATTACTGAACTGCTCCAGGAGGAGAAACCAGTTCAGCCAACCATAGATAACCAAAAAGGAGTATAAACTGTGCCTGACAATGCTAAAGATAACTAGAAATTTAACTACCATGAGAACCACCAGAATTAAAACAGGGGACAAACACAGTGTAGTCTGGAACATACTCGGGCAGAGTGCCAACCCATGGTTCCTCAACGACAGGTGTCCCACCGGTCCATTGCATGTCCATGGCATTGTAGTTGTCGTCGTCGGGCACCTGGAGGCTGCTTCCCTTTGCTGCTG
>JZKD02S0997821.1:866407-887367 GCA_000966675.3 Picea glauca
GGGCACACTTCAAATGACATGGCCGAAAACTTTCATGACACATAGGATTACCACACCATGGTACGGTTCAACTGACGAAACGTGCCACTGCATAGTAAAAACGTTCCCCTGCATAGTAAAAAAACTATTGATATGGCAAAGAAACCAGCGGTGGTAAATAAATGGAAGGAGGCGTAATTATTAATGGCCACCTTATAAAGAAACGGCTACCTGGTAAGTCCCACGCATCCACGAATATCAGGTAAAGAAGTGGAAGAGGACAGCCCCCGACACCCATGAATAGTAAAACAACATAGTTAAAAACCTAAACCTGCGACATCCACAGTGAAAAAAGAACAGGAACAATAAATAAAGTGGGTTATTCACCATTATTAACCTAATCACGTTAAAACACAGTGAAAAAAGACCAGGAGCAATAAATAAAATGGGTTTATCCACTATTATTAACCTAATCATGTTAAAAGTCAATTTATAAGCAGGATACAAATACATTAAAAAATGGTTATTTAAATAATCTACATTAATCAATTTAGACAAACAAACACACACATTTAGAAGACCAATAAATAATTTTTTTTACGATCCAGTAAGAGATAAAGAACACATATAGGAAGAGGGTTCCAAAAATCAATATTATGGAAGAGGAGAATGATACTCACCCTGTCTCTACAACAAAAGAGTGCTCCGCCTATAAAGTCTCTCTCTCAAACCTAAACACAACTGAAACTACGAAAATGGTAACCCTCAGATCTCATAACTCTCAACGGTCGGCCTTGCATATTGAAGGCTAGAATTTTTTATGCATGCATATACCTGGCATAGTGTTTTATATAAAATGTTTTTTTTCAAAAGCGAAATAATTTAATGTGAAAAATCCGAGAATTACCAGATTTTAATTTCCATTATAATTAAAAAAACTCTAAAATTACAATATTTAGACTTGTGCCATTTTTTTTAATTGACTATCCAAACAAAAAACTCTAAATTAAAAGACAAAAAATCCTAATTAAGAAAAAACAAAGAATTAAAATTCAGTCTAGTTGCTTTGCTTTGAGTGAGAAACTTTTAAGAGATTCTATTATAAGTCATATAGAATTAATGAGAATTTTGATGATGGAATTTTACTTGCAACAACTTTAACATATTTTAAGATAATCCAAATTATTAAAATATAAAAAAAATATTACATTAAAATAAAAATTTATCAAAAAAAAACCAAAAATTAATTATTTTGATAACTTTATATTTCACTTCATTTAAAAAACAACATTAAATGCAAACAAATTTTCACTTATCCTCCGTGGACTCCACGATGAGAGTTTTCCAACGTTAATCCAAGTTTGATTATCATTGCCACGATCAGAGTTTTCCAACATTAATCCAAGTTTGATTATCATAAAGAGAGTGCAGATATGAATAGAGTCGAGTGCAAATATTTAACGTCCTTGTTACGTGTCTTCTTGGGATTGTTTCCTTCTGTGTATCTACATTTCTTTGTCTATTTCTTCATCTTTAGAATAACTAGAATCAAAGCTATCTAGGTTCAAAAGTTGTGATCCAAAGTTCTCATTAAATTTGTCGATGGTCTATAACAAAAGTGTTTGGCTCTATTGGAAGAATGATGCTAAAAGAAAACAACTAAAGAGAACTAAAAGATGGCAATGAACGTGGATATTGAGAAGTTTAAAAAACTTTACTACTCAGAAGATAAAGATGGAATATGTATTGATATATAAATATTTGTGCATTGATGCCATTAGGAGCCCACAAAAATAAGTAATGAAGAATGGATAAGACTCATATGAGAGAACCATTTGCAATATGTCTTATCCTTGTAGATTTTGTGATTTTCAATGTCTATAAAGTTCCATTGGCAAAATAAATGTGGGAGAAATTATTTAATGCTTTGTGTTCTTTCGAGTCATTAATTAGTGAATAAGATGTTGTTGAGAGGAAAGGATTATGTGGTTAAGGGAAAGGACATAGAAAAGTTTGTTGAGCATTTAAATTGGTTTGATACATTGGTCATATTGTCAACATCCATTGTATATCATTGGAGTTCAAAGGATTAATGTATTGCTCTCCTCATTAGTATACTATAGTCATGGGAGAATTTGTTTATAGTTACTAGTCGATTTTGTGGGGAAAATACGAAGATTGAGACCATTATGGGTTAGTTATTCAATGGGGAAACAAGGTATGTCACACCCTGAGTGTCTTTAGATTTAGAGGTGTTATCTACAAGAGACATCTAGAGAAAGGAAAGATAATGAGTTTCATTGTAAATTCAAGTCCAAGGATAGATCAATGAGTAAGAAGAGAGAAACTAAAGTCGTGTTACAGAAATGAAAAAATAGAGGGAAAATAAAGAGAACTTCCCTCTTTACAAACGACATAAGAAAGAGGATGCTCGTATGGTTTTGTATACTAGCAAGGAGGATGATGAAAAAATGGATAGGCATTTTATCAGCTCTTGTTTATATGTTGACGTTTATAGTGAAACATGGCTTATAGCCTCTAGAGCATCATTCCATAAGACTCCACATAAGTAGTCTAATTCCTATGAAGAGTTAGATGGAGGAAGGATTTCCTTAGTAGGTTATAGAGATTATAATCTATTTTAGGGACCTAACCTATCTAACACCTCAAGTGGGTAGAATAATATATTTCCATGTAATAAAGGTCAATATTAATAAGTCCTAGAAATAAGGAGGAATAAGTCAAATGTAAGAAGACCTAATTGAAGATTCTGCTTCTAGAAGGATTTTCCTCTAGATTGTTCTTTTGGTACATAGATTTAGTATAAATAGGAATACAGGGTGTGAGAAGTTTAGACTTGGATATTATTGTAATAAAGCTCTGCTCTGCTAGAGGTTTCCCCCTTGAAGAGGCAAGTGAACATTGCTCTCATTAATCAAAGTGCTCTTTCTGGTATTATTTTGGTATTATTATGACGTTGTTTTGGTTATATCATTGTTTATCTACCATTTCTAGCTAATTATTTTTGTTCTGCATACTATTTTATAACTTGAATATTACAATTGGTATCAGAGCACCTTCCTCGGAAGAAAATTGTGGGTTAAATTTTTTCAGGGTAGAGACGTATTACAACGTCTTTAGGCTGAAGAGATCTGTTGTTACGCGCATAAAACTCTAGTCAGGGATTTATACATGCAGGAAATAGAAGTGGTACTTAAGAACACATATGTTGGCCAACCTTGTAACCCCTGTTGGTACCCCTCCGAGTCGTAGCGCATCAGACAACACCTGTATATAGATCATCCTAGATATCTTGAAGCCCTCCATAGATAAACTGATCGGCCTCCTAACTACTATAGTTCCATCGAGAACAACACTCGGGAAGATAATCTCTAGTACCTGAGTATTCAGGTAGTATGACTAATGGTACGGTTTAGCCTCCTTAGTTGTTTCCCTGAGATATTGGGACGAGTACTATTGTTGGACCCCACATGTATATTAGAGATCTATAGCACATGGAAAAACACTGTCTATAGAACCCTTGAATACTCTAACCCTTGTGAATGAAACATAAATAGAACCAACAAGATCTATTGTTGTGCTACAATGTCTTCTACATTTTGGTTGCTAAATTCCTAAACATTTCTTCCTGTTAAGAATTTGGGCATTTCTTCTTGTTAAGCATTTGGGAATTTTGTATAGTGGTCCCATCGGCACACTTATTTTGGATATATTACATTGGATTCCCCTTTTCTCCCTGATTGCAGTCATACCCTTCATTTTTAATCCTTTTAGTTTCAGTGTAACCGACCCCTTCCTAGTTTCCCTATTTTTCCGCCTATCCCATTATATTTCCCTTGAAGCATTGATCGTCATGGTACCTATCACTTCTAATTATTTCTTTTGTGGTCCCACCCACCCATTTGTTTTCCTTACCTACACTTTCTCTTTCGAAATGGCCACCACTCGCAACCAAGATCTTCAATCTTCCGTCAATCAAGCCCATGTCTCCATCGAACATCTTACATCTCAGATCGATTTTACCAATTCCCGCATGGACAACTTGGAAACCAACCTCACAACCCAATTGACCTCCCTCTAGTCTATTTTCAATCAATTTTTGAACCTCCCTGTGCATCGTTCCTCATCAACAAAACCCGAGGTTGTTGATTCCTCTTAGTATCCACATTTTCATTCCAACAACTTTCATCGTGAACCTCATCTTCCCTGCATAGTGGTCAATAAATTTGATGGCTCCGATCCTATAGTTTGGGTCACTCAAATGGAGCATTATTTTTCTCTACATTGTATTACTAACAAGTTGGCCAAACTTTGCTATGTTGTCCTCTATCTAGAACCTTAACGCTGGAAATGGTGAAACATTTCACGTCGGGAGTATATTGCCTGGACCCAGTTTTTTGTTGAGATATATGCCTGCTTGGACACTGATACCCACTATCTCGGTCATTTGACCAAGTTGAAACAGTCTGACATAGTGGAAGACTTCATCACTGTTTTTCAGCATTTGGCCTTTCGAACAAAGGGCATGTCAGATGCGTTCTTCCGTGAGTTCTTTATTAGTAGTCTCAAGGATGAAATTTGATCCCAGGTTCTCATGGCCCTCCCTCCAACTTGGTTGGAAGCTACTCAATGTGCTAAAGAGGACCAAAAAGTTATTTTTTAGCAAAACAAAAAACCCTCTTTTGTTCCTCGTCCTCGACCAGTTAATCATAACACTCCAATCACTCCCCTCAAGGTCCATAAACTAACTAGGGTTGAAATGGATGAATGCAAAATGAAGGGTTTTTTATATAATTGTGATGAAAAATAATTTTTGGGGCACAAGTGTAAGGAACAAAAACTATTTATGGCCATATCTGACGATGTTCTTGAAGAGGATGTGACAGTTCCCTTGGTTGAAGAACCCTCCCTTCTTGATGCCACCCAGGAGCCTACTGACTCACCTAACGATGACCCACTTTTTTCCTTGCATGCCCTCATTGGCTTCTCAACCCCACAAACACTCAAGCTGATTGGCTACATTAAGCACAGGAAGGTCATCATCCTTGTTGACAGTGGTAGGACCCACAATTTTATTCATCGTCGCATTGCCCAGGAAACCAATTTCTATATTCGTGATTTCAATAATTTTCAAATCATGATAGCTAATGGCGGGTTCATGAAATGTGGTGGGCATTGTGAAAATGTTCGTCTTCAAATCAAACATTACCAATTGAAAACTCATATGTTTTCCATTGACATGGGAGGTTGTGACATTGTGCTAGTTGTTGAATGATTATGTACTTTGGGTCCCATTCTTATCGATTTTAAGGAATTAACCATGCAATTCCAACAGTAAGGACAAAGGTATCAATTCCAGGGTCTCACAGCTCATTCTCCTGATATCATTAGTTCCCATCGTATGGAAAATATCCTCAAGAAAAGCCACTCTGGTATCATTTCTCAACTCCATTCTATTCAAGCCGTTGAGACACCCTCTGTGCATCCTCACCTCCAAGCTATCCTTTCCAAACATCAAGTTGTTTTTTCCACCCCTCGGGGACTTACTCCTTCTCATGGTGTTCATGATCATTCCATTCCCCTTGTTCCTGGAAGTCTTCCTCGCAATGTTCTCCCTTGTCGTTGCCCCTTTTCCCAAAAGAATGAAATTGAGAAAATAGTTTAGGAATTGCTGCAACAGGTGTTATCCGCCCAAGTACCAACCCTTATTCTTCCCCTGTGGTCATGGTACTTAAGAAATAAGGTACTTGGCACATGTGTCCCAAATTTCGTGCCCTCAATAAGCTCACCATCAATGAAAAGTTCCCCATTCCTATTATTGATGATCTCTTGAATGAGCTAAGTGGTGCTCAACACTTCACTAAAATAGATCTGTGTTCTGGCTACCACCAGATATGTATGCAAGAAGCTGACATACCCAAGAATTCCTTTCTAACTCATGAGGGTCACTATGAGATATTGGTCATGCCCTTTGGCCTGTGTAATGCCCCCTCCACCTTCTAAAGCCCCATGAATCATGTCTTCCATCCTTTTCTCCATCATTTTTTCTTAGTTTTCTTTGATGATATTCTCATCTATAGTAAAACTTGGAAATCTCGTCTTTCCCACGTGTATCAAATTATCCATCTACTCTCAGAGCACCAACTTTTCCTAAAACGCTCTAATTGTGCCTTTGGAGCCTTAGAAGTAGAGTACTTGGGTCATATTGTTTGAAAGGTTGGTGTCCGAGTGGATCCTAAAAAGATTGAAGCAATGCAAGATTGGACTCGCCCCAAGTCTATCAAAAGATTGTGTGGTTTTTTGGGCTTAACCGGCTATTATCGCAAGTTTGTTCGGAATTATGGGAAGATTGCAGCCCCTCTCACTTCTCTCCTTAAAAATAATTCTTTCACTTGGACTCTCACGGTGGATCAATATTTTCAAGCTTTGAAGGCAACTATGTGCACTATTCCGGTCTTGGCCCTTCCTGATTTCACAAAAACCTTTTTCCTCAAATGTGATGCCTCAAGTAGAGGAATTGGAGATTTCCTGATGCAAGAAGGAAGACCTATGGCCTTTACTAGCAAACAATTGTTTGAACGCCATTTGGGCCAATCAATCTATGAAAAGGAAATGTTATCTATTCTGCATGTAGTGGATCTTTGGCACCCTTATCTCCTGGCAAAACACTCCCAAATTAAGAGAGATCATCAAAAACTCAAGTATTGTTTGGAGCAACGACCTTCCTCCTGAGAGAAACAAAAATAGGTAACTAACCTCTTTGGTTATGATTATGAGATAATTTACAATAAAGGCAAAGAAAATGTGGTTGTTGATGCTTTTTCTCGAAAATATGAAGATGAAGGGTCTCTTTTTTCCCTCTCCTTCATTGTACCAGATTGGATCCAAGTTGTGTGCCAAGTATGGCTACATGATCCTAAAATATCACATATGATCCAAAAACTAAAATCCAACTCTCTAGTTTCCCCAAGGTACTCTTGTCACAATGATTATCTTCTCTACAAAGGTCATTTGTATTTAAGTAAATAGTCACAACTTAAATCCACAGTCATTTTTGAGCTTCATGCTACTCCCACAGCTGGGAATTTAGAGTTAACCAAAACCAATGACCGGGTGAAACGTTTTTTTTTCTGGGATGGTATGAAAATAAATGTTTTCACTTTTGTAGAAGAATGTGATGTTTTTCAATGCAACAAAGGAAAAATCATCAAACCTCCTGGCACAATCCAACCGCTTACGATTCCACCTACTATTTGGAGGGATGTCTTTATGGATTTTATTGTGGGATTACCTAAATCAGGAAATAATTATGTCATCATGGTGGTTGTGGATCATCTTTCCAAGTATGCTCATTTATGTTCTCTTCAACACCCATTTACAGCCTCAATTGTGGCTCAACTTTTGATGGATCATATATTCAATCTTCACGACATGCCTCTATCTATTTTTTCTGATCGAGATCCAACTTTCATAAGCAATTTTTGGTAAGAACTATTCAGAATCTAGGGCACTGAATTGCATCTCGACACCACCTATCATCCCTAGACTGATAGTCAAACTAAAGTCGTCAATAAGTGTTTAGAGACTTATTTGAGGTGTTTTTCATCTGAAAGGAAAAATCAATGGGCTCAATGGTTACCATTAGTTGAATGGTGGTAAAACACTTCTTACCATACAACTTCTCACATGACTCCTTTTGAATAATTATATGGCCAAAAGCTACCTTCAGTTCTCTCTTACATATCAGGTGTATCAAAGGTCTAGGAGGTTGACCGAACACTTATAGTTCACGAAGCTATTATTCGTACCCTCAAAGAGAATTGTTTCATTTCTCAGAATCACATGAAGAAACAATTTGATCAAGGTCGCTTAGAACGACAATTTTCTGAAGGAGACCAGGTATTTCTTCAGTTGCAGCCTTATAAGAAAAATTCACTCAAGGATGAACATTTTCAGAAACTGGCACCCAAATGTTATGGTCCTTATACAGTTCTCAAGTGTGTTGGGAAGGTGGCCTACCAGTTAGCTTTATCCAATATTTCTAAGGTCCTTCCTATTCTTCATGTCTCTTTCTTAAAGAAGATGATTGGAACTAGGTGCCAAACTAAAACCAACCTTTGTTACACATAAAAATTACTCACTCCAATGATGACCTATTGTCATCATTACCGGTGTCAAAAGTGTCTCATTTTAGCCTTAAGTGTCACAAGTGTCGCAAGCATCATACTGTCATATTTCCTATGTCATGTCTCGAATGAAATTACAAAAAAAATTAAGACACCTTCAAAGACTAGTTTAAGAAGGAGAAATCACTTGACAATGAGTACAAAGATTTTACCATGAAAAAAACCATTCAAAAGTCATTTTTGGAGGCCAGTGCTCCCCTTCCCATTGTCAGGGAGTGCCACTGCTCCCTGCCCTCCTTTTAGGGAGAGATGCAACACTCGATGCCCCATTTTAAGGGAGATCTGGTCTGTTTGAGATAATTTTGGACTGTTGAGTAAAATCAGGGATAAATCCCCCTCATCTCTGGAGTTTGTTAGACTCGAATCTAAGGTCAAGGATGGATCTTAGGGATGATCCACAAATGATGGAGAAATATTCTAATCCTATCCCAAGAATCTCTAAGATGGTTAGGCCTCTCCAAACCTATATAAGGAGGCCTCTTCATGGTGAAAGGGAGAGACATTGAAGGCATCAAACTTATGATCTCATAACGGAGATATATCAGTGTAAGTTACAATCATTCTGATCATGGAACTTTTGAGCAAGGGTCTGGACAAAAAGAGCTTGGTGAAGTTGTTGCATCTACATCTGTGCTTATAAGCACTTTGCTTTGTTTTCATTAATATATATATGATCTTGTCCTATTTCCTTCAAATTCGTGTATGTTTCATGAATTTATTCTTTTTGATAGATCTATTCTGAAGATAATCATGGTAGGAATAGGAAGCATGTTTAGTCGTTGTTGTTCCTTCGATTGCAAGATTTTCTAAAGAACTTAGAGATCAAGATCAACCTGGATCGAGCAAGGACAAACGTTATTAAAGGTATTTATATACCTTTCTTCTTATTCCTTGACTAGTTTAGCTTCAATAGAAGGAATTTCAGTGTTCAACATTTGCACCTTTTTGTCTTGGTTATAGGTCTCTAGTATCCAAGAGGAAATCCACTTGTCCACAGGGGGATTCTCCTGTAACATAAATTGGAGACTCCACTGGGGATCGAAGCCTTCAGAATTGGTTTCCTTCCTTGGTCTTGTTTTTTTCCTTTTCTCACCTTCATATATTATTCCTGTTGTGTCTCTGATTCTTAGATGTGTTGTTGGGTCTTAAATTCATTCCATACACACTCAATTTCCAGTTTTCCTGAGTTATTTTGAGTTCTGGGAATTTTTTTGACTTTCTGAGAGCCCAACGCTCCCCTACCTCTACTACCATAGCACTGACACTCCCTTGCAGCCTCTCACAGAGATTTGCAACGCTCTGGTGCCCTTGACACTAGAGCACTAGTATTTTTTCTGTAAAAACCTTGTGGGGAGTTGATCTTTGAGTCCTTTTTTGTTATTTTCACCTGCTCAAGTTTACTACCATCTCATTGTGTCCCTGTTTTGGCCAACAACCTATTGATTTATGAGAATTGATTATATTTTGTTTGGATTTTTGACGTTTTTTCCTTACTTTGAGTAACCCTTTTTTCTTTCAATTTGGAGTCGACCCACTACTTTTTCACTTATCTGATTGAATGAAAGTCATTGTGAGGGAATTCAGAGATCTGTGCACCATTCCATTTGATCTTTGAGGCTATTTTTTCAAGCATTTTCTTCTATTTTGAGTTTTTTTTTTTTTAATTTGGGTTTCTTTGTGTTTCTTGTTTGACCACAACGAGAGTCTATTTTGTTTATGTGAAGTTTGCTTCTGATTGTCTAAATCTCATAGATCTTGAAATACAATTGAGATAGGAAACTTTACATCAAGTTGATTATCCTTCACATATAAACAAAAGGATACATTTTCATGATTTGTTTTTGGATATTAGAACGAATTCCTGAATATTTTAGCATCATATTGGATTCTTGATTGAGAAATAGTTGCATCAGGTTATTGCATCTCAGTGTTTGACAGTGAAAGGAAAATTTCCTTCTCCTTCCCTTAAATAGACATTCAATGAAAGAAAATATTGCTTATCATTTCTTGTGCATTTTTTTGGGAATTGAGTCATAATACCATCAGTTTCACTTTCATACACCCCGGACTAAAGAACAACTCCAAAATTAACGATAATTAAAATTGATCTAGAACTTTTTGTTTTTAGAATCTTCCACCAACATTAGACTAGGATTAGTGCTTTGGATTAGGCTGTGAGTACAACTCTCCAAAGCATTCAAAAAAAACATTAGCATCTTGAGATAGGGAGAGAAAATCCAATTGTCTTATAGGATTTCTGGGATCCCCCTCTCACACAAGGGTTAAGCATGAAGTCGCGTTCAAGAGAGTTATAGAGATTATCCCTCCATGGTTCAACCATTCGTAGTAATCAAATCGTATATTGGGGGTTCTTCTTGAGGTTCAATTGTTTTTATTTAGTCTCAGTGCTTCATGAATTTTGAATCCGTTTGGGGTTCTCTGGAGTTCTACAGGTCCACTTGTCCTCATTTCTCTCGAAGGATTTCAGACTTGTTATCCTACCCATATGTTCGGACTGGACTTTCAACTGTACCTGCCCAGGGGCTGACTACGAGTTGGTGACCTTAGTAGCCATAATATTTATGTTCTTACACAAGATGACAGTGAAGGGAAGTCTCACTGTACCTGGAACAGATGTTGGTCAAACTCGCTCGGGCTCCTTTGAGGGTAAATCCACAATTACTGTGTGTAAGCTTTCACCAAGGCGTATGTCTGTTAAGAAGTTTTCCATTGTAACTGTTCCACCCATTCATATCCTAGCCCCTTCTTGAATTGATCATGCAATGTTGGATTTAATCACCAACTAGTACGATTATGGAGAGAAGGTTTTGTTTGCTTGGTTTGATTCCTAGATTTCTTAGCGTATGCTGTTTCTTTTTGTTAGTCGGCCATAGATTTATTTTTTTGTCCATTACTTAGATCAAGCAACATCGGCTTTCATCGTTCACATTGGATGAAAGGGTTACCCCCAAAATATCCTAAGGGTTATCTAAATTTTCTTCCCAACTCTTCAGAAGGCCCTCCTGAGGCTCATAACAAACTAGGCTCTGAAGTTGGAAGCACACACTCTTTGGAACAGTTCTGAATTGTTTCTGATTCTTTGGAATCTTTTTGAATCAACCCAACTTTGAGTATTAGGTGAGAACCACATCTATTGTGGGTGAACTCATCTGGAGAGGTTGTTTTTATTGAGGATACCGAAGTACCCGCCATACCTAACGCAGGATCTGGAGTAGAGGATCCTTTTTTCCAAAGTGAACCATTTAGGACCCTGACTCATAATGTTGGAACCTCTAGTTTTGGTTCTATCCCTTTGACAGTACGTGATATATAAAGTAACCTAGGAGCGAGTCTCAATCGACCTATGGAATAACAAGTGCCTGACACATCTGTTAGTTATATGGTACCTTCAAATCACTTTACTAGTACGATAATTAATGTCATCACCGTTGTAGTGATTGGTTCTCACTCGAAACCTAGTATCCAGATGGCCCATTCCACTATGGTCTCGCATGTTGCTACAATCCCCACTGGAAATGTGACACCATCCCAGGCTCTGATTGGAGTGCCACTTAGACCAAATCCGTCAATTCCACTTGGGTACATAGCTCTGAATGCTTCAATTACCAACACTACCTAGGTTACACCTAGAGGTTCTATCCCTACACCTTTATTTGGAGGAGCTGGTCTTGGTGGCTCTAATCCGGTTGGAGCCTCTGGTCATTCATTCAATTATGGTTTCTACATCCCTCTGGGCAATCACCCTCATGCTAGGGGGAAACCTTGATTTGGGAGTCAAAATCAAAACTCAACTTGGGGGCAATCACAGACTGGATTCCCTAACCCATTGTATGGACAGAATGTGACACCATATCCTTGGCACATTCCTTTTCCAGGAAATACTCTATTCCCTAGGGGGAAACATCCTCAAGGACATCAACAACCTTATCCTCCTTATGGCCAAAATGTTTATCCCCCTTATGGGAAAACCCATCAAATGACTTATAATCCTCAGAACCCATCACGTTATCCTCCATATGCACATGTTTCTCAACCATCATCAAATCTTGTCTATTCTGGTCAACAAAAACCATATGTAGGAGGACCTACTGGATACAATTATCCACCCAACCCAGTTAACGGTCCTACTGGTGCCCCTATTCCACACTAGTATCATCCTCAAGTTAACCAACAACTACCATTTCTCGCAACACTGGATCTCCCAAACTTTTCTCGGTTGACCAATGATCCTATATTGCATTATCCCTTTTTCCTGGTGATCCCTGCTAAATTACCTTCCGATATTCCAAAATTTGATGGTAAACCTGGTGAAGACCCAAACAATCATGTGATGACTTTCCATTTATGGTTTTCATCGAATTCCTTAATGGACGATTCTATACGTTTACATCTTTTTCAACAAACGCTTACGACCTCAACAACCAAGTGGTATATCAAAATTCCACGTGCTTCTTTCCAAGAGTTTAACTCCCTTTCCATGTCCTTTATCACGCACTTTCAACTACCCATTCCATATGAGACAGGTATAGAAATCTTGGCCTCCCTTCATCATACCAACTTCATGCATATCTCCGATCATATTCATGAATGGAGACGACGATGAAGGTTGATCAAAGAAATCATTCCTGACCAGTTATTGGCGGAATGGTTTACTAAATCAACGTTACCTCTGATTGCTCGTGATGTCTCCATGGGTGGTGTAATCACCGAGGAAGAGGCCATTGCTCGGGCTCAGTACTTATATTTGGTGTATTCACAATCTAGTACTTTGTATGAGTTGATCCCAAATTCTACCCATTCAAACATGGATCCATCCAAGCCGTCATCCACGTCACATGCAGATGGAGTCACCGTGTTAGGGTCCTAACCCGCACATACATAGAACAATATATTTCCATGTAATAAAGGTCAATATTAATAAGTCCTATAAATAAGGAGGAATAAGTCAAATGTAAGAAGACCTAATTGAAGATTCTGCTTCTAGAAGGATCTTCCTCTAGATGCTTCTTTTGATAGACATATTTAGTATAAATAGGATTCGAGGGTATGAGAACCCTAGCTTGGAGATTATTGTAATAGAGCTCTGCTCGACTGGAGTTTTCCCCCTCGAAGAGGCCCGTGAACATTGCTCTCAGAATCAAAATGCTATTTTCTGTTGTTATTCTTATATCATTTCATTGTTATTGTGGTGATTATTCTAATTATATTGTTGTTATTCTGCCATTTCTAGCATTTTATTTCTATTCTACATACTTTTTTATATCTGGTATATTACAAGTGGTATCAGAGCACTTTCCTTGGAAGAAATTGTGGGTAATTTTTTTTCCAGGGTAGAGATGTATTCCAGCGTCCTTAAGTCATAGAGATCCATCATTATGCGCATAAACCTGCGGTTGAGGGATTCATACATGCAGGAAATACAAGTGGTTCTTAAGCGCACATATGTTGGCCACCCTTGTAACCCCTGTTGGTACCCCTTCGAGTGGTAGCGCATCAGACAACACCTCTGTACAGATCAACCTATATTTTCTGAAGCCCTCTTTATATAAACTGAACGATCGCCTAACTACTATAGTGCCATCGAGAAAAACACTCAGGAAGATACTCTCTAGTGCCTGGGTAGTCGGGTAGTGCAGCTAAGGGTACAGTCTATCCTCCTTAGTTAGTTCCCTGAGATATTGGGTCGAGTACTACTATTGGACCCTGCACGTATATTAGAGATCTATAACACAGGGAAAACCCTTGTCTGTAGAACCCTTGAATACCTAACCCTTGGGGACATAAACATAAACAAATTAAAACAAACAAGATCTATTGTCGTGCAACTGTGTTCGGGTTGCTAAGTAAATACAGATTTATTTTTGGTTAAGCCTTTGGGCATTTCCTCTTTGTAGTATTCTTAAGACCAGAGTATAACTCCGCAGGTGTAAAAAAAAAAAGTTTGGAAATTTTTTCACCATTATTTGAGACCTATTCCATTAGATTCATCTCTTTGCCCTTATCTCATTCATACATATCATTTTTTGTCAAAATTTTTGACCCCGCCCACCCCTTTTTTGTTCCCCCATCCTCATGGCCGATACCTGTAGCCAAGACTTGGAAGCTCGCTTCAACACCTTGCAATCTAGTCTCATCGAGACCCAACAAGAAGTGAAACAACTCAGTGCCAATGTTGTCGCCATCAATACAACCATGTAGTCCTCAATGAAGGAAATCAAACAAGACCTCACCACCCATCTTGAATCTGTCTTTTCGTCACTCAGCACCAAATTGCATATCCCTACAGATAACCCTTCCTCTTCCTCACCTCCACATACCGAAGGTGAACATTCCTCTCATTCCCATAACTTTCAGAACCATCACTTTCAATGTGACCTACGTCTTCCACGAGTTGAAGTGACCAAATTTGATGGCTTAGATAGCACTGGTTGGGTAACCCAAATGGAACATCATTTCTCTTTATACAACATTATAGATGACTTGGCCAAACTCCGATATGATGTTCTCCATCTAGATCAAGAACGTTGGCAATGGTGGCAATGGAGAAAAACTTCTCGTCAAGGGTATATTGCTTGGACACACTTTGTGGAAGAGATTTATGAACACTTTGACACCAATACCAACCATTTGGGTTGTTTGACAAAGTTGAAACAATTAGGAACAGTGGAAGACTTTATAACTACCTTTGAGCACCTAACTTTTCGGACAGAGGGCATGTCTGATGCCTTTTTCTGAGAATGTTTTATCAGTGGCCTCAAGGATGAGATTTGGGCCCATGTCCTCATGGATCAGACTCAGAGTTGGGTGGAGGATACTAAAAGAGATAAAGAAGCACAACAGGTGGCATGTTCTCAAAACCATACACCCTTCTTTATCCCTCTCCCTAAACCAGTAAATCCCACTACTCCCTCCGCTCCACTAAAGATCCAAAAGTTGACTAGGGCTGAAATGGTTGAACGCCAACTCAAAGGCCTTTGTTATAATTGTGATGACAAATATTTCTCGAGCCACAAGTGTAAGAAACAAAATATTTTTATGGCCATCTCCGAGGATGTTTTGGAAGAGGATGTTGAAACTCTCCTTGTATCTGATTCACCTAAAACACCTGACATAGCCCCTCCCTCAGACCCTCCCAAAGTAGAACCGGTCATTTCCCTCAATGCTCTCACTGGCTTATCTTCTCCCCAAACCCTCAAGCTAATCGGTTACATCAAGCATTGGAAGTTCATCATTCTGGTTGATAGTGGAAACACCCATAATTTTATTCATCGCCGCATTTCCCAAGAAAATCATTGCTACATCCATGTTGTCAATAATTTCCAAATCATGATTGCCAATGGTGGCTCCATGAAATGTGGAGGGCGTTGTGAAAATGTGTGCCTCCAAATTGGTGACTCCCGCATGAAATCTCATATGTTTTCTATCGACATGGGCGGTTGTGACATTTTGTTGGGTGCAGACTGACTAAGGACTTTGGGTCCCATTCTCATGGATTTTAAGGAATTAACCATGCAATTTGACCAGGAGGGGCACCAATATAAGTTCCAAGGCATCATCGTCGGTTCACCTGAGATCATTAGTTCCCATCACATGGAAAATCTTCTCAAAAAGGGTCATTCTTGTGTTATTTACCAACTCCATGCCATACAAGCAACAAAAACACCCTCGGTGCTGCAAGACCTCCAAGCCATTCTTTATAAACATCAAGTGGTCTTCTCCATTCCACAGGGACTCCCTCCTTGACATGGTGTTCATGATCATTCCATTCCCCTTGTACCTGAAATCCTTCCCCCCAATATCCATCCGTATCGTCACCCCTTTTCCCAAAAAAATGAAATTGAGAAAATGGTCTAGGAACTCCTTAATGCAGGCGTTATCTGCCTTAGTACGAGCCGCTACTCTTCTCCTATGGTCATGGTTCTGAAGAAATAAGGTTCTTGGTGAATTTGTCCTGACTTTTGTGCCCTCAACAAACTTACCATTAAAGACAAATTTCCCATTCTTGTCATTGATGACCTCCTGGATGAACTGAGTGGTACCCAATTCTTTACTAAAATTGATCTTCGTTTGGGCTACCACCAGATATGTATGAAAGAGGTAGACATTCCCAAGACTTCCTTTAGAACTCATGAGGGACACTATGAGTTTTTGGTCATGCCCTTTGGCTTGTGTAATGCCCCCCCCAACCTTCCAAAGCCTCATGAATCATGTCTTTCATCCTTTTCTCTATCATTTTGTCTTAGTTTTCTTTGATGATATCCTCATCTATAGAAAGACCTAGACAAAACATCTTGCTCATGTAGATAGAGTTCTCCATCTACTCTCTCAGCACCAAATTTTCTGAAAACAATCTAAATGTTCTTTTGGCACCTCAGAAGTACAGTACTTGGGTCATCTAGTTGGCAAGGATGGCGTCAGGGTGGATCCTAAAAATATTGAAGCTATGCAAGACTGGCCTCACCCAAAGAATCTCAAAATATTGCATGTATTTCTGGGCTTAACAAGTTATTATTGCAAGTTTGTTAAGAATTATGGAAAGATTGCAACACCTCTCACTGCTCTCCTAAAAAAGGACTCTTTCACTTGGACTCCATATTCTTCTCAAGATTTTCAAACCTTGAAGATGGCCATGTGCACCGCTCCAGTCTTTTCCCTTCCTGATTTCATAAATACCTTTGTCTTGGAATGTGATGCTTCAGGGAAAGCAATTGGTGTTGTCCTTATGCAGAAGGGTTGGCCTTTGGCCTTTACAAGCAAGCAACTATCTGAAATAAATCTGGGAAAATCTATCTATGAAAAGGAAATGATGGCTATTCTGCATGTCGTTGATTTGTGGCACCCTTATCTATTGGGGCAATGCTTCCAAATTAAGATAGACCATCAAAGCCTCAAGTATTTTATGAAACAACGCATTTCCTCCCCGAAGAAACAAAAATTGGTGACTAAGCTATTTGGCTATGATTATGAGATCATTTACAAGAAAGGCAAAAAAAACGTAGTTGTGGATGCACTTTCCTGCAAATATTAAGATGAAGGATCCATTTTTTATCTTTCCTTCATTATACCAGATTGTCTCCAAGCCATTCTCCAGGAATGGCTACAAGATCCCAAGAGTTTGCAGTTGATCCAACAATTGTAGTCCAATGCTCCAGCTCCCCCAGGGTACTCTTGGCTCCATGATGAGCTTTGATACAAAGGTCTTTTGCATTTAAGTAAACAATCAAAGCATAAATCCACAGCACTTTCTGAGCTTCATGCTACACCAACAACGGGGCACTCTAGGTTAACAAAAACCTATGACAGGGACAAACGTTCATTTTTCTGGGATGGTATGAAACAAGACATTCATAATTTTTTCATCCAATGTGATGTGTTTCAATGCATCAAGGGAGGAACAGTCAAATCTTTGGGCACACTACAACTGCTCCCGATTACCCCTGCTATTTGAAAGGACATCTCTATGGATTTTATTACAGGATTACCCAAATCGAGAAATAAATTAGTCATCATGGTGGTTGTTGATCACCTTTCTAAGTATGCTCATTTATGCTCTCTTCAACACCCATTTATAGCATCCACGGTGGCTCAAATGTTCATGGATCAGGTCGTCAAGCTTTATGGAATGCCACACTCTATTTTTTCTGATCACGACCCAACTTTCACAAGCAATTTTTGGCAAGAACTGTTCAATATACAAGGCACCCAATTACATCTCAGTACAACTTATCATCACCAGACTGATGGTCAAACAGAAGTTGTCAACAAGTGTTTGGAAACATATTTGAGGTGTTTTTCCTTGGAAAAGAAAAATCAGTGAGCTCAATGGTTACCCTTAGCTGAATGGTGGTACAACACTTCACACCATACAACTACACGCATGACTCCTTTTGAAGTGGTATCTGGAGAGAAGCCACCTTCACTTCTCTCATACTTACCTGGTGTCTCGAAGGTCTAGGCGGTTGACCAAACACTTACAGTTTGAGAGGCTATTCTTCATACCCTCAAAGAGAATTTTTTCATGGCACTGGATAACATGAAGCAACAAGCAGATCAAGGTCGCTATGAACGTCAATTTGAAGAAGGGGATCAGGTGTTTCTTTGACTACAACCTTACAAGAAGAATTCCCTCAAGGCCGAGCATTGTCAGAATCTAGCACCCAAATTTTATGGTCTTATACAGTTCTCAAGTTTGTGGGATAAGTGGCCTATCAGTTAGTGTTTCCTAGTCATTCGAAGCTACATCCTTTTTTTCATGTTTCCTGCTTAAAGAAGGTGATCGGAACTAAGTGCCAAATTCAAACCAACCTGCCCAAGTTAGCCAAAGAAGGATCCATTTGGCTACAACCACAAGCAGTTTTGGACCAGTGTGAGCTTCACCTGCATCAGAGAACCATCAAGGAAGTGTTAATCCAGGGGAAAGATACAACTCTAGCAGATGCCACTTGGGAATTAGCTACCATTCTACAGCAATTTCCACATCTCAAGCCTTGAGGACAAGGTTGTTTTTAAGGGGGAGGACATGTTAGGGTCCTAACCCACACATAGGTAGAACAATATATTCAGATGTAATAAAGGTCAATTTTAATAAGGCCTTGCAATAAAATATAATAAGTCGAATGTAAGAAGGCCTAATAGAATCTTCCGCTTCTAGAAGGATCTTCCTCTAAATGATTCTTTTGATAGAAATATTTAGTATAAATAGGAGTTAAGGGTATGAGAACCCTAGATTGGATATCATTGTAATATACCTCTTCTCGACTGGAGGTTTCTCCCTCAAAGAGGCCCGTGAACATTTCTCTCAGAATCATAGTGTTATTTTTTGTTGTTATTCTTATATCATTTAAGTGTTAATGTGGTGATTATTCTAATTATATTGTTCTTATTCTTCCATTTCTTTCATTTTATTTCTGTTCTGCATACTTTTTATATCTCGTATATTACACATTGGCTCTATCAAAACCCAATCCGCTTCCCAGTCGACTGGAATGAAAAATTGATCTGCATAAGCACCCACTCCCAGTTCGACGACACTCTCCTCTACCTCCCCCCAAACTCAAGTCTCTGAGGTGAATGCAGTTCAATCTTCCCCGTCACAACAATCTAGAGGTAAGAAGAAGACAAATAACAAACCCAAGAATAATAATAACAATGAACAACTCAAAGCTCAAAACCCACCCCTTGCTACCGAAAATAAACCATAACGGAAGCCAAAATTCCCATGTCTTATTTGTGGTTATGATCGCTACACTCGAGATTGTCCACATCATGATGAAGTGGCCAAATATTTTAAGGAGAATTACCAACCCTCTGTGCTTGCTCAACCTTTTCCTCAGCAACAATCTATGGTTTCTCAAACCCAATATCCAGGGGGCAGTTCCAACCACCCTTCTCATGATGAAGCCTCGACAGGTGCCCATATTTATCTATTTAACAGGATTGATTTAACCACACGCTCTATGAACTACGACACACCAGTTAATCCTAACAAAGGAAAGGTCACTAATGGTACTTTACCGGATCCATCACCATCCTCCCTTAGTCCTCCATATGTTAGTCCTCCTTCTGTATCACTCCATATCGAGAAACCTACATTCGACTCTATATTATGCCCTCTTAAGAGCACTATCCGTAAATCTACTTTTAATCCTAGTTCACGTGCCACCCATAACTACAACATTGTTGAAGATTTGGCTCAAGAACTGTGTGTTATGTCTGTGATAGAATTTCTACAGAACTTCCCTAGTGAAGGTAGAACGATCATGGCTGCTATTGGCACTTTTGATCCTGAGTCATCCAATAATATCATGTTTAACTTGAACAATTTTACGTCTTGACTCTCCCACCAACTTGCTTTCCAAATTGATGTTGTTTTTCACAATCAACAAATTCACCACACTACATTGGATGAGGGAGCCTCTGCTTGTGTCATGTCTTTAGCATGTTGGAATGACTTAAAATCACCCGCACTTAACAAATCCCCAATGATGTTGCGCGCATTCGATGGGCCAGGTTTTCATCCTCATGGACTTTTGCAGTCCGTATCCGTCCATTTGGGCGGCAAAACCATCTCTATTAACATCGCGGTGGTTGATGATCCCATCAATTACAACTTATTTCTCTAAAGAAGTCGGTTTTATGCTATGAATGTCGTTTCTTCGTCATTGTTTTGATGTGTACAATTTCCTCATTAGGGAAAAATTGTCACTGTCGATTAGTTAGATTTTTGTACACTCGACGCTCACGCTCCTGCTACCAACAATATTCCTTTCTTATGAGATCACAAGATCATGTATGAAAGTGTTGGTGTAGGCTTGTTAAAATATTCCACCCTTATGGGTATCTTCCTTGCACCACTCCCTCCTACCATGCATCATATTGTCATAGTCAATATGATTTCGACTACGACTTATCAATCTTTGGAATCATCTGATCCCTGGATTGTACCTAGTCCTCTAGAGTTCGATGCACTAGGTGACACCATGCCACTTAGTCTAGCTGAGGCTTCATACACTTCTATTCAATATGCCTCTCCCTCCTCGTATGACCAACATCACTTGGCACCCGACACCTACTCTATCCCATCTTGGTTAAATTCCTTGAGGTCTGGTTTTGACTACATTTCTCAATTATTTCCATCTGACAAATCTATTATGGAAATGCTTAGCATTGACAACATACCTTGGGATGATAACCATCATCGATCCTCTTTTCTTCCACCTCTTGAAGAAATATAGGAAGATATACACTCTTCCT
>JZKD02S0997821.1:887397-922072 GCA_000966675.3 Picea glauca
CGACTTTCCACAATCACCCATACTTACACAAGATACTATTTATGAGGGGAGTTTAGGCAACATTAACTCTATGAACGTTATTGACATTTCGATCAAGGAAGGTGTCGTGGAAAATATTAATCTCGATGCTAATTGTTTGCCCGAGGAAGTGGTTTGTTATACCGCTTTATTTAAAGAATTTTGTGATGTCTTCTCTTGGAGCTACGAAGAAATGCCATGGATCGATACTTCAATCGTTGTGCATGAGATCAAAACTTTCCCAGGTGTAAAACCTGTTCGAAAAAAACTCTACCCGGTCCATCCTAAGAATACCACTACTATTAAGGCAAAAGTTGAAAAATTATTGAAATTTGGTTTCATCTATCGTGTCCCTTTGATGGAATGGGTTTCAAATATTGTTTTGGTCACTAAGAAGCAAGGGACCATTTATGTCTGCATTGATTATAGGGACCTCAATAAGTCTTGTTCAAAAGACAACTACCCTACGCCCTTCATCGACCAAATCATTGATAATTGCGCAGGTAGTGTGATTTTCTCTTTCATGGATGGTTGCTCACGCTAGAACCAGATTGACATTTTACCTATTGATAAGCATAAGACAACCTTCATCTGCCCATGGGGAACTTTAGCCTATCAGAAAATACCATTTGGAATAAAAAAAGTTGGTGCTACATTCCAGTGGGCCATGTCATATGCTTTCCACGATATAAAACATATTGAGGAACCTTACCTCGACGATTTACCTGCCCATTCGTCCAGTCGATTAGACCATTTTGGTCATATACGGGCTATTTTTCATTGATGTCGGTTTTACTGCATTCATTTGAACCCACATAAGTGTTTCTTTGCTGTCGAATCAGGTCAACTCCTCAGCTTCATTGTTTCCAAGGATGGGATTCGGATGGATCCCTTGAAAATTAAGGCTATCCTTGCTTTACCTCCACCCAATAATTTGACACAACGCCAAAGTTTGCAGGGGAGATAAAACTTTCTTCATTGTTTCATTTGTAACTACACTGAGATTACCAAAGGATTTATGCGATTGTTGCATAAAGACACCCCTTTCATCTAGGATGACACTGCTCAACAATCTTTTGCTTCTCTTAAGAATGCATTGACCAACGCACCTCTGTTGCATCCCCTGAATTATACAAAGGACTATATCCTTTACTTAGCAGCCTCTACTTCCACTATTTCTATGGTGTTAGTTCAAGAGGAAGTTAATGGTGATGGAAACGTGATATATTATTTGAGAAAAAGTCTATTTGGTCCAGAGCTTCAATATTCACATGTTGAAAAGTTGGCTCTGGCAGCCGTCATCGCTGGCCAGAGATTTCATCATTACATTTTTTTGTGCACCACCATAGTTATCGCAGACTCTAACCCCATGTATCACATTATGACATGCCAATTTCTTAGGGGGAAATATTCCAAATGGATCGTCATCATTCATGAATTTGATCTCGGGTTTGCTAAGTCCAAAGCTAAAAAATCCTTGGTGTTTGTGGAGCTTATCTGTGACCTTCCCCATGTTGATGAAGATATTGAGCCTAGAGATTCTCTACCTGATGAAACTCTCTTCCTCATTAGCAAGTCTGATCTGTGGTATGGAGATATCCTTCTTTATCTTCGGACCCAATGTTTTCATCCTGATATCCCTCATGAAGAGTGTCGTCATATTTGCCATCATTCTCGTTGCTACCTTATCATCGATGACACTTTTTATTTTCATGGTATTGATACTATCCTACGAAGATGTTTGAATCATGAAGAGGCTAAACAAGTTCTTAATGACTGTCACCTTGGAGCATGTGGCAGTCACCTTTCTGAGATGGATACAACTCAAAAAAATTTACATGTTGGCTACTTTTGGCCCTCTATTTTCAAAGATTGTATTGAGGCAGTCAAAAAATGCCCACCCTGCCAATTTTTTCAAAAAACGACATGCACCCACCCTGCTCTACTGCATCCCATTATTTCCATAAGACCCTTTGCCAAATGGGTCATTGATTTCATGCAGTGTAAGCCTAAATTAGCCGGAGGGCATGGTTACATCATCGTTGCCTTCGATTACTTCACAAAATGGGCTGAGGCTATGCCTACCTTTTTGAATGATGGTCGTACTCCAGCTCTTTTCTTCTTCAACCACATCATCACTCACTTTGGTGTTCCACAAGACATTGTCACTAATCATGGTTCACAATTTCAAAACCAGATGATGAGTGATTTGCATGCCAAGTTGGGTTTTTTCCATGAGAACACATCCCCATACTATCCTCAAGAAAATGGAAAAGTTGAAGCCATCAACAAGGTCCTGAAAACCATGATTCAACATATCGTAGGGGAAATCAAGACATCTTGGAATCTACAACTTTTCTCTGTTATCTGGGCTTTCCGTACTTCAGTGAAAACTTCTAGTGGATTCACTCCATTCCAGTTAGTATATGGCATAGATTTTTTTTTACCAATCGAGTGCGAAATTCCCTCGTTGAAAATCAAAGTAGAACTTATGCCTCATGCTTCTACCAAAGAAGAACACTTCTTACACCTAACCAAGTTGTATGAAACACGTTGTGATGTCACTCTCATTAACGAGACGTATCAAAAGCGAATCAAGAATCAATACGAAAAATCCGTCCATCCTCGTACTTTTCCAGAATGAGACCTAGTCCGTGTTTACGACCAGGCTCATGATTAGTTAGGGACATGTAAGTTATAACCTTTGTGGCATGGTCCTTACATCATGGAACGTGTTTTACATAGAGGCACCTACGAGCTAGTTGATTACGATGAAATCTCCCTGGGTGAGCCCCGAAACAGGATTTACCTTAAGAAGTAATATGCATATAATACATCTAGCATGTGTTCTTTGTACACTATTGTATTTTTAGTTTGGTGTGTATTTTCTCTTGCCTGAACGAGTTTTTCCTTAGCCACTCATACTGTTTCTTGTGTTTCTGTGCATAGATGAAATATTTCTTTCATATCTTTGTCGGGTTTACAGATGGCACTAGTCGACACACCCAGAACATTGCTTTCATAGCTTGGGTCATTTACAACTATGACGAGTTGGTGAGTTAAGGAGGCATTTTCTTAGGATCGACAACTAACAACATGGCAGAATATCATTCAGTCACCATACTTTTAACTGAAGCCTCCTCCCTAGGCATATCTCATATGATCATTAACTTAGAATATCAACTTGTAGTCTGTCAACTTAATTGAATCTACTCTATTCACAATCCTATCCTATTACGTTTCCATCTATGAGTCGTTGTCTTGAAAGAATTTTTTATTTTATCGAATAGAGACACATACTAAGTGACCTTAATACAATGTTAGATTCGTTAGCCAATTACATCATGGAACGGTATCTTGCACATAGATGAGGTTTCATAAAGGAAATAAATCATACATCACATAAAATGCATCACAAAAAGACATCATTATTTTCAAACATCATTTGGCACCATAAAAACATAGATATGTGTATATATACGACATGACAAAAAATGTTCAATTACATCAAAAAGTACATAGAAGGGAAAAATGATGGGTCTTCGTGCCCATAACATCATCATACAAACTATACAAAAAATATCAGAGAGGTCCTAGTCCTCCCACATCACATTGTTCTCTGAGTAGCACACTACCACACAAGTTGCTCATCTCAGTAAGGATTTAATACCCTTAGGGAATCCCACTGTGTGTCTCTGCAAGCGCAAATGTACATCCTGCCTCCTAAGGGGAGGGACACCCATCGTGAGACCACGAAGGTTTGTCTCAACCTCTTGGAGACCCCCTACAGCTACCTCATAATCTACTAGTATCTGAGCATCCTTGCAACACCCCAGTGTTGGTATGTCTATCGGACATGTTGCTCCCCTATTTGCACAATGAAACATACGTCTGTTAAAAACTCTTCTAAGTACCCCCAAAATATAATATATTTTTAAAATCAAAAAACACTTGACAAGATTATTTTTGTTTTCTTACGTAACGCGTCCCACTCCACCCGATATGGAAGTAATAGGTCCATGCTCCCCTGGAAATCCAATCCGGTGTATGGGAAGTATTCTATCGGAATCAATTGGCATCTCTGCCAAGCGAAGAATCCATCAATGAACCTAAACTCTGACTCTGTTCCTAGCCTCGGAGATAGACTAGTCCAGCATTCCATACGTGGTTCTCCCACCAGCCATACTGCTAATGCAATCTGAGGTTGCATATGAGGAATGTGTTCTAATAAGAACAAAACTATAAATGAACCATATCTGAATTGCTTCTGCTTCCCTGCTCTACACCTAAAAATCTATTCCTTCACATTATGAAGTAACCCTGCACTCTAGTTAAATAGTGTTGGCTCTAGACACTATAAACCATAGACCACCTGTGATATTCAAACTAAGTGCGAGATAGTACTTCCTGTTATACTCGTAATGGAAAATATAATGGATCGAAGGGGTAGATCCCTCATGTCTTTGATCGCAATCCTACCTCCCACCAGTCTAGATCCTGGGACACAATGGTTTTACAAGTACTCGTCTACATGCACGGGAAGTAACCTTTGTCCTTATAAAACAATGGGGGCCCCTCTTTTTGAGAGGCTAGTCGAGAAGTACACATCTTCCAAATCAATGGTGACAAGTTGTGTCCCAATTTGGAATCCCTGCTCCACGACATTCCACAAACCGATCATATACTCGAGAAGAAGAACCTCTTTCTTCATCTTTTGCATCTTGAAGAACTTGAGGAGACCGTAGTTCCTCAATGCGTCCCTTGATCAGGGACTTTGCAACATGACCATGTCATAGAGCTCATGCTCTCTTTCTTTCCACTCGATCATGACTTTTGTCAAATTTACCTACAATCAACAACAAGAAAAAGTCATTAGTCATGCTATTTTGACAATTTTTGGGAAATTTAAAACTTAAAAAATATTTTATACTCTACTTAGGATGCCAACACCCCTTTTACACTCTATTTAGGGTGCCAATTCTCCCTCAAGAAGCTAGCCAGGGAACTGCCAATTCTTCATAATGCCCCCATTACCCTTCTGGAGGAGCGCTGGCGTTTTTGTGAATTTTTTCTTGTGCACTTTGAGCAGCGCCCCTCTCACTCCCACATTAGAGTGTTGGCACCCTCCTACTAGCTTGTAGGGGCACTGGAAAAATCGGGCAACACTCCCCCTCAAATTCTAGATGAGCGTTGAGCCCTTTTTTGGCACTTGAGACCTCCCAGGGCATCATTTTTAAGACTCAACCATTTCCTAAAAACAAAATGTAAACCATGTAAATTGAAGAGAGGAAGAAGAGAATCAACTTGATCTAGACAACAACAAAGATAGTTGACTATGCTCTCCGGCACCGAACAAAGAAAGATTCACCCTCCAAAGCTCAATTTCTCCATTTCTACAAATGTTTACACAAATGAAATGGTAAAATATATTTTTACCCCATATTACTATTGATAAAATTTCATTTTTTGCCAAAGCATAGTTATTTTGGGTTTTTGAGAAATATTTTGGAGGCATTTTTAATACCGTGGGTGTGCATTTTTTTTTCATGGAAGGTTTTGAAATAGTTGCATTCAATTTTTTATCTTGTCGCATTAATGATCATGGTCTTTTGTTCGTTCTCATGCTCTAAAAAACACGAGAACACACCGAACAACCTTTTATCTCTTTTTCGGGCTCACATGGATACACGAAAAAGGAACACCCTAGAGTCATCTTTGAGATCTTTTTAGACTCTCTAAACGTGAAAATATTGCCGAGTGATCTTGCTTCCTTTCCCACTCATTAAATGGTTTGAAAGGGCGTATTTTGAGTGATAATTTATCTCTTTTTCGGCCTAACGAGACTAACATTACGGAAAAGGACAACACTGGAGTCATCTTTAATTTATTTTCAGACTCTTTAACAATGAAAAATCACCGAGTTTACCTTCTTTGGACTCGTTAAACAATCATACAATGAAGGGCCCATACGAGACCAAACCCTTGCCTGTTCCAGTTTGTTAAATAAAGGAACAGGGACTTATCAAAGGTGAGTTATATCGAGCATGTGTTACCCTCCTCGAGCTCGTTAAATAAAAAAGAGGTACTTGTCTATCTGGATGGGGGAAAATTTTGAAGGAGGGAAGCCAAACAGTTTTTTAAAACATTCCAAGTCACTCTTACAGTTGCCCTTGAACACGACACTTTGTCTTTGCATGCATTTTAATCTGCTGAACCTGTCCACTGAACCAATCCTCTAAGTTTTCTTACTCCTTTGGGTCACCTGAAAAACGTCACAATATCCATTCATCATCATGTTTTGGTCCATGTCATGTTTTTGTTGTTGTGCCTCAATGTTTAAGGGAAGTATCTTCCTCGAGAGTCAACCATCACAAATTTCTTGTTTCAACACTTGTGTCAGTCCATGTTCATTTGATCCACCAATTTACATCTCTGTTTCTGTTTCATGTCATTGATGGGGGATACATCGAGGCCCTCCTTCGACGAGTCTGTTCCTGTTGAATTCAGCACATTATCCAAGAACTAGACTTAGAAACTAGTTAGTAACTTGGGACCTGGATGCCTCAATAGTAGGCCTCCTCTCTTTCGATAGTGGGTTTACATAATTGACCCATGATTGGGTGATTCCACAAATGTTCAACTTCAGCTCATTTATTCACATTCGCTAGAATGTACTAGGGTACGTTGGGAATCATTGAAATCAATGGTGATTTCCCTCACACTTGTTAATGGTTTACCTCATTGACCGGTAATCAAGTGGTCTCCGCCATATTCGACATCAAGACATTTATTCACATGGTTAGATTCATACCACATCGGGATCAGTAAGAATACCCTGGGTTGAGTGATCACTCTGGTATAGACTTTACCTAGGTTGCGACGGAGTTTATCTTGAATATTGACACATATACTTTCACATAGATCCACATTGTATTGGTTTGTGGCTATGTATTGTTGTCTCATGGATCCACAATTTATTTTTCATGGCTACGATCATTTCATGTCATGGAAATATAGATCCACATTGTATCTTTGGTGGCTATACTCTTTTTTAATATAATTATGGATCTGTGGTGTATTTTATGGTTGCCATACCTTGAAAGTCTTTATCACTCAAGCATAGGTATGCTTGCCTTGGGTTTGAAACATGTAATAACAATTGTTTTATGGTTGTGTGTAGCTTCTACCAGGTTCTCTAAGTCCATACCCTTGCTCAAAAAAGTCTACAAAGTACTTTAGTCATCACATCTTCTAACTTCGCACTTTGGGGGGAAATATGTTACACATCAAAATTACTCACTCCAATGATGACCTATTGTCGTCATTACCAGTGTCGCAAGTGTCAAATTTTAGCCTTAAGTGTCGCAAGTGTCGCAAGTATCATACTATCATATTTCCTATGTTGTGTCTCTAACGACACTACAAGAACACTTAAGACACCTTCAAAAACTAGTTTAAGAAGGAGAAATCACTTGACAAATATTACAAAGATTTTACCATGGAAAAAATCATTCAAAAGTCATTTTTGGAGGCCAGCGGTCCCCTACCCACTGTCAGGGAGTGCCAGTGCTCCCTTCCCTCCTTTGGGGGAGTGTTGCAACACTCTATGCCCCATTTTAAGGTACTGGCCTGTTTGAGAGAATTTTGGACTCTTGAGTAAAATTAGTGATAAATTCCCCTCATCTCTGGAGTTTGTTGGATTCGAATCTGAGGTCAAGGCTAGATCTTAGGGAGGATCCACAACTAATGGAGAAATATACTCAACCTATCCCAAGAATATCTAAGATGGTTAGGCCTCTCCAAGACTATATAAGAAGGCCTCGTCATGGTGAAAGTGGGATACATTGAAGGCATCAAACTTATGATCTCATAAGCGGGATTTATCAGTGCAAGTTACATTCATTATGATCATGGAAATTTTGAGCAAGGGTCTGGACAAAGAGAGCTTGATGAAGTTGTTTCATCTACATATATGGTTGTAATCACTTTGCTTTGTTTTCATTAATATATATATGTGTGCTTGGCCTGTTTCCTTGAAATTCGTGTATGTTTCATGAATTTGTTATTTTTGATAGATCTATTTCAAAGCTAATCATGGTAGGAATAGGAAGTATGTTTTGTCGTTCTTGTTCCTTCAATTGCAGGATTTTCTAAAGAACTTGGAGATCAATATCATCTTGGATTAAGAAAGGACAAATGTTATTAAAGGTATTTATATTCCTTTCTTCTTATTCCTTGACTAGTTTAGCTTCATTAGAAGGAATGTTAGTGTTCAACATTTGCACCTTTCTGTCTTGGTTATAGGGGTCTAGTATCCAGGAGGAAATCCACTTGAACGTAGGGGGATTCTCTTGTAACAACCTTCCTGAGTTGAATAAAGAAGGATCCATCTGGTCACAGCCACAAGAAGTTTTGGACCAGCGGGAGCGTCATATTTGTTAGCATACCATCAAGGAAGTGTTATTTGAGTGGAAAGATACAACTCCAGAAGATGCCACCTGGGAGCCCGCTACCATTATGCAACAATTTCCTCATCTCAAGCCTCGAGGACAAGGTTGTTTCTAAGGGGTAGGGAATGTTAGGGACCTAACCTACCAAACCACTCAAGTAGGTAGAATAATATATTTCCATGTAATAAAGATCAATATTAATAAGGCCTACCAATAAGGAGGAATAATTCAAATGTAAGAAGACATAATAGAAGTTTCTTCTTCTAGAAGGATCTTCCTCTAGATTGTTATTTTGATAAATAGATTTCGTCTAAATAAGAATAGAGGGTATGATAAGTTTAGTCTTAGATATTATTGTAATAGAGATTTTCTCTATTGGAGGTTTCCCCCTCGAAGACAAAAGTCAACATTGCTATCATTAATCAAAGTGGTCTTTCTGGTATTATTTTGCTATTATTCTAGTATTATTGTGACATTGTTCAAGTTATATCATTATTTATCTGCCATTTCTAGCTAATTATTTCCGATCTGCATACTATTTTATAAGTGGAATATTACAATATAGTAGGTAGAGGATCCATTCGAATAGGATATAGAGATGGAAGAATGAAGTATTTACCTAATGTGAGGCATGTACTTGGGCCGAAGCGCATTTTTCTTTTAGTGAACTAGTTCACTTATGTATGGGTGTATGTGATTTCCACAAGGAATATGTGCAAGTTTGTTAGAGGTGAGTTTTTATTGGCTAAGGGTATCAAGTTTTCAACTCTCTATATAGTGTATGTTACTACTCATATTGAGGTTAATAGTAATGATGTGACATTGAAGAAAAGTTAAGCCTCCAATGAAGCATCTAAAGGAGTTGAAAGATACATCTTTAGGCATAAGAGGGTGGACCACTTGAATGGTGTGAATTTTAATTATGATTCCTTTGATTTTTTTGAATCGTCTGTGTTATTTAAACATGCAAGGGTCAATTTTTATTTTAGCTCCCATACAACTAGATAGATATTAGGCATAATACATTCAAACCTGTGTACTCCTATGAATGTATCCTCTATTAACATAGTCATCAACCTGGCGATAATAATAACTTTCACCCCATAATCCTATATTTTTTGTCAATAACACTCAAATCAACCCTCAAATTGAAAAGTCTTCATACAAGTTGGTTTTCATTCATGTCAACCCTTGGAAATTGATTTCAACCTTTGGACAAGTTCGGAATCCCTAGAGATGTGGTTCAGATAGATCGATATTTAGTTCTCATTTATGGAGTGGTTGATATAAACATATGTGTTGGGTGCATTTGATTAAGTCTACATGTAGCCCCGAATGTATGTTCATGGAACCCACAATTGATCGAGGAAAAAAGGCATTAAGTTCAGTGTTTTTTCAAATAAGACTATCATAGATGGATAGTGTGTGTCATGTTGTTTCCGGTTATAGGTAGTAGATCATGTGTCTCCTTATGGTTGAGGATATGTGGATTTGTAAATATTGGAGGAAACTTAAGAATAATATAGAATATCTTGAAAGTTCAAAAATAAGTCAATTATTCTAGAAGCCTCTAGAAAGTGTTCACAAAGTTTTCTAGTCAAAGTGGTTGCAACAAGAAGTTAATTATGGGTAAAGTAGTTTCAACAAAGAAATTATGAGTTTACTAATTATGGGTAAAGTAGTTGCAACAAGAAAGTACAACTTGACCCTAAAATTAAGAAAAATGGTAAAACAATTATGACCCCAAAATGAGGGAAAATGGTAAAGCAATTATGACCCTAAAATTAGGAAAAAGAGTAAAATAGTTATGACCCTAAAATTAGGAACAAAAAGGTAAAATAGTTATGACCCTAAAATTATGAAAGAAGTAAAACAATTAATACCCTAAAATTAGGAATAATGGTAAAATAGTTAAAGGGTAAAACGATTGTAACAAGCAATTAATTAAGGGTAAAGTGGTTACAACAAGAAATTAATTAAGGGTAAAGTGATTGAAAAGAAGTTAAATGGAAGAGATTAAATACACATCAAGAGTCTGTCATTCTCAAACACAAGTTCACTGAATATCTATCTAGTGAACATTGTATCTATTGGTGAATACAAGGTATCAAGGATGAGAAAAAGTAAAGGGGATGCTTGTTCTAGGTTGCAACAAGGTATGATTATGTAGCAGGGTTGTCACAGGTTATGAGATATGACATTGTGTAACTTTTGAGTGTCATATATTGGTAATGTTATGGATCATATTGGTGGCATGTCTTGGTGATATTTGGGAGATTATTGTTTATGCTTGATGCAGATCTTGAGAGTTTTGGAAGCTGTTTAGTACATGTTTTATGCCATATCATGTGGTACATGTGTGAAGCATGTCATATGGTAAATTTTTGAGGTAGTTTGGTTGAGTTGTATTGTTGAATATATTGGTACAAGTTGAGGTTGCATAACAGTGAGGGTTTGATACACAGTTGATGTGATAGTTCATTAGACTTGTTTCATGAATGGTATGGCACATGTTTAAGGCATATCCTGGAGGCCCCTTTTGGTTCATGGTTTCATATGGTTGAGGTTCATGCTTTGGTGTTATTCTTGAGACATATCCTTGGTACATTGTATATGGTTTTTATGGTTCATTGTTAGAGGCACATATTTGCGATATTGGAATATAATTGAGGCATATACTTGGTATATGATATTGGTTGATTATGATGCATGCTTGAGGTTTTGGTTTATACATTGATGCATATATTGGTACACATTTAATGATTGATGTACATGGAACAAGTGTTGGTGCATGGTTGATGCACTTGTTGTTGTACAGGTTTTGGTTCATGGTTGATGTACAATTTGTTGTACAAGTTGTGGTACATGATTGATGTTTGGCAGGGTATAGGTTGATGGTTTGGTACATGCTCCGTCGAGACATATGTTGGTGATGGTTGACATATATTTGAGAGGTGTTCTTGGTATATGATCCATGTGAGAGGATCTGGTTGAGTATTAGTGACAGTGAAAAGTTGGATAGGTTGGTTAGTGATAGGTTGGTCAGTGATAGGTTGATGTGACAGGTTGATAGTGATAGTGGCAGTAATGGTGACAGTGACGTTCATAGTGATTGTGGTATGAATAGTTGGTATACACTTATATTTCAGGGTAGCAGGACAAGAAAATAAAAGGGGGTTGTAGCCTCCTTTCGATTGGTGTCGTAGAACTCACGAATTTGGAGCTTCCTTTAAGTTGGAGCCCAATAATCAAGGGGTTGTAGCCTCCTTCTAGTTCGAGCTAGAGAATTCAAGGAGTTGTGGCTTCGTTCAGGTTGGAACCTGTAAATAGGGTGTCATAACCTCCTTCCAATTGTAGCTAGAGAATTGGGAAGTTGTCTCTTCCAATTAATGTATTCATTGATTTATAAGAAAGAATTTTGTGGTTTTCTCCCATTTGGGTTTCCACATAAATTTTTGTGTACTGTGTATTTGATGTGATTGTTCTTATGTTTATATGCTTGTGATATATTGAATATATGATACAATGATGATATACTGATGATAATATTGAAGTTTATATATTGTGTTTAAAAGTGGTAAAATTTCTCATCCTAATTCACCCCCACCTCTGTCTCAGTATTCAAATAACTGGTATTAGAGCAAGTCCTTCAAGAAAACAATTTATCCAGTAGAAGGAAGATCATGGAGAGAAACAAATTGTATAGAAATGGAATACCACAGTTCAATGGTTAGAATGGTCTGTAGTATGATATGTGGAGCAATAGAATGAATTTGTTTTTAAAGGTATAGGGATATGATCTTTTGTAATCAGTTGTTATAGGATACACCTCTACAAAGAATCCCAAAAACAACAACCAAGAATGAATTGAAAAGAAACAAAAAAATTACAATGGATTTCATCCGAGAAGGATTACCTGATCCGGAAAGAGAAAAGCTTGGAAAATTTTCATCAGCTAGAGAACTTTGGGATAAGTTACATAACCTCTACTTTAAGGAATCTCCCATCACATATTTAGAGAATGATAAATAAGATTCAAGAACATAACAAGAAGAAATATTTTCATCATGTTAGAAAGGTTCAGAAGAAGAAGATTGTGAAGAAGTTATAGTAGACCTTCAAGTAGAGTTAATCAATGATTTATATGAATTGACAAAAGAAAGGAAGAAGAAAAAGTATCTTGAGGAACAATTAGTCAAGAAGAATTCTCAAAAAGGTTCCAAATAATCCCAATAGGTCATCATGAAACTAAAAGCTTAGCTAGAAGAAGCCAGAAAGATTGAAGAAACATACAAATGTCAAATGGAAGAAAAACAATGTTTGGAAGCCTACATAGCAGCACTAAGAAATAAAGTAATGGAAGAGAAGAAATGTTTGGAAGATGAAAGAAAGGAAGTAGAGAAAGGAGAAATTATTTTGATAGACCATCTAAGTGAAAGAATTGAGGACCTAAATTAGCTTGAAGAATAATTTAGTCAAGAAGAAAGAATAATGGAAAAGTAAATAATCTCCTTGAAGATCCATCTTGAAGAAGAAAAGAGAATAGAAGAATTCATGAAGATTCATATGATGAAAAAATAATAAGAGGTTGAGAAGATTGAAGAAAAAGTTGTCACATTTAGAGACCAAATCATTAGGCTCGGCTAGAACATTGAAGAGAAAAAAACATCCACATCATCTGTAGAAAATGTTGAAGAGAAGCACTTCAATTTTCCAGAAAAGAAGAATGAGGAAAAGAGAAAGATTTATGCAGAAGTACTCAAAGAGAGGAATCATGGTCATCCAGAATCAAAGAAAAATGCTAGAGATACACCTTGAACAACATCCTCCACATTTAGGCCACAAAGAATCTTCAGTCATGATCACGATCATCCAAGTCAAGAATTCAAAAGGACTGCACCACAAAGAAGATCATTCACTCCCAGATATGTAAATTTATTTCCTGATCATTGTTTTTATCATACTAACTTTGGACATAAAATTGCAGATTGAATGATTATGGAAGATTCAATGTTCAAGCAATAAATGTTTATGTGTCCCCACATAACATTGAATGTTAAAAATTCAACAATTATGGTCATATAACTCACGATTGTAGGAACATGATGGACACCTCTATCAGATATAAGAAATCTTGGAAAAGAAAACAAGAACAGGTAAAATAAGAGAAGATGAATCATGGACACCTTGAATTCATATTCTCAGGATTAGAAATAGGACGAGATAAAGAAAAATCTACAGGAAAAAAGGAAGATGTTAGATAAATGAAGGTTTGGAGAAGAAATGAAAAATAAGAAGAACAGGTGAATAAAGACCAGGTCCCAAAGATCATAGGATTTGCAGTAATATGAGAAAGAAAATAAGAACAAGTGAATAAGGAACAAGACCAAGAGATTGTACTTTCGGGAATTGTAGTGCAAGATCAATCCATAGGTAAAAGCGAAGAAGTCATATTTTAGAAAGATGATGACTCTACAGACGAAGAGTAATATTACTCTGCATTAGAGCGGGTATTTTTCTAAGCCACATGGCTTGGGGACTCCCAATGAATATGAATATTGAAAAGGGGGAGTGAGTGCAGTAGCTACTAAAAATCAAAGAACCATCTTTTGATCAGGATGAAGTATTTGTAGATATAGATAGCAGAAGAAAAAATTGTCAGATTGATCAATTGAGAAGTATTATTCCCATGCAACACTTGTTGGATGTTACATAGGTATAAGTTTATGGTTATATTCCTTCAGGAAGATGTATATTCAGTACAGGTTATTCCAGACATTTAGAGTTCAATTTGTAGATAAAGTATATTAGCAGACACATTTGATTCAGTTGCAGTCGTCAATCCTTCATGATAGTACAATGACAGATGGGTCATCATTGTGGATAGTTGAGTAGCATAGTCATGGACAACTTATGAAATATGGACAAAGATGGATTTATGATATCATTAGTATCTACAAGAAACATGGGTCATAGAAAATGAATAGTAGTGTATTAGTGGAATCAGTTGAAATCAGTTTGTCAGAGAAAGGAAAGAAGTGAAAGGCACAACAAAACAAGGAAAGAGAAACCTTCGACATAAGCTATATAATTAAAGGGACATTGTTTAACAATATGGTCATTGTTTAATAAATCTACTGTATGAAACCGTTGATGGTATGGCTACACTGGAAGTTTCATATTACTTGATCCAATAATCTAATTGGTTAATAGAGTAGGGATTGTACATAAATTAGATTGAATTAAAGCATTGGTTTGAGGTAGATAAAGATGAATAAGACTCCATAGTCCCAATGGAAGCACTGGTGCAGTAGTTTCTCTTCAACTTTCCATACATATTGGTTTTTATTATGTGATTGATTTTCAGTTTCTTAGTAGTTTGGTTTTCATATTGGATACAGGTTGCAACCGAGATGGATAGGAAGAGGGAACAATGGTCTATGTGTTCTTGGAATCCTCATAGGGAGGACTTTATCCTCAATTGGCACCAATGTTAGCACTCAAATTTGATATTTGCAGCCTCTCACAGAGCGTTGCAACGCTCTAGTGCCCTTGACACCAGAGCGCTGGTATTTTTTCTGTAAAAACCTTGTGGGGAGTTGATATTTGAGTCCTTTTTTCTTGTTTTCTCCTTCTCAAGTTTACTACCATCACAGTGTGTCCCTAGTTTTGCAAAAAACCTATTGATTTCTGAGAATTGATTATATTTTGTTTGGATTTTTGACATTTTTTTGTTACTTTGAGTCACTCTTTTTTCTTGCAATTTGGAGTCGACCCATTGTTTTTTCACTTATCTGATTGAATGAAAGTTGTTGTGAGGGAATTCAAAGATCTGTGCTCCATTCCATTTGATCTTTGAGGTCATTTTTTCATGTATTTTCTTCTTTTTTGAGATTTTTGGTTTTCTTTTTGAATTTTGTTTTCTTTGTGTTTCGTGTTTGACCATAACAAGAGTGTGTTTTGTTTATGTTAAGTTTTCTTCTGATTGTCTAAATATCATAGATCTTGAAATCCAATTGATATAGGAATATTTACATCAAGTTTATTATCCTTCACATATAAACAAAAGGATATATTTTCATGATTGGTTTTTGGATATTAGAACGAATTCCTAAATATTTTAGCATCATATTGGATCCTTGATTGAGAAATAGTTGCATGAGGTTATTGCATCTTAGTATTTGAAAGTTAAAGGAAAATTTCCTTCTCCTTCTCTTAAATAGACATTCATTGAAAGAAAAGACTGTTGATCATTTCTTGTGCATTTTTTGGGAATTGAGTCATAATACCATCAGTTTCACTTTCATACACCCTTGATTAAAGAACAACTGAAAAATTAACGCTAATTAAAATTGATCTAGACATTTTTGTTTTTAGAATATTCCACCAACATTAGAGTAGGATTAGCACTTTGGATTAGGCTGTGAGTACAACTCTCCAAAGAATTGAAAAAAAACATTAGCATCTTGTGATAGGGAGAGAAAATCCAATTGTCGTATAGGCTTTCTAGGATCCCCCTCTCACATAGGGGTTACACACAAGGTAGCGTTCGGGAGAGTTATAGTTATTATCACTCTGTGGTTCAACCATTTGTAGTAGTCAGATTGTATATTGGGGGTTCTTCTTGAGGTTCATTTTTTTTCATTTGGTCTCGGTGCTTCGTGAATTCCGAATATGTTCGGAGTCCTATGGATTTCTACCAGTCCACTTGTCCTCTGTTCTCTCGAAGGATTTCAGACTTGTTATCCTGCCCATATGTTTAGATTGGATTGTCGACTATACCCGCCCAGGGGCTGACTACGAGTTGGTGTCCTTAGTAGCCATAATCTTTAGGTTCTTACAAAAGGTGACAGTGAAGGGAAGTCTCAATGTACCTGGAACAGATGTTGGTCAAACTCACTCGGGCTCCTTGGAGGGTAAATCCACAATTACTACATGGAATCTTGAACCAAGGTGTAGGTCCATTAAGCAGGTGGCCATCGTAACTGTTCCACCTACTCATATCCTAGCCCATTATTGACTTGATCATGCAATGTTGTATTTCATCACCAACTATTACGATCATTGACAAAATGTTTTGTTTGATTGGTTTGATTCCTATATTTCTTAGTGTGTGTTGTTTCTTTTTGTTAATTGGCCATAGATTTATTTTTCCGTTCGTTACTTAGATCAAGCAACATCGGTCTTTTTTGTTCACGTCAGATGCAAGGGTTACCCCCAGAAGATCTGGAGTATTATCTACCTTTGCTTCCCAACTCTTCATAAGGCCCTCCTGAGGCTCATAATGAACTAGGCTCTGAAGTTGGAAGCACACACTCTTTGGAAAAGTTACGAATTGTTTCTGATTCTTTGGAAGCTTTTTGAATCATCCCAGCTTTGAGTATTAGGACAGAACCACATATGTTGCAGGTGAACTCGTCTGGAGAGGTTGTTGTTATTGAGGATACCGAAGTACCCATCGGACCTAAGGCAGGATCTGGAGTAGAGCATGCTTTTTCCAAAGAGAACCATTTAGGATCCCGACTCATACTGTTGGAACCTCTGGTTTTGGTTTTTTCCCTTTGACAGTACGTGATCTATACGGTAACCTAGGAGTGAGTCTCAATCAACCTATGGAATCACAAGTGTATGACACATATGTTAGTTATACGGTACCTTTAAATCACTTTAATGGTATGACCATTAATGTCATCACCGTTGCAGACCAATTATTGATTGGTTCTCACTCAAAACCTAGTATCCAGATGGCCCATTCCACTATGGTCTCGCATGTTGCTACAATCTCCACCAAAAATGTGACACCATCCCACGCTTCTATTGGAATGCCACTTGGACCAAATCCGTCAGTTCCAATTGGGTACAGAGCTCTGAATACTTCCATAACCAACACTACCCAGGTTACACCGAAAGGTTCTATCCCTACACCTTTATTTGGAGGAGCTGGTATTGGTGGATCTAATCTGGTTGGAGTCTCTGGTCATTCATTCACTTCTGGTTTCCAGATCCCTCTGGTAGATCATCCCCATGCTGGGGGGAAACCTCCATTTGGGAGTAAAACTCAAATGGGGACACAATCTCAGCTTGGGGGGAAATCTCAGACTGGAGTCCCTAACCCATTATATGGACATAATGTGACACCAAATCCTTGGCACATTCCTTTTCCAGGAAATTTGCTATTCCCTGGGGGGAAACATCCTTAAGGACAACAACAACTTTATCCTCCTTATGGCCAAAATGTTTATCCCCCTTATGGGAAAACCCATCAACAGACTTATCATCTTCAGAACCCATCAGGTTATCCTCCATATGCACATGTTTCTCAACCATCATCGAATCATGTTTATTATGGTCAGCAACAACCATATGTAGGAGGAGTTACTGGATATAATTATCCTATTTATTCTATACGTTTACGTCTTTTTCAACAAACGCTTACGGGCTCAGTAACCAAGTGGTATATTGAACTTCCACGTGGTTCTTTCCAATATTTCAACTCCCTTTCCATGTCCTTTCTCATGCACTTTCAACTACCCATTAGATACGATATGGGTACCGAATTCTTGACCTCCCATCATCAGACTAACTTCGTGCATATCTCTGATCATATTCATGAATGTAGACAATGACGAAGGTTGATCAAAGAAATCATTCCTGACCAGTTATTAGAAGAATGGTTTACTAAATCAATGTTACCCCGGATTTCTCATGATGTCTCCATGGGTGGTGTAGTCACTGAGGAAGAGGCCATTGCTCGGGCTCAATACTTATATTAGGTTTATTCACAATCTGGTACTTTGTATGAGTTGATCCCAAATGTTTCCCGGGAAAACATCGATCCATCCAAACCGTCATCCACATCATATGCAGATGGATTCATCAGATCCATCAAAACCCAATCCCCTTCCCAGTCGACTGGAACGGAAAATCAATTTGCATCGGCACCCACTCCTAGTTCGACCACACTCTCCTCTACCTCCCCCCAAACTCAAGTCTTTGATGTGAATGCAGTTCAATCTTCCCCTTCACAACAAACCGGAGGTAAGAAGAAGGGAAAGAACAAACTCAAGAAGAATAATAACAATGAAAATCTCAAATCTCAAAACCCACCACCTGCTACCGAAAAGAAACCACAGCAAAAGACGAAATTCCCATGTCTTATTTGTGGTGACGATCACTTCACTCAAGACTGTCCACATCCATATGGGGTGGCCAAATGTTTTAAGGGGAATTCCCAACCTCTCATGCTTACTCAGCCTTTTCCTCAGTAGCAATCTATGGTTTCTCAAACCCCCTTTCCAGGAGGCAGTTCCAACCACCCTTATGATGATGAAGCCTCAACAAGTGCCCATATTTATCTATTTAACGGGATTGATTTAACCACCCTCTCTACGACCTACAACACACCAGTTAAACCTGACAAAGGAAAGGTCACTAATGATACTTTACCAGATCCATCACCATCCTCCGTTAGTCCTCCATTTGTATCAATCCAGATCGAGAAACCTACATTCGACTCTATATTATGCCCTCCCAAGAGAATTATCTGTAAATCTACTTTTAATCCTAGTTCACGTGCCGCCCAGAACTACAACATTGTTGAAGATTTGGCTCAAGCACCGTGTGCTATGTATGTGTTATAAGTTCTACAACACTACCACAGTCAACATAGAATGCTCTTGGTTGCTATTGGTGCTTTTGATCTTGAGTTGTCCAACAATATCATGTTTAACCTGGAAAATTTTATGTCTTGACTCTCCCACCAACTTGCTTTCCAAATTGATGTTGTTGTTCACAATCAACAAATTCACCACACTATCTTGGATGAGGGAGCCTCTACTTGTTTCATGTCTTTAGCGTGTTGGAAAGGCTTAAAATCACTCACACTTAACAAATCCCCAACGATGTTGTGTGCATTCGATGGGCCAGGTTTTCATCCTCAAAGACTTTTGTAGTCCCTATCCATCCAGTTGGAAGGAAAAACCGTATTTGTTGACGTCGAGGTGGTCGATGCCCCCCCTTGATTACAACTTATTGCTCAAAATAAGTTGGTTTTATGCTATGACTGTCATTCCTTCGTCAGTGTTTCGATGTGTAAAATTTCCTCATTAGAGCAAAGTTGTCACTGTCAATCAGTTAGATTTCCGTACACCCGACACTCGTGCTCCTGCTATCAGCAATATTCCTTTCTTGGGAGATCAGAAGATCACATATGAAAGTGTTGGTGTAGGCTTGTTAAAATATTCCACTCTTATGGGTACCTTCCTTGCACCACTCCCTCATACCACACATCTTATTTCCATAGTCAATATGATTTCGACTACGACTTATCAGTCTTTGGAATCATCTGATCCCTGGATTGTACCTAGTCCCCTAGAGTTCGATGCACTAGGTGACACCATGACACTTAGTCCAACCGAGGTTTCATACGTTGATATTCAATCCGCATCTCCCTCATTGGATGACCAAAATCTCTTGGCACCCGACACCTACTCACTGCCATCTTGGTTAAATTCCTTGACGTCTGCTTTTGATTACATTTCTAAAATATTTCTATCCAAAGAATATATTACAGAAATTCTTAGCATTGATGACTTACCTTGGGATGATAACCATCATTGATCCTCTTTTCTTCCACCTCTTGAAGAAATACAAGAATATATACACTCTATCTTCCCCCCCGATGTTCTCGACTTTCCAAAATCACCCATACTTACACAAGATACTATTTGTTAGGGGAATTTAGGCAACATTACCTCTACGTTCGTTATTTACATTTCGATTAAGGAAGGTGTCATGGAAAATATTAATCTCGGTGCTAATTGTTCACCCGAGGAAGAGATTTCTTATACCACTTTATTTAAAGAATTATGCGATGTCTTCACTTAGAGATATGAAGAAATTTCAGGGATCGATCCTTCGATCATTGTGCATGAGATCAAAACTTACCCAGGTGTAAAACATGTTTGACAAAAAATCTGCCCGGTCCATACTAAGAAGACCGCGACTATTAAGGCAGAAGTTGAGAAATTATTGAAATCTGGTTTCATCTATCCTGTCCCTTTGACGGAATGGGTTTCAAATATTTTTCTGATCACTAAGAAGCAAGGGACCATTTGTGTCTGCGTTGATTATAGGGACCTCAATAAGACTTTTCCAAAATACAACTACCCTACGCCCTTCATCGACCAGATCATTGATAATTGCGTAGGTAGTATGATTTTCTCTTTCATGGATGGTTTTTGGGTACAACCAGATTGACATTTTACCTGCTAATCAACATAAGACAACCTTCATCTTCCCATGGGGAACTTTTGCCTATCAGAAACTACCATTTGGCCTAAAAAACGTTGGTGCTACATTCCAACGGGCCATGTCATATGCTTTTCATGATATCAAACATATTGCAGAACCTTACCTCGATGATTTACCTACCCATTCGTCTAGTCGACCAGAACATTTTGGTCATCTAAGGTCTATTTTTATTTGATGTCATTTTTACCGCATTCGTTTGAACACAGATAAGTGTATCTTTGTTTTCAAATCAGGTCAACTCCTCATCTTCATTGTTTCCAAGAATGGGATTCGAGTGGATCCCTTAAAAATTAAGGCTATCCTTGCTTTACCTCCACCTAATAATTTGACACAACTCCAAAGTTTGTAGGGGAAAGAAAATTTTCTTCATCGTTTCATTTGTAACTACACTGAGATTAGCAAAGGATTTATGATATTGTTGCAGAAAGACACCCCTTTCATCTGGGATGACACTGCTCAACAACCTTTTTCTACTCTTAGGCATGCATTGACCAACGAACCTCTATTGCATCCTTCAAATTATAAGAAGGACTATATCCTTTACGTAGCAGCCTCTACTTCCACTATTTCTATGGTGTTAGTTCAAGAGGACCCTAACAGTGATGAAAACGTGATATATTAGTTGAGCAAAAGTCTATCTGGTCCAGAGCTTCGACATTCACATGTTGAAAATTTGGCTCTGGCAGTCATCATCGCTGTCCATAGATTTCGTCATTACATTTTTCTATGCACCACCACAGTTATCCCAGACTCTAAGCCCATGTATCACATTCTAACACGACAATTTCTTGGGGGGAAATATTCCAATTGGATATACATCCTTCAGGAATTCAATCTCGGGTTTTCTAAGTCGAAAGATAAAAAATCCTTGGTGTTTGCGGAGCTTATTTGTGACCTTCCCCATGCTAATGAAGATACTAAGCCCAAAGATTCTTTCCCCGATGAAATTTTGTTCCTCATTAGCATGTCTGATATGTGGTATGGAGATATGCTTCTTTATCTCTAGACCCAATGTTTTCATCTTGATATATCTCATGAAGAGTGTCGTTGTATTCACCATCATTCTCGCCGCTACCTTATCATCGGTGACACTTTTTATCGCCATGGTATTGATACTATCCTATGACAATGTTTGACTCATGAAGAGGCTGAACGCATTGTTAATGACTGTCACCTTGGATCATGTGGCGGTAACCTTTCTAGGATGGCTACAACTCAAATTTTTTTACGTGTCGACTACTTTTGGCCCTCTATTTTCAAAGATTGTATTGAGGTAGTCAAACAATGCCCACCCTGCCAATGTTTTCAAAAAATGGCATGAACCCACCTCACTCCACTACATCCCATTATTTCCATTGGCCCCTTTGCCAAATGGGGCACTAATTTCATGCAATTTAATCCTACCTCAGCTAGGGGGAACAGTTACATCATCTTCGTCGTATATTACTTCACAAAAATGGGTTGAGGCTATGCCTACCTTTCTGAATGATGGTCGTACTACAACTATTTTCTTCTTTAACCACATCATCACTCACTTTGGTGTTCCACAAGCCATTGTCACTGATCATGGTTCACACTTTCAGAACCAGATGAGGAGTGAGTTGCATGCAAAGTTGGGTTTTCTCCATGAGTATTCATCCCCGTACTATCCTCAAGAAAATAGACAAGTTGAAGCCATCGGTAAGGTCCCAAAAACCATGATTCAATGTATAGTAGGGGAAAACAAGACATCTTGGAATCTAAAACCTTTCTCCGCTCTCTGGGCTTACTGTACTTCTGTGAAAAATACTACTGGATTCACTCCTTTCCAGTTAGTATATGGCATAAAAGTTGTTTTACCGATCGAGTGCAAAATTACCTCATTGAAACTGAAAGTAGAACTCCTGCCTCACTTCTACTAAAGAAGAATGCTTCTTACACCTAACCAGGTTGGATGAAACACATCGTGATGTTGATCTTGTTAACGAGACATATCAAAAGTGAATCAAGAATCAATACGACAAATCTATCCATCCTCATACTTTTGCAGAAGCAGACCTAGTCCTTGTTTACGACCAGGCTCATGATAAGTTAGGGAAAGGTAAGTTAGAACCTCTGTGGCATGGTCCTTACATCGTGAAATTTGTTTTACATAGAGGCGCCTATGAGCTAGTTGATTACGACGAAATGTCCCTGGGTGAGCCCTGAAACGAGATTTACCTTAAGAGGTAATATGCATAGAACATCTCGCATGCATGCTTTGTACACTATTGTATTTTTAGATTGGTGTGTCTTTTCTCTTGCCTAAACAAGTTTTGACTTAGCCTCTCATACTGTGTCTTGTGTTTGCATGTGCAAATGACATCTTCCTTTCCTATCTTTGTCGGGTTTGCGAATGGCACTAGTCGAAACACCCAGAACATTGCTTCCACATCTTGGGTCATTTACAACTATGACGAGTTGGTGAGTTCAACAGATATTTGCCTAGGATCAGAAACTAACAACATGGAAGAATATCATGTTGTCATCGGACTTTTAACTGAAGCCTCCTCCCTATTTATATCTTGTATGATCATTAGCCTAGACTCTCAACTTGTCTTCTGTCAATTTAATCAAATCTACGCTATTCACAATCCTATCCTATTACGTCGCCATCTATGAGTTTGCCATCTTGAAATAATGTTTGATTTTATCGAATACAGACACATACTTAGAGAACTTAATACAACGTCCAATTCGTTATCCAATTACAACATGAATCGGTATATCGCACATAAATGAGGTTTCATAAAGGAAATAAATCATACATCAAATAAAACACATCACAAAAAGACATCATTATTTGCAAACATCATTTGACACCATAAAAACTCGGATATGTATATATATATGGTGTGACAGAAAATGTTCGATTACATCAAAAAGTATATAGAAGGGAAAAATGTTGGGTCTTCGTTCCCATAACATCGTCATATAGACTATACAAAAAATATCAGAGAGGTCCTAGTCCTCCCGCATCACATTGTGCTCTGAGTATCACACTACCGCATGGGATACTCATCTCAATAAGGAGTTAATACCCTCAGGGAATCCCACTGTGTGTCTCTACAAGTGCAAAGGTATGTCCTGCCTCCTAAGGGGAGGGACACCCGTCGTAAGACCACGAAGGTTTTTCTCAACCTCCCGGAGACCCCCTGCAGCTACCTCATGATCCACTTATATATGAGCATCCCTGCGGCATCCCAGTGTCGGTATCTCTACCGGACATGTTGCTCCCCTATCTGCACAATGAAACATACGTCTGTTAAAAACTCTTCTAAGTATTCCAAAAAAATAATATATTTTTAAAATAAAAAAACACTTGGCAATATTATTTTTGGTTTCTTACTTGACACGTCACAATCCACACCATATAGAAGGACTAGGTCCATGCGTATGGGAAGTCTTCTATCACGATCAATTGGCATCTCAGCCAAGCGAAGAAGTCACCAATGAACCTGAACTCTGACTCTATTCCTAGCCTCAAAGATAGACTAGTCCAACGTTCCATACATGGCTCTCCCACTGGTCATGTTGCTAATGCAATCTGAGGTTTCATCTGAGGAATGCGTTCTAAGAAGAAAGAAACCATAAATGAACCGTATCCGAATTTCTTCTACTTCCCTTCTCTACACCTCAAAATCTATTCCTTCACATTATGAAGGAACCCTGCACTCCAGTTAAACAGTGTTGGCTCCAAAAACTATAAACCATAGGCCACCTGTGATATTGAAACTAAGTGCGAGCTAGTACTTCCTGCTATGCTCTTAATGAAAAATAGAATGGATTGAAGGGGTAGATCCCTACTGTCTTTGATCGCGATCCTACCTCCGACCAATCTAGATCTTGGGAAACAATGGTTTTCCAAGTACCCATATACAAGCACGGGAAGTACCCTCTGTCTGGATAAAACAACGGGGGACCCTCTTTTTGAGAGGTTAGTCAGGAAGTACACATATTCCAACTCAATGGTGAGAAATTGTATCCCAAATTGGAATCCCTGCTCTGTGGCATTCCAAAAACTGATCATATACTCGAGAAGAAGAACCTCTTTCTTCATCTTTTGCATCTTGAAGAACTTGAGGAGACCGCAGTTCCTCAATGAGGCCCTTGATCGGGGACTTTTGAACATGACCACATCATACAGCTCATGATCTCTTTCTTTCCACTCGATCATGAATTTTTCCGAATTTACCTACAATTAACAACAAGAAAAAGTCATTAGTCATGTTATTTTGACAATTTTTGGGCAATTTAAAAATTAAAAAATATTTTTTTCTCTACTTGGCATGCCAATGCCCATTTTACACTCATATCAGGGTGCCAACGCTCCCTCAAGAAGCTATCCAGGGTGTTGTCGTTTCTTCATAACACCCCCGTTACCCTTCTGGAGGAGCGCTAGCGTTTTTGTGCATTTTTTCTTCTGCATTTCGAGCAGCGCCCCTCTCACTCCCACATCAAAGCATTGGCTCCCTCTTACCAACTTTCAAGTGTTCTCAAAAAATCGGGTAGCACAACACTCCCCCTCAAATTATAGAGGAGCGTTGATCCCTTTTTGGGCTCTTGAGACCTCCCAGGGCATCTTTTTTAAGACTCAACCATTGTCTCAAAACAAAATGTAAACCATGTAAATTGAAGAGAGGAAGAAGAGGACCAACCTGATCTATATGACGATAGAAATAACTGATCGTAGCTTCGGCACCGGACAAAGAAAGATTCACCCTACAAAGCTCAAATTCTCCACTGCTGCAAATCTTTGCACAAATGAAATGGTAAAATATTTTTTACCCCATATTACTATTTATAAAATTTCATTTTTTTCCAAAGCATAGTTATTTTGGGTTTTTGAGAAATATTTTGGAGGCATTTTTAATACCTTGGGTGTGCAGTTTTTTGTCATCGCAGGTTTTGAAGCAGTGTCATTCAATTTTTTATCTTTTAGCATTAATGAGCATGGTATTTTGTTCATTCTCATGCTCTAAAAAACATGAGAATGGACCGAGAAACCTTTTATCTCTTTTTTGGGATTGCATGGATACACGAAAAAGGAACACCCTAAAGTTGTCTTTAAGCTCTTTCCAGACTCTCTAAACGTGAAAATATTTCTGAGCGATCTTGCTTCCTTTCCCACTCGTTAAAATTTTTGAAAGGGCATCTTTCAATTGATAATTGATCTCTTTTTCGGCCTCACGACACTAACATTATGAAAAAGGACAACACTGGAGTCATCTTTAAGTTCTTTTCAGACTCTCTAAACATGAAAAATCATTGATTTTACCTTCTATGGACTCGTTAAACAATCATACATTGAAGGGCCCATAAGAGACCGAACCCTTACTTCTTCCAGTTTGTTAAATAAAGGAAGAGGGACTTACCAAAGGTGAGTTATATTGAGCATGTGTTACCCTCCTCAAGCTCGTTAAATAAAAAACAGGTACAGATATACCTGGATGGGGGAAAATTTTGAAGGAGGGAAGCCAAGTAGTTTTTGAAAATATTACCAGTCACTCTTGTGGTCTCCCTTGAACACAACACTTTGTCTTTTCACGTATTTTAATATGTTGAACCTCTGCACTGAACCAATCCTCTTATTTTTCTTACTCCTTTGGGTCACCCGACGAAAGTCACAACATCCATTGCATCATCATGTTTTGGTCCATGTCATGTTTATGTTGTTGTGTTGCAGTGTTCAAGGGAAGTATCTTCCTCGAGATTGAACCATCACAAATTTCCTGTTTCAACACCTCTGTCGGTGCATGTTTATTTGATCCACCAATTTACATCTCTGTGTCTATTTCATGTCCTTGATGGGGGATACATCGAGGCCCTCCTTCGACGAGTTTGTTCCTGTCGACTTCAACACATTATCTGGGAAATAGACTTAGAAACCAGTTAGTGCCTTGGGACCTGCATGCCTCAATAACAGGCTTGCTCACTTCCGACAGTGGGTTTACATAATTGATGCCTGATCAGGTGATGCCCTGAATGTTCGACTTCAGCTCAATTATTCACATTCTCTGGAATGTACTAGGGTACCTTGGGAATCATTGACATCAATGGTTATTTCCCTCACACTTGTTAATGGTTTACCTCATTGACCGGTAATCAAGTGGTCTCTTTCATGTTCGACATCAGGAAATATATTCACATGGTTAGATTTGTACGACATCAGGATCGATAAGAATACCCTGGGTTGAGTGATCGTTTTGGTATATACTTTACCCAAGTTGCGACGATGTTTCTCTTGAATATTGACACATATACTTTCACATAGATCCACTTTGTATTGGTATGTGGCTATGTATTGTCATCTCGTGGATCCACAGTGTATTTTTCGTGGCTACAATCATTTCATGTCATGGAAGTATAGATCCACATTGTAACTTTGGTGGCTATACTCTTTGTTAATATAATTATGGATCCACAGTGTATTTTATGGCAGCCATACCTTGAAAGTCTTTATCGCTCAAGCATATGTATGCCTGCCTTGGGTTTGAAACATGTCATAAAATTTGTTTGATGGTTGTGTGCAGCTTCTACCAGGTTCTCTAAGTCCACACCCTTTCTTATAATATTATACAAAGTACTTCAGTCATCACGTCTTCTGACTTTGCACTTTGGGGGGCAATGCGTTACACATCAAAATTACTCACTCCAATGATGACCTATTGTCATCATTACCAGTGTCGCAAGTGTCACATTTTATCCTTAAGTGTCGCAAGAATAATAATTTAATCTTGCCTATGTCATGTCTCGAATGACATTACAAGAACACTTAAGACACCTTCAAAGACTAGTTTAAGAAGGATAAATCACTTGACAAAGAGTACAAATCTTTTACCATGGAAAAAACCATTCAAAAGTCATTTTTGGAGGCCAATGCTCCCTTCCCTCCTTTGGGGGAGCGTTGCAACACTTAGTGCCCCATTTTAAGGGAGCGCTGGCTTGTTTGAGAAAATTTTGGACTCTTGAGTAAAATCAAGGATAAATCCCCCTCATCTCTGGAGTTTGTTGGATTCGAATCTGAGGTCAAGGCTAGATCTTAGGGAGGATCCACAACTGATGGAGAAACATTCTCAACTTATCCCAAGAATCTCTAAGATGGTTAGGCCTCTCCAAGCCTATATAAGGAGGCCTCTTCATGGTGAAAGGGGGAGGCATTGAAGGCATCAAACTTATGATCTCATAAGGGATATTTATCAGTGAAAGTTACAATAATTCTGCTCGTGGAACTTTTGAGCAAGGGTCTGGACAAAGAGAGCTTGGTGAATCTTTTGCATCTACATCTATGGTTGTAAGCACTTTTCTTTGTTTTCATTAATATATATATATATGCTTGGCCTATTTCCTTCAAATTCGTGTATGTTTCATGAATTTTTTCTTTTTGATAGATCTATTTCAAAGCTAATCATGGTAGGGATAGGAAGTATGTTTTGTCATTGTTGTTCCTTCCATTGTAGTATTTTCTGAAGAACTTTGATCAAGATCAGCTTGGATCGAGCAAGGACAAACGTTATTAAAGGTATTTATATTCCTTTATTCTTATTACTTGACTAGTTTAGCTTCATTAGAAGGAATGTCAGTGTTCAACATTTTCACCTTTTTGTCTTGGTTATAGGGGTCTAGTATCCAAGAGGAAATGCACTTGTCTGTAGGGAGATTCTCTTGTAACAACCTTCTCGAGTTGGATAAAGAAGGATCCATCTGGTTGCAGCCACAAGCCATTTTGGACCAACGGGAGCATCATATTCGTCAGCGTATCATCAAGGATGTGTTAGTTCAGTGGAATGATACAACTCCAATAGATTCCACCTGGGAGCTCGCTAACATTCTGCAACAATTTCCTCATCTCAAGCCTTGAGGACAAGGTTGTTTCTAAGGGGGGGGGGGGCATGTTAGGGACCTAACCTACCGAACCCCTCAAGGGGGTAGAATAATATTTCCATGTAATAAAGGACAATATTAATAAGGCCTACCAATAAGGAGGAAAACTTCAAATAAAAAAAACCCAAATAGAATATTCTTCTTCTAGAAGGATCTTTCTCTAGATTGTTCTTTTGATAGATAGATTTAGTATAAATAAGAATAGAGGGTATGATAATTTTAGTCTTGGATATTATTGTAATAGAGCTTTGCTCTGTTGGAGGTTTCCCCCTTGAAGAGAAAAGTGAACATTGCTATCATTAATCAAAGTGGTCTTTCTGGTATTATTATGGTATTATTGTGACGTTGTTTTGGTTACATCATTCCTTATCTTCCATTTCTATCTAATTATTTCCGATTTGAATACTGTTTTATCAGTGGAATATTACAATCTAGTAGGCAGAGTATCCATTCCAATAGGATATAGAGATGGAAGAATAAAGTATTTACTTGATGTGAGGCATGTACTTGGGCCGAAGTGTATTTTTCTTTTAGTGAACTAGTTCACTTATTTATGGGTGTATGTGATTTCCATAAGGAATATGTGCAAGTTTGTTAGAGGTGAATTATTATTGGATAAGGGTATCAAGGTTGAAACTCTCTATATATTGTATGTTACTGCCCATATTGAGGTTAATAGTAATGATGTGACATTGCAGAAAAGTAAGCCTCCAATGAAGCATCTAAAGGATTTGAAAGATACATGTTTAGTAATAAGAGGGTGGACCACTTGAATGGTGTGAATTTTAATTATGATTCCTATGATTTTTTGAATCGTCTGTGTTATTTAAACATGCAAGGGTTAAGTTTTATTTTAGCTCCCATACAACTAGATAGATATTAGGAATAATACATTCAAACATGTGTAGTCCTATGAATGTATCCTCTATTAACATTAGTCATCAACCTGGTGAGAATAATAACTTTCACCCCATAATCCTATATTTTATGTCAATAAAACTCAAATGAACCCTCCAATTTAAAAGTCTTGCTACAAGTTGGTTGTCGTTCATGTCAACCCTTGGAGATTGATTTCAACCTCTGGAGAAGTCTAGAAGCCCTAGAGATGTGGTTCAGATAGATGCATAATTAGTTCTCATAGATGGAGTGGTTGATATCAACATATGTGTTGGGTGCATTTAATTAAGTCTACATGTAGCCCCAAAGGTATGTTCATGGAACCCACAATTGATAGAGGAATAAAGACATGAAGTTCAATGTTTTTTCAAATAAGACTATCATAGATGGATAGTGTGTGTCATGTCATTTCCAGTTATAGGTGGTAGATCATGTGGCTCCTTACGTTTGAGGAGATATGGCTTTGTAAATATTGGAGGACGCTTAAAAATAATATAGAATATCTTAAAAGGTCAACAATAAGTCAATTATTCTAGAAGCCTCTAGAAAGTGTTCATGAAGTTTTCTAGTCAAAGTAGTTGCAACAAGAAGTTAATTATGGGTAAAGTAGTTTCAACAAAGAAATTATGAGTTTACTAATTATGGGTGAAGTAGTTGCAACAAGAAGTTAATTATGGGTAAAGTAGTTTCAACAAAGAAATTATGAGTTTACTAATTATGGGTGAAGTAGTTGCAACAATAAAGTACAGCTTGATCCTAAAATTAAGAAAAATGGTAAAACAATTATGACCCTAAAATGAGGGTAAATAGTAAAACAATTATGACCCTAAAATTAGGAAAAAGGGTAAAATAATTATGACCCTAAAATTAGGAACAAAAAGGTAAAATATTTATGACCCTAAAATTATGAAAGAGGGTAAAACAATTATTACCCTAAAATTAAAAAAAATGGTAAAATAGTTAAAGGGTAAAACAATTGTAACAAGCAATTAATTAAGGGTAAAGTGGTTACAACAAGAAATTAATTAAGGGTAAAGTGGTTTAAAAGAAGTTAAATGGAAGAGAATAAATACACATCAAGAGTATGTCATTCTCAAACACAATTTCACTAAATATATATCTAGTGAACACTTTATGTATTGGTGAATACGAGGTATCAAGAATGAGGCAAGGTAAAGGGGATGCTTGTTCCATGTTGCAACAAGGTATGATTATGTAGCAGGATTGTCACGGGTTATGAGCTATGCTATTGTGTAAGTTTTGAGTGTCATACATTGGTAATGTTATGGCTCATATTGGTGGCATGTCTTGGTGATATTTGGAGATTATTGTTTATGCTTGATGTAGATCTTGAGAGTTTTGGTAGTTGTTTAGTATGTGGTTTATGGAATATCATGTGGTACATGTGTGAAGCATGTCATATGGTACATTTTTGAGGTATTTTGGTTGATTTGTATTGTTGAATATATTGGTACATGTTGAGGTTGCAAAACAATGAGGGTTTGATACACGGTTGATGTGATAGTTCATTAGACTTGTTTCATGAATGGTATAGCACATGTTTAAGGCATATCTTGGAGGCCCTTTTTGGTTTACGGTTTCATATGGTTGAGGTTCATGCTTTGGTGTTATTCTTGAGACATATACTTGGTACATTGTATATGGTTTTTATGGTTCATTGTTAGATGCACATATTTGCAATATTGGAATATACTTGAGGCATATACATGGTATATGATATTGGTTGATTATGATGCATTCTTGAGGTTTTGGTTTATACATTGATGCATATGATGTTTTGGTTTGTTTTTAAAGGTATAAGGATATGATGTTTTGTAATTAGTTGTTACAGGATACACCTCTACAAGGAATCCCAAAAACAACAACCAATAAAGAATTGAAAAGAAACAACAAAATAACAATGGATTTCATCCAGGAAGGATTACCTGATTCGTTAAGAGAAAAGCTTGGAAAATTGTCATCAACTAGAGAACTTTGGGATAAGTTACATAACCTCTACTTTAAAGAATCTCCCATCACATATCTAGAGAATGGTAAAGAATATTCAAGAACAGAACAACAAGAAATATGTTCATCATGTCAGAAAGATTCAGAAGAAGAATATTGTGAAGAAGGTATAGTAGACCTTCAAGTAGAGTTAATCAGTGCTTTAGATGAATTGACAAAACAAAGGAAGAAGAACAAATCTCTTAAGCAACAATTAGTCAACAAAAATTCTCAAAAAGGTTCCAAAGAATCCCAATAGGTCATCGTGAAACTAAAAGCTCAGCTAGAAGAAGCCAGAAAGATTGAAGAAACATACAAATGTCAGATGGAAGAAAAACAATGTTTGGAAGCCAAGATAACAACACTAAGAAATAAAGTAATGGAAGAGAAACAATGTTTGGAAGTCGAAATAAAGGAAGTAGAGAAAAGAGAAAATATTTTGACAGATCATTTAAAGGAAATAATTGAGGACCTAAATTAGCTTGAAGCATAATTTAGTCAAGAAGAAAGAATAATTGAAAAGGAAATAATCTCCTTGAAGAAGCAAATATAATAGAAGAAGTCATGAAGATTCATATGATGAAAAAAGAAGAAGAGGTTGAGAAGCTTGAAGAAAAAGTTGTCACATTTAGAGACCAAATCATCAAGCTCAGCTAGAACATTGAAGAGAAAAAAAAAATCCACATCATCTGAAGAAAATGTTGAAGATAAGCACTCCAATTTGCGAGAAAAGAAGAATGAGGAAAATAACAAGAGTTATGTAGAAGTACTCAAAGGAAGGAATCATGGTCATCCAGAATCAAAGAAAAATGCTAGAGATACATCTTCAAGAAGATCCTCCACATTTAGGCCACAAAGAATCTTCATTCGTGATCATGATCAGCCAAGGCAGGAATTCAAAAGGACTGGACCACAAAGAAGATCATTCACTCCGAGATATGTAAATTTATTTCCTGATCATTGTTTTTATTATACTAACTTTGGACATAAAATCCCATATTGCAGGGATTATGGAAGATACAATGTTCAATAAATAAATGTTTATGTGGCCCCACATAACATTGAATGTTATAAATTCCACAATTATGGTCACATAACTCGTGTTTGTGGAAACATGATGGATACCTCTATCAGATATAAGAAAGCTTGGAAAAGAAAACAAGAATGGGTAAAAGAAGAGAAGATGAATAATGGACAGCTATAATTCATATTCTCAGGATTGGAAATAGGATGAGATCAAGAAAAATCTACAAGAAAAAAGGATGTAAGATACATGAAGGTTTGGAGAATAAATGAAAAACAAGAAGAATAGGTGAATAAAGACCAGGTCCCAAAGATCATAGAATTTGCAGTAATATGAGAAGAAAATAAGAACAAGTGAATAAGGAATAGGACCAAGAGATTGTACTTTCAGGAATTGTCGTGCAAGATTAATCCACAGGTAAAAGCGAAGAAGTCATATTTCAAAAAAATGATGAGTCTACAGATGAAGAGTAAGATTAATCCGCATTAGAGCGGGTATTTTTCTAAGCCACATGGCTTGGGGACTCCCAATGAATATGAATATTGAAAAGGGGGAGTGAGTGCAATAGCTACTAAAAATCAGAGAACCATCTTTTCAGCAGGATGAAGTATTTGCAGAGACAGATAGCAGAAGAACAAAATGACATATTGATCAATTGAGAAGTATTATTCCCATGCAACACCTATTGGTTGTTACATAGGTATAAGTTTATGACTATATTCCTTGAGGAAGAGATATCTTGAGTACATGTTGTTCCAATCATTTAGAGTTCGATTTGTAGATAAAGTATATTAGTGATTCAGTTGCAGTCGTGAATCCTTCATGATAGTACATTGATAGATGGGTCAACATTGTGGATAGTTAAGTAGCATAGTTATGGACAACTTATGACATATGGACAAAGATGGATTTATGATATCATTAGCAGCTACAAGAAACATGGGTCATAGAAAATGAATAGTAGTGTATCAGTGGAATCAGTTGAAATCTGTTTGTCAGAGAAAGGAAAGAAGTGAAAGGCACAACAAAACATGGAAGGAGAACACTCAACATAAGTTAGATCATTAAAGAGACATTGTTTAACAATATGGTCATTATTTAAGAAATCTAGTGTATGAAGTTGTTGATGGTATGGTTACACTGGAAGTTTCATATTACTTGATCCAACAATCTAATTGGTTAATAGAGTACGGATTGTACATAGATAAGCTTGAATTCAAGCATTGGTTTGAGGTAGAACAAGATGAATAAGACTCCATAAGCCCAATGGAAGCACTGGTGCAATAGTTTCTCTTCAAATTTCCATACATATTGGTTTGTATTATGTGATTGATTTTCAGTTTCCTAGTAGTTTGGTTTTCATATTGGATATAGGTTGCAACCGAAATGGATAGGAAGAGGAACAATGGTCTACGTGTTCTTGGAATTCTCACAGGGAGGACTCCATCCCCAATTGGCGCCAATGTTAGCACTCAAATTTGATCTTTAAAATGATGAGATTTAACCAATAGCAAGAATGCTACCAAAAGAGCTCAGTGTTAACATTTATGTATTTTTTATTATTTTACTTTGTTTTCAAACCCGAGACATGAAATTAAAAACATAATTTTTATTTTTATTTTTAATCAAAAATCTCATGAAAACCTATCTTCATTCATACAATCGATCACTAAGGCCATCAACATCACAAAAACCAAAAACCAAGAGTCAAGGAAACAAGGAGAAACGCTCAAACAAAGCATCGAGTAAGTGGAAGAGCCCACAAGAGGCAAAAATTGCATACACTAAGCATCGACATGTGATCTAGACGCTTGGCTACATATACATCTTGAAAGTATTTTATTTTGTTGAATGTAGTATATGCCTACATTAGTAAAACAAAAGGGATCTCAACCAAATGTTAAACGCGTAAGCACCCAAGGGTCTTAGGGCTTGGTTTGTAGAGATTAATTGATCCAGTCCTCATCATACCCAAGCCAGAATACATTGCATGTACAGGTGTTCTCTAGCAGGGAAAAATATTCAAGTGGTCATCAAAAAGGGTGTGCCCATGTGTCGAGGTTGG
>JZKD02S0997822.1:14730-37890 GCA_000966675.3 Picea glauca
AAAATGAAAATGTCTCCTTGGTATATATAGGAGACTAGGAGGTATAATTACAACTAATGGCCTAAAACCAACATAAATAAAATAAAATTACTAATATAATATGCCCCAATTAAGGTGTAATGAGCCAATATTAGGGCTTAACATCTATAGAAAAATCCCCTGTAACCATTCCACAAATAGAAAAGAAGAAAAGGAAGCCTGTGAGCACCCTTGATCCAGTACCTCCTTGTAAAAGAACCACAAGGAGCATGGCAAAGAAAGGAAAACAAGTTGTCAGTCCTCATACACACAAAGATCCAATCGATCTTACCTCCCCTTCTGAATACTTATTAGTCTAGGATGACATCTCTAGTTTGACCAAGGAGCAAGCCACTATTACTTTATGTGGGATGAGTGAGGAAGTCGAGGAAAGAGAATGCATCCAGCCAGTAATGATGGAGTCAACAAGGACCTTAAAAAAAGAACAGATGAATAAAAATATCGGGGAACTGCAAAAACAAAATCAGGAACTTAAACAAGAAGTGAAGGAATACCAACTATTGGACAGGTATATCAAAAAGGAAAATGAGAAATTGAAAGAAACCAGCCAACAACTTCAAGATGACCATGAAGAGACTTCTAATAAGCTCAAGAAGGTACTACGACTCCTACAATACATCAGGGTCATAAAAAGGGAGTTGAAAGAAGAGGCCTCAGCCATCAACATCATTGATCCATGGAAGTAAAGAATGCAGTCTCAAGTTTTGAAAAATTTTGGATTTGTTTTCAGTTGCATGAGGACATGTAATGGTTTTGGCATGGGGGAATGTTGAGACCCTAAATTGACATCCCCACTACCCTATTATACTCCTCATCTATACCTTTTTGGCTTACCTAAGCTTGGGTAAATGACAAGAACACTACCATTAGCCATCGATAAGGTCATAAGGTAAAGTATGATTAATTCATGCATTTTTGTGGTTTATTGAGCTAGGAGATTAAATGTTTCATGTACTAATGATTTAATTTTCCATGTATAATATTTGACCTCTAGATAAGTCCAGCCTTCCTATACCAGCTTAGCTATCCAATACTTGTGCACCAGACTGCCACTGTCTGAATCCGGTACCAAGCACATCTGGTACTGAATATCACCTGTCGCAATCCGGTACCAACAGTCGTAGACTGTCGTGATCCGGTACCACCATTTGTGCACTGTTCGGATCCAGTACCATCTACCTGTCACGATCCGATACTAAGACAGAGAGACGAATGTACCAAGTTTAGCTCCAGATCATGCCCAAGACAATTGTTGGATGTTTATTGAACCATAAATTCTTTAGCAAGGCTATGTTAGGATATTTTGTTGATTGTTTCATCCTCATGCACTTCTTATCATATGGATGAAGCTTAAAATATGTAACTGAGTAATTAAATTTAACAGTTGACTAATTTGCAAACGATTTTATCTCCTTGTGTTTCACGACTAAGACTGTTTAAATAGTCGTGGCAAGGATGGTGGAGGGAGTAGAGAGTTAGCATAATACAGCATGTGAAGCAGCGTTATATATTGCAGAACATATTCTGGGTGAAGATTAATAGAAGGACGTAATTTATCTCCATGTCTTGATTGTCTATGATTGAATGTGAGTTGAGTTGTTAGCATAAGTTTTATTCTATGTTTTGAAGTTTGAGTAAGAGTAATGTGTGGGTTGAAAGAAAGCTTACTGTAGACTCCAGTCGTTGACCTGTTGAAATGGCAAGGGCCCATTGCCCAAAAAAGGTCAGCACCTTCGTAGATTAGTATTAGCATTTTTTTTCAATAGTGTAAATGTTAAATTAGCTGAAGCTTTAATTCTCTCAGATGATAGCAGTATAGTTTAGACCAGGATTTCCATTATATGATTTCTTAGAGATCTTTACTCGCTCTGTTTTTGCATATGCTCTATTTTTATGAATTTGATTTTGTTTCATAGACATGAATGTTGGCAGCAGTAGTCAAACATATTTGAAGGAGAACTAGTGAAGTTCACAATAGCACATTGTGAACCACAGCATACTCAGTATATTGACTATTGAACTACCCACGCTATGTCTTGATGATTGATGTGTGATTTTCCTTTCAGAAGTGTGGTTTCATAGTTAGTTTTCTGGGTCAGATAGCAAAGTTGATCTGTCAAATGAACTCCATCTCATACTTGCATGTGCCATAATGGATTAGATAGCCTCTCTGTGAAAGACAACCAAAGTGTATTTCAGTTTGCTAGTTTGTTTTGTTTCCATCATACATAATCTAGAATAGTTCTATACTCATGAAATTAGAATTAACTTTCTTATTGGTGTCTTGTAACTTTGTTGATTATGAATCCCGGATTGATAATTAATGAGTGAATTATACTAAACATATAAGAAGCACAACAATCCTCTAGAAAAATCACTTATGCTAGTGCTTTTGACCCTGATTTATGTTTCCTGCTCAGAGAAAGAAGGGTTGCCTCCTTGGCTAACATGCAAGATGCAGACCTGGAAGTAGAATTCAATGTGTTGGAAGTTAACAGGATCATAAGAAAATATAATAGAGACAAGGGAAGAGGGAGGTTTGTGGCCTCAACCTCTGGTTCTTCTATATCTTACCCTCAAGTAGATGAATAGACAAATATGGTAAAGTCTCTATCTGCAGAGATGGATAAAATCAAAATGGAGGGGAGGTCGACATACATAAATCCTCAAAATGTTGATAACAGAGGCAAATTCAGGAAGCCAAATAATAATGATCCTTATATTATGCCAAGGAAACACAGGAACATAGATAGAGAGGATTCAAACCCCTCTCCAAAATAACCTGGTTGATGATGAGAAGAGGGAAGAAGAAGAGCTTGACCCTGAAATTCATTGTATTGGAGACACCTCCCCTTTTCCTCATTTGACTCAATCAACATAAGAGGAGTCTCTCATGGACATTCAACTTAATGAGCCAAGCAAGGAAGACAAAGCTAGCGACATCCAAAACAGATACAACCTTAGATCCAAGAAGAAGGCTAGAACATCTAATGTTCCTAAGCGACCCACCAGAGAAGAGAAACCTGATAAAGAAGTGGTAGACAACAAAAAATGTAAGAAAATCCTAGTCCCCTCTCCAGTGGTCCAGATTCCTGTTCCTAAAGTAAAAGAAGTCCCAAAGATCACATCCTCTTTTAATTTTAAGCATGAAATTCAGAAAATCAGAATTCCCGTGCCCCTTTCAGAGCTAGTCAAACATAAGGACTTCAAAAAATCCCTCTCTAAGCTATTGCATCCTGAACCACCCTGTCATCCCACAGACTCAGTAAATGTTCAAGACGAAAATCTAGTATTCATCCTAGGTCCTATGGTAGAAGATAGAGATGATTCATCTCCTCCCTTCTACACGTCGCTAAACATACATGACAAGGTGTTTCATAATTGTATGATGGATTCAGGGGCTTCCCATAATCTCATGCCCAAAAATGTCATGGAAGAACTCGGGCTAGAAGTCACAAAGGCCTACCATGATTTGTACTCTTTCAATTCAAGGAGGGTGCAGTGTCTTGGGGTTATCAAAGATCTAGTCATGACCTTGTTTCAACTGCCCATGAAGAGCATGGTTATGGATATCATGGTAGTTGATGTTCCCCCCAAGTTTGGCATGATGTTGTCAAGATCTTGGATAAAAGGGCTGGGTGGAACGTTACAAATGGACCTCACATATGCTACCATTCTACTATTTGGGGTGGAGCATAGAAGGTTGTACAAAGAAGCTCAATTGGCCTACATCATTAGTGATGAAGCTAACCCCACTAACCATCCTATCTTCACCCTTGACACTGAATTGGGACCCAGTTTATTGCATCTCACTGATGCTCTCGAGCCCCCTCCAAAACTCATAAAGTAGTCCACTACTTTTTATGAAGTTTCCTCCTCCATCACCTTTGTGTGGAAAATGTTATTTGATGGAGCCTCCTCCAAGGAAGGTGTTGGTACTTGAATGGTGTTTATCACACCAATTCAAGATACTATACTCATGTCCTACAAATTAGAATTTGAAGCTACCAATAATGTTACAGAGTACGAAGCTCTTGTGTTGGGTTTGAGGGCTGCAAGAGACATGGGAATCAAAGAGATATATGTGTTTGGGGATGCTGAGCTAGTTGTAAAACAAGTCAGGAATCTTTACCAATCTAAGCATATGAGGCTCAGATCTTATAGAAATGAAGTGTGGGATTTAATAGACAACTTTTTCTCGGCTTTCAACATTTCATTCATTCCTATAGAGGAGAATGCAGTGGCCGACTCTTTGGATTTTTCAGCAAGTAATTTCAAAGTTCCCCTACCACCAAAGCTTAGGTATGATATAGAAGTAAAATACAAACCCTCTATACCCGACAATGTTAAGAAGTGGAAGGTATTTGAGGATGATCTTGATATCAAAATATTCCTGGAAGCTGTTGATGAATTTTTTTCATTACATATAGACTAGGATCATGATTCTGACAGTAACACACACGATGATGTATTTTTAGAGAAGATTGCTAATCATCACATTGTGTAGTTACCAAGAAATCACATTCCAAAGGGAATAGTCCCTTTGGAGAGGATATTTGACAATAATTATGTGGCAATAAAAGATAAGAATCTGGTTGATGAGGATGACATATCTAAATGCAACATCGATACAGAGGAGGATCCTAAGCATGTCAAGTTGTCAAGCAGTCTATCCAATGAGCAAAGGGCCGAGTATGTTGATATTTTAAAGCAGTTTGTTGATGTGTTCACCTAGACCTACGAAGATCTTAGAACATATGACACAACTATCATAGAGCATAAGATCCCACTAAAAGAAGAGGCCAAACCATTTAGGCAAAAATTAAGACAAATTAATCCTATGTTGTTACCTATCATGGAGAGAGAGGTGAAGGAGATGTTGGATGCTCAGATCATTGTTCCTTTGAGGTATTCAGAGTGGGTGGTGTTATCACTCCAAGAAACTCCTTAGGGTTGTAGGCTAAGGATGCTTGGTAACTTAGAAATAATGATTTTTATGTGTTTGGGACAATGGGGTCTTTAATGATTTAATGAAATAAACAAATCATCACACATATAAAGAAGCAGTTCTTTCAGGAAACAATAATCAGATCAAAAAATTTGAAAGGGGGATGAAGAACACTATTCTTGATTGCCAAATACAAAAGAATGTAGGGATGAATACAAGGTAGAGAGGAATCCTTTAAGTTCAAGTCTATGAGCTCAATAAAGAGATAACAGTCTTCATGAACTAAAATAAACTGAAACAAAGTACAGGAAAGGAAAAATGGACAACTTTGATATTGAAAACGAAAGGAAACTGAACTTTATTTCTGTAAAAAGAGTCTATAAAGTAGAATCAAAATATATCCCAGTTTGAACCCTTGTCTCTTATCAAAATTAGGAATTTATAGCCTCTTACAATCAGTTTTACAAATCCTAAAAACATGGATCTGTATTTAATAAAAGAAATTCAAATCTAACTAAACAACTTGCTAATAAAAACTTAACAACCAAACTAGCATTCGAATTGTCTTCAATCTCAAAAATTCACCATCTGCATCCTTCAGCTCCTGGAATCTATGATGTGATGAAACATGGCAAGACACCTGTCTTGACAGTTATATTTCTTCAACGTTCATAGTCGATATTTGAGGAAGTTTGTTTTACATGTGGTTCCCAAAATTCCCTCAAATCTCTGATGTAGAGTCCTTTTCAAATGATCCGATATCCCTTGATACTCTGGAACTTATTTATAATCTGTAGAAATTGACCTTTCCCGTCCTTGGCTTCCAAAAATACTTTTCCTTCTTTCACCAGCTAACGGGATTTATATTTCACTGGTTAGCTGGTGAAAGCACTGACTTTCACCAGCTAATGGCTCATAAAATTTCGCTTTGCGCTGGTGAAAGCTCTGTCTGAGCCAAAAATGAAATTTCACCTCAAAAATACGATTTCAACAAAAATTCAATGTGTCTCTGATTTCTCCCCTTGCATGTTTACAACAACCTGAGCAAGCACCTTCAAATCTGGATGGGACTTTTGCCTTTGTTTTTGTTTCAATCTCCTTATCTTCCTTTTAAGGTGCTTGGCAAGCCACCATAGACTATTGTAATCTTTGGTGATCTTCTGCTTTCTTTTCTTCTCTTTAACACTTTCCTGAGCCAGCCTCTCAAACGCAGCGTTGGTTTTTGTGAAGTTATCATACAACTTCTTGTACCTTTCTTTGATTACCTATTCCAAGACCTCTTGCTGAGCGATGACCTCTTATAGATGCTTTATTTTCTGAGTTTTCTTTGACTTAGAGCTCTTTGATGTTTCTCCTTCCTCTATATGAGTGAAGGTCTCATAATTCTGTGCAAACTCAGTTGACTGTTCAGGACTCTTGATGACATGGCTCTCATCTTGTTTCTCTGGTTCTGAGTTTGAATAGGGCAGGTTTAATATGTTTGTTCTCTTCTCTGTAGGCTGCTGTGTAGGATGTTCTGTAGTGGTTTCAAAGTTTAACCTTTTCTTTGACTTGTGAGATTTTACTCCAGATATTTTATCTTCTAGAGGTCTAGAGGTCCTGGCAGAGTCCTCCTCCTCCTTGAATTGCTTTGAGGAGTCAACTGTTTCTTTCCACCTTTCCCCTGTTCATTTACGGGCTGAGTCTGTGTTTCAAAACCCTCCCAAAATAAGAAATGCTACCAGCTCCTTCCCTTCTGCCTTAATTCCTCCAGAATGATCAATTTAATAAGGCCAAAGTGGCACAGAGTACTCTTCATGCTTAGAGGTTGAGCCATGATCTTTTTGAAAACCTTAGTTAAACTCTTGTGTAAGAAAAAGGGTAAATTGAGGAGCGTTTTACCTGTGAAATGGTCTAGGAGCTTGAAATGATACATCATGAGTTTGTCATACCTGCCCTCTGATGTGATGTAGAGTTGGTTTCCCTTAAACATATCCTTCCATTCATCCTCTAAATGTGAAACTGGTATGCTCTTCTTCCATGCCTTATGCCTGAACTCTTCCTTCAAATAAGCCCTGAAATTTAAGTTTTTGGTGGCAGTGGTTTTGAACCAACTCTGGCCTATCCTTGGTAGGTTGGTCACTGCAGTGATGACAGCTTCATCTACTAATATCTCCAAGGACCCAACATGAGCTTTATTCCCGTCGAAAGTTTTGGCAAAAGCTTCTGCTGTCGACTGGTGGCAACCATTCTACAATCTCTCAACAAATTCAATGCAACCTGTGTTTGAGAAGTGTCTCTGGACTTCTAGATGCGTCTGTAGGAAAGATAGGATGTCCAACTTTTTTATTAATAAAGACCCACTGTGTCTCCTTGCCATTCTGTCACCCAAAATCCCAAACAATTATGCATACACAACACAGGAAACTAATATTCGGGCCGAAGTCTTGTGTTGTTGAAAGCACTCGGGAGTCGGCTCTATTTTTTATCATTAGAAACTTAACAAACATTCGTGAACGATGCGTGATAGGGAAGCAATGATCTGATTTGATGTTGTCATCCTGGTAGTATAGCTTCTATACCTACGCTAATGGATTTGAACTGGCCATCCCCGACGCCATGATTGTGTAGCATGAGTTTCTGAACCGGATCCGATTTGTAATCCGACTTGGACGTGGAACTCAAGTTTTCATTATTATCCACTTTCACCAGCACGTATTTCTTGATTGCATGACATGAGTTGATCACATCATCATTTGATATTTGAAACGTGGATAAACGCATGTGATTCCCGCTATCTCCAGCCAATTGCCCGTGGAAAATGCCCCTTAGCTGTTGAAACTTACCACTTTCACCAGCGCACAATCCTGTGGAAAATTCCCCTTAGCTATTGAAACTTACCACTTTCACCAGCACACAATCCTGTTGAAAATGCCCCTTAGCTGTTGAAAGTCATCACTTTCACCAACGCACAACCTGCGACAATGTTTCTTTGGATGTTTGAAAATTAACACTTTCACCAGTGCACGGACCTATGAGAGATGCTCCTTAGCTGTTGAAAGTTGCCACTTTCACCAGCTAACGCTCATCTTTTAAAACATGTTAGCTATTGAAAGCATTTTATGAAAATTTTATAGAGAAGACCTTTATGGGACGTCTTATTTCTAAGACAAAAATCAAAACCTAAGTTTTGCAGTTAGAAAAACTCAAAACTAATTTGAGAAAACTACCAATAGAAATGCTATCCAGCACAAAATGCGACCAAAGGGACGGGTTCATTTTGGGAGCTAACAGGTGGCCAACTTGGTCTTGGTGATAAATAAGAGTGGAGAAATCAGTCCCTGTGTCAATTTCAAAAACCTAATTAGGATCTCAAAGAAAGACAATTACCCCTTGCTAAAAATGGAACATATTCTACAAAGGGTAACTGGTGCATCGAGGATTTCCATGATTGATGGTTTTTCTAGTTATAACCAAATTTTTGTCTTACTTGGAGATAGAGAAAAGAGAACTTTCATCACTCCCTGGGGTACATTCATGTATGCCAAAATGCCCTTTGGTCTTGTTGAGTCTCCATTTTGACACTTCTAATGCCCTATATTACCCTCTATCTAAGCCTATTATACCTATGTTATGCATATCCAATTGACTGTTTCCTCCATAAATACACTTGATGACCTTTTTCATGTGCATAAGAGGTAACTTATGATTAAGGCATGTTTTGTTTAATTTTCTTGAGTTAATTTGATTAAAATGGTTGATTTTGCATGATTCTAATCATTTGATCTTAAGTAGCATTCATCCAGTATTGATGGTTGCCTTTGTGCTCATCCAGTACCAAAGTAGTAGTTTTTTTCTATTCCAGTACCAACACCTATGATAATCCGGTACTCCTGGCTACAACTGTGCTAATCTGGTACTAAAACCCTATCTACAAGATTCCAGTACCAACATTCTGGTACTGGATTTTCACCTCGATTTCTGGGCCGATAATGATAAATCTAAACATTTTGGTACATGGGTTTTGTCCAGAGATATTTTTTCATATGGACACATGTGTTAGAATTCACCCACCTTGCATGTGTGGACCTCTATCTTAGGGGGAATGATTCATCCTAAAATTGTCAAATATTTCTAAACTGCCATATTGCACCTTGATTTTTGTGCAGATGGAAGCATATCGTACAAAAAAATCCACTGGGATTTTAGAAAATATATCCAGATAAAAAACCCATAAATCGTTCCTCAAAATTCACAATGGACAGAGAGATATCGAAGTATCTTTAACCCAAATTTGTAATATCTGGTGAAAAACCTAGATTTTGTGCATAAACAGTTTGAATGAATTCTGAGTTGGGGGATTTGTTCTGATCCATCCCCATTGAATTTACTTGTATAAATATGAAGGAAGGAGTACTGGGAGAAGGGGAATTATTATGTTGAAAGATCGGTTCTTGAAGAAGGAGGAATTGTTATCATGTAGGTTTGAATTTTGAAGATTGTTGATTGTACCCCTACTTCTCAAGTAATGATATAAGTTGCAATTCATGGATTTCACGTGTATGTTCAAGTCGTCTTCTCTGTAATTCTTTCTTAAGATTTCTTATTGGTATGGAGAGGTCCCACTGACCCAATCAAGGTAAGTTTCATTTTGCTTTGCTTGTAATTATAATTATGGATTTTTGTGTGTGTGTGTGTGTGAACATAGTAATTTTGTACTTAATCGTAGCATTTAAAATTCAGCCCTGTTATATTTCAGTGATACCTTTGATGACATACAATATATATGTGTGATGGATTTGATTAAGTAAGAGTTTTATGTACAGTAGGAGTGCAATGATTCATGATTGATTAATTGTTATTTTTGTGTGGGATCATTTATTTCTAAATTGTGTCCTTTTAATCTCATATTTTATCTTGCAAAGTGTGCAAAACTAGACAACTTGGAAGTTGATGTTGAAGTGAGTGATTATAGGAGTAAGATCAGAATCCATATTTCACCTTCATGAGCTAGTAAATGGACAATCATGTTTCCTATAAGAGAGACTTTGGAGTGCATGTTAGCTATAGTCTTTTCTTTGAATTTTGTTCTTTAATTTTTGCATAGTGTGTAAAACATAGATTAAGGATTACAAAATAGAGTGTTAATTATTGTTAGTTTAGTTGCTCTAGGAGATAGAATCAAAGTTCATATTTTCCTTTTATGAGCCATCAATGAACATGTCCATCACCTGAACAAGATCTTAAATCATATGCTTGTCTATGAGTTTTTCTTTCTAAATTTTGAATTGTGTAAAGAGTGTTGTCTTTGAAGTGTGAAAACAAAGTATTTTGTTATTGATGGTTTTCTTATCTAAGCTATACTAAACAGACATAGGAACCTATCTATTATCAGCACATATAGTGCATCAACTCTACTAATTATGAATCCTAGACGATAATTTATGTTTGGTAATATATTATGCATATAATTGCACCAATAGTTTGGCATCGTTGTCGGGGAGTTGTAAACGATAATAGGTAGTATTTGAATCAGATTTCTTTAATCGTTTTGGATTAGTTTTATGGATGACCTAAGGGTGGAGAGAAGATGGTAAGATGTGTGGGAAGAGCCCATGCATCCACTTTGGTGGGGTTGCTCCAAAGTTAGGTTGTCCTCTCTTCTTTTGATGCAAGTGTGCTTTTATTGAAAATTTAGTTTTATTTATGATGAGCTAACTTGTGTGAACCGATAACCTGGTGACAGCAGGGTCCCAGTAACACAAGGAGTTCAAGTTTGGTGTGTTTTATTTTTGCAAATATTTTTAATTTTTTAGTTTGAATATTCAAACCTTTGATGATAAATCATTTTTGGGCGTGTTGTAAGAACCCCCAAGTACTAAGTTGTGTTGCGAGATGGGGATCATCAACTAGCTAGAGTAATTCAAGGATGATAAAAAAATTGGAGAATGTTCCTCCAAGAAATTTCTCGCATTCTAGCAATAGCTGGAATATCCGCCTCTCTAGAAGAGCATATCTTGACAACAGTCAAGAATTTAGTTGTCTCTCCACGGGAAGATTTAGAAGTCCCATCGGATTCCTCTTGTCAATTTGTTGAGGAGAATAAAGAATCATGGATAGAATTCAATGGAGAGAAACCAGTGGAACCTAAGATTGAGGATTCCTTAGCATGCCTCTCATCAGATCATGTATGTACTCCAAAGACCAATCATCTTGAAGAGGATAATCTGCATTGCATGGTAGAGGAAGACATTCGGTGTGACCTAAACAAAGAAGAGAAACAAGAATATAGTGATCCTATTGAAATATGGTTTCAATTAGTTATTAGGTCACACCACTCTTTTATTTTTCATTATTGTTCGATCTCATCATCAAAGCGACTAGTCCTTCATACTCTAGTATGCATTAACATTTATCTTTTAAACCTGAGTATGGATATATTTATAACCCTGTTACGCACATGGCTTCACTGGAAGTATTCCTATACTTGAAGGACATTTTATTTTGTTCAAATAGAGTAGGATAGGTAAATAAATAAATAAATGTTGCACATAAGTACAATGCAACCTCTCTTTCATACTTTTCATAAATGGGAATGTCAAAAGCTAATAAAGCAATCAGTTTAAGATCTTTTGTTCCTATAGTAGATTTCTTTTTAAAAGTTATGATGATTTTGTTTGGAATCTTATGAGAAGGGAATGTCTTCATCCTCCTAATGCACACATAATACTAGAAGGGTTTAAAAAGTGGAGAAGGCATCCTTGTCAATGAAAGATAACACTTAAGGGAGTGCTTCTTGACCTATTTCTTCAAAATTCTTCTTTTTCCTTAAAGTTGTTAAAAATGATGCATTCATGCTTTATATTTACCTATCTATTTTAAGACCGCTATTTTCACAAGGATGATCGATTAAGTGATCTTTTAATAGCAGTTGAAAATGAATGTTAGGTCCAAACTATTTTATTCATAGCTAATAATTCAACTTTTGACATTTTCCCTAAATTTTTTGTTTTTAAGCATGAATAAAAACCCAGTTTTAATTAGTTCTATTGGTTTGTTTTTAGCAGATATTTGCAACTCTCTGAGCAACCTTTTTCTATCATCTCACATTGTTTGCATGAGGCCATGCAAAACCTTAGGCATGGGGGAGTGGTTGCTGAAACCTTCATATTCTTTTGCAACTTCCGTCGGCGAGGCCAAATCAACATGTTCAGTGCTTGGATTTGATAGTCATTTCCAGAATTCCGGTACTGTGGGAGGAGATCTATGCTATTCTGGTACTAAACCACAACTCGGCATTATTCCAGTACTAATAGTCATCTATGTGCTCATCCGGTACCAAAGGAGAAAGTCTGTGTTCATCCGGTAATGAACAATATTCTTGTGCTCATCTGGTACTGATGGTCATGTGTGTGCTCATCCAGTACCAAAGAAGGAGGTCTTCATTATTCCAGTACTGAACCACAACTCTATGCTATTCCGGTACTGAACCACAACTCTGCACTATTTTGGTACTGAACCACAACCCTGTGTCCATCTGGTATTCAGGTGATCTGGTACTGGTAGCTCTAATCATATATTCAAGTTTTGTTGCTCGATTTAAGTACTAGGACATATAAATTCAACATTTCTCATTTTACTAAAGGAATTAGACTAATTATGCATTAAACATATGGTTACTCTCAATTATTGCACACTCCCTACCATGAACTTCTGCAAGCCCTTGTATACATCTCGTCACTCTGTTTCTTCCCCCTGTTAATTATTTTCATTTTTCTATTCTGGTACTACAGAAACCTGCTCCATTACTTATCTGGTATTGATTCCAAAGTGATATGATCTTTTTCATGTGCTTAACATTGTTTTCACTTTAGCTAATCAGAGGTATGGGCTAATCTCTTCATGCTCTTTCTATCAAGGATCATTTAAGTCTTGTGTTGAATTGTTTTTACTCTCATGTGCATCTTCCTCCTACATTTCTACACTCAACCCTAAATTAATCATCCTTGCTATCCATTAAGAAGATATTTTCACATTTAGCTCTAAATGATAATGGGTGGACTTGTCTTATCACCTCATCATTTTGAAAAAGTGATTGCTAATTAAAATATCCATTGAAAAGTGGTAACACCATTATGTCAAATACTAACCTAGTTGATTCAAACAAGTTTTTATCCAAGTTTATCTTTACAAGTTTTTCTTGGGAGGTATTGATGAAAACCTCATGTGGTGGACCACCCTTGCAAAACCGAAATGAACTTTCATGAGAACCCTAATAGGATTAACTAGAGGGACCTCTTAGTCATTATCTGAGATGTTACATTATACATTGACTAGCTAAGATTTAAGTTGAATGTGGATGATGTCACCCTTGGGATAATTGCAAATAATTAATTATATGCCTAAGAACTCTAAAACACTCTCGTACCACCTACCTTCCTTATACTCTAAAACTGTCAATGAACAATATACATCATTCTAAATATTTTGAGTAATATAATAAAAATGAAGTATCAAGAAGTACAAGTAAACCCACCCAGGTACTGAACAAGCATGCTGGTAGTGGAGCCATGCTTGTATGGTACTAAGGTAAACCCGTCGATGTACCGAACAGGCCTGCTGGCAACGGGGCTATGCTGGGTAAAGGGAGTTGAAAAACATAAAGTGGCACGCTTAAAACTGAACATAAACCCTTGGGTCTCATTATGAAGCAATCAATGTCAAATCAAGGCTAGGAGATGACCTTTATATCTCTTGGATGATGTTCTTAAGAACCTTCAAGTATCCACTTTAGAGTTCTATCTTTAAAATAAAAAGGTCTGCATGAGAAGTGAGACCCTCAATATATGTAATTCACCTTACCTAAACAAGAAGAGCTTCATCTCTAAAAAATTGGATAATAAACAAGTTAGTCATCTTGGGATGTATTATTTTATGTGTTCCTCTCTTCAAATGAGATCTAAAACTATGCTATATCACTTTTACTTTAAAAGGTAATCTATCTATGGAGGTCTATTAGTCAAAGTCATTTCGAAAACTCTTGGCCACTATCCTATAATCATATTAGAGTCACATTTAGCCCTTTCCCCTAATTTAGATCGAAAACATATTGGATAAGGCTTAACGTCAAATCATTAACAGATCTAATCTATTACTCATGACTCCACTTTTCCGTCATAACTACTTTGCCATGGGTAAGAAGCGTGAAGCATAAGCTAGGAATTTTATATTGTTTAATGGGAACTTAGGAGCCGAAGAAGGATGAAACTTTAGGGAATGCTTGATCGAGTGAAGAGTATCATCAATTGTGAAATTTTGAAGATCATTGCTGTATGAGGACATCCAATGACTTAAGCATGGGGGAATGTGGAGTCTCCATTTTGACACTTCTAATGCCCTATATTACCCTCTATCTGAGCCTATTATACCTATGTTATGTGTATCTAATTGATTGTTTCCTCCATAAATACACTTGATGACCTTGTTCATGTGCATAAAAGGTAACTTATGATTAAGGCATGTTTTTTTTTTAATTTTCTTGAGTTAATTAGATTAAAATGGTTGATTTTTCATGATTCTAATCATTTGATCTTAAGCAACATTCATCCAGTATTGACGGTTGCCTTTTTTCTCATATAGTACCAAAGGAGTAGGTTTTCACTATTATGGTACCATCACATGTGCTAATCTGGTACTCATGGCTACAACTGTGCTAATCTGGTACTAAAACCCTATCTACAGGATTCCGGTACGAACATTCCGGTACTAGATTTTCACCTAAATTTCTGGGCTGATAATGATAAATATAAACATTTGGGTACATGGGTTTTGTCCAAAGAGGTGTTTTCATGTGGACATGTGCATTATAATTCACCCATTTCGCACATGTGGACCTCCATCTTAGGGGGGACAATTCAACCTAAAATTGTCAAATATTTCTAAACTACCATATTATACCTTGATTTTCGTGCAAATGGAAGCATATCGTACAAAACCATCCACTAGATTTTTAGAAAATATATCCAGATACAAAACCCATAAATCATTCCTCAAAATTCACAACGGACAAAGATATATAGAAGTATCTTTAACCCAAATTTGTAATATCTGGTGAAAAACCCAGATTTTGTGCATAAACAGTTTGAACGAATTCTAAGTTGGGGGATTTTTTCTAATCCATCCCCATTGAATTTACTTGTATAAATATGAAGGAAGGAGTATTGGGAGAAGGGGAATTATTATGTTGTAAGATCGTTTCTTGAAGAAGGAGGAATTGTTATCATGTAGGTTTGATTTTTGAAGATTGTTGATTGTACCCCTACTTCTCAAGTAATGATATAAGTTGCAATTCATGGATTTCACGTGTATGTTCAAGTCTTGTTCTTTGTAAGTCTTTCTTAAGATTCCTTATTGGTACAGAAAGGGCCCACCGACCCAATCAAGGTAAGCTTCATTGTATTTTGTTTGTAATTATAATTCTGGATTTTTTTTGTGTCTGTGTGTGAAAATAGTAATTCTGTACTTAATCATAGCATTTAAAATTCAACCCTGTTATATTTCAGTGATACCTTTGATGACATACAATATAGATGTGTGATAAATTTTATTAAGTAAGAGTTTTATGTACAGTAGGAGTGCAATGATTCATGATTGATTAACTGTTATTTTTGTGTGTGATCATTTATTTCTGAATTGTGTCCTTTTAATCTCAGCTTTTATCTTGCAAAGTGTGGTAATACATGAATAGTTTGAGAGTCCATCCTTAGCATTGCATGAGCTAGAAAATGGAGCACCTCATTTAAAACCTTTGTTTCCTATGTAGAAATAAAGTAAATTTTCATAATTGTCGGGTTGCATTGAATTTCCTTTTCTGATTTGAAAAGTGTGCAGAACTAGACAGCTTGCAAGTTGATGTTGAAGTGAGTGATTACAGGAGTAAGATCAGAATCCAATTTTCACCTTCATGAGCTAGTAAATGGACAATCATGTTTCCTGTAAGAGAGCCTTTGGAGTGCATGTTAGCTAGAGTCTTTTCTTTGAACTTTGTTCTTTAATTTTTGCATAGTGTGTAAAACATAGATTAAGGATTACAAAACAGAGTGTTAATTATTGTTAGTTTAGTTGCTCTAGCAGATAGAATCAAAGTTCATATTTTCCTTTCATGAACCATCAATGAACAGGTCCATCAACTGAGCAAGAGCTTAAATCATGTGCTTGTCTATGAGTTTTGCTCTCTAAATTTTGAATTGTGTAAAGAGTGTTATCTTTGAAGTGTGAAAACAAAGTATTTTGTTATTGATGGTTTTATTATCGAAGCTATACTAAAAAAACATAGGAACCTATCTATTATTGGCACATATAGTCCATAAACTCTATTGATTATGAATCTCTTTTGATAATTTATGTTTGGTAATATATTATGCATATAATTGCACCAACAGGTCTGATGAACGTAAGAGCAAACTTTCAGTGAGCCATGGATATTTCTTTCATTGGAGAAAGGGACAAGTTCGTGGTAATCTATCTGGATGACATCATAGTCTTCTGCAAGTCTGAAAAAGAGCACTGTGAGCATTTAAAAGGGGTTTTCCTGAAATGCAGAAAGTTTGGTCTCTCCTTTAATCCCCAAAAGCCTATGTTTTCCATGAAGGAGGGAAAGTTGTTGGGCCACATAGTATCAACTAGGGGAGTCAAGATCAATCCCAACAAGGTTGAATCGATCCAAACCTTGTCACTGTCAAGATCCAGGAAAGAAGTCCAGTCTTTCCTAGGAAAAAGTAATTTTTTGAGGAGGTTTGTTTCTAACTTTACTGAGATGGTAAAGCTTATAACAACCATGTTGAGGAAGGGAAATTAAGCTAAATGGACCATAAAGTCTCAAAATTCCTTTGAGCTGATAAAGAAAGCCTTGACTGAAGCTCTTGTGCTAACTAGTCTTGATTACTCAAAGGATTTCCTTTTTTTCTCATTTGCTTCATTCAACACTGTGGCAGTTGTTTTATTACAGAAGAATGTTGAAGGGATAGAGCAACACATTTCCTTTTTCAGTTGATCATTGAGAGATGCAGAGACCAAATATGACATCATGTAGAAGTAATCTTATGCATTGGTGAAGGCCCTTAAAGGTTTTAGAGTCTATGTTTTTCATTAAAAAATTATTGCATATGTCCCTTCAGCTTCTGTGAAGGACATTCTCATTCAACCTAACATAGACGAGATAAGGAGAAAGTGGATCTCCAAAAACCTCAAGTTTGATCTTGAAATAAAACCCACCAAACTAATTAAAGGCCATGTTTTATCCAAGCTACTTGATGAATCTAATTGTAAAGTATTGGGGGTTAACTTCATCAACACTTGCTCAGAAATTTAGCAGGATGAGTTGTCTAATGGAATCCCTCAAGAGAACCCTCCATTGGCAGAATGCACCTAGTATAAATATGTTATATATTTCTTGCAGGAGTTAAGGTCCCCTGATGGCATGGGAAAAAGCAAGGCAAGAGCTTTAAATCTCAAAGCAATCAGGTATTGCATCATTGACCAGGTCTTGTATTAGAAAGACCCTATAGGAGTGTTTTTGAGATGTCTAGACCCACAGAAGGCCCAAAATATTATGTTTGAGTTTCATGATAGCCTATGTGGGAGACACCATTTATGGAAGACCACATCCTACAAAATCCTCAGGGTTGGGTACTACTGGCCCACTTTATTCACTGAGGTCTGCAGAAATATTAGAGCCTATATCAAATGTAAAAAATTCTCAAGAAAGAAGAAGCTCAAATCTCTACCACTAAAGCTTGTGGTATCTTCAGGACCCTTTCAGCAGTGGGGCCTAGAACTTATTGGGGAAATTCATTCTGCATCAAGCGGTCAGCACAGGTGGATCTTAGCTACAAGATATTATTTCACCAAGTGGATAGAAGATATCCACACCAGGAGTGCTTCACACAAAGTGATAATCAGCTTCCTGGAGGATATCATAGAAAGGTTTGGTTATACAAACAAAATTATCACTGATAATTCTACCTCCTTCAAGTCTAAGCCTTTGGTCAAGTTCTGTGAGTAGTTTGGGATTTCATTAGTTCAATCCACTCCTTATTATCCCCAGGAAAATGGACTGGTAGAGTCCTCTAATAAAAGTATGATCAATCTCATTAAAAGATTGTTAGAAGACAATAATAAGGCCTGGGATTCAAATCTTAATTCGCTCTATGGGTTGATCGAGTGAAAACAAAGAGGTCCCTAGGAATCTCCCCTTTCCAACTTGTTTATGAGACTGAAGTTATTTTTCCTTCTCAGCTGGATTTACCTGTAGAAAAATTCTTTCAGGATCATCAAGGAGAGCCTGATGATATGATCAAAAGGATTCATTAATTGGTGGAGGTCCAGAAGACTAGAGAGAAGGTGGTGGACATAAATCGTGACCATCAGCAAAAGATCAAGCAGGACTTTGACAGAAGGGTGAGAAAAGAAGACTTTTAGCTGGGAGATCTAGTGCTTAAATGGGATGCACCCAGGCAGGACAAGGGAAAGAATGGAAAATTTGATGCCCTTTAGATCAGTCTCTTAAATATTTCTAAAGCATCTCCAAACAATACTTATAGGTTACATAATATGGAGGGTGATGAATTTTTTGGTGGCCCCATAAATGGGCACTTCCTGAAGAGTTTTTTTTTTTAAGGTCACAATCGACTTCCTGCCATTTTAAATACCATTCATGTTTTTGTTTTATAAAAGACTCCACAACCCAACACTAAGGCAATGGAGCTACATGTTATTGGCAGCTCACAGGGAGCATGTCATCCCCCATGGATCTTAATTTTATAATGTAATTCTATCAAGACCTTAGGGATTGTGGTTATCTACCTAAGTCTGCGTTTTTTCTTGTCTTTTCCCCTTTTCACAGACCCGATCATGGTTTTCTTTTCCCTCTCGGCATGTATTTTTATTTTATTTTGTTCATCCTTGTCGACCAACCAATTTTCCCTATCAACATGCCCAAAAGATATCGGCCCTGAATTTCTCTATCTCTTCCAAAGGGTGATCACTTCTCCCCTTTGCCTCCATCACTAAGCCTTGTTTTCCCAAACCTATGTCAGGTCATCCAAGTCTCTATTTTCACAGTCTGTAACATTAGAAGTGGTCAAATAACAAATCAAATAAAGCGAGGGGGAAAAGACCAATTTTCATTGGCAAGGATCCATCGATGGAGCAGATCGATGGCCATTGGGTGATGTCGATCACAGATTTTCACGAGGAATAGCGTCAAGCAGAGTTGCAGTTTTGCAAGTCAGGAGAGCAAGGGAGCAGAGCCATCAGAACTCGCATAACGCAAACTCCCAAAGGGCCAAAGCCTGATGTGTCAAAAGACCGAGTGTACCGATATGTAGAAGTCCCAAAGCCTAGGATTAGAGGGAGTCATCTGATATTGTGTGGACAGGTGGCAACCGATTGGCTTTTTTGAGATTTGGCATTTCGGGGTTCTCGTAAAAAAAAATGCACCCTTAGCTCAAAACCCCAAAACGTGAAACCAAGAAGCGCCCAAGGTTTTAGCCCTAGGTCATAGCTGATGACCATATTAACAAAATATAATGAAGGCACTGACACAAGTTAAACCCCATCATGATTTTGGAAAACAAGAGTTTGAAGGACGAGGAGTTGACTTCTTCCTATCACCAATACTCAAAATTTATGAAGCACCTTTGGTTTTAGGTAGGGTCACAGCCCACAGTCACATGGAAAGTGGGGCCAAGAGAAAGATAAGTTCTTTTTCAGTCCATAGATGACTAAGGTCGACTAAATAAAATGATCCTGGCCATCGGTTCTGAAAGAAGATTGAACCGTTGGTTTGGGTAGGGCAACTTTGCAATACCAGGAATCAGGATTCCTGAGATTTAGCATGCAATAATCCCCGACATAAGAAATGTCAAAATTGTTTTGAAGAAAGGTGCAGGATCATGACCCTTGATTACATCAAGGGTGGAGCTAGAAGAAAAGGAGGCCAACCTCTAAGCCTTGGAGAGAATGCACATGGTCGTCTCTTGTGCCTATAATCTCGGCCACCCTCCAAGGAAGAAATAAGTTAATGAATATTGAGCGGGTGGTTGAAGCTTCAGCTCAATCCATAAATGGAAGGTGTGGAAGGTATGGAGAAGTCAGCACATGGTACCCCTATGTGCAGGTCCCGCTACAAGAGCCATGTCAATTTGATGTTTTCGTCAGACAAGAAGAGCCCGCACACACTAACTTGGAATTTAATGGCTCAACAACTCTCCTACTATTAGTGGTGAGTTTCTTTGAGTATATATGCTCAATTTTTATGTTTTTGTAAGGATCGATGGTTGAGCTAGGCTCCTGTATTGTAAAGTTTTGATGAATCACTGCTTTTCCTATTTATGCAATTGTATCTGAGACTTTTTGTTTAATGAAAGTCAACTTCTCTCCATCTCTCTATAAACACTTCTTTAAGACACTCGGAATTGGAAGATCCAGTCAAGGGTGATTGTGTTGTTGTGATGTATGTTTGATCATGACAGTATTTTTACCATTTTTAAATAAATTTTATGTACTTTCTCTTCCTCCTCACACTGAGTAACTCAGAATTGGAGGATCTAGTCAAGTTGTTACAACAACATTGTTATGAAGGTTTAATCATCGTGCTATTGTAACTGTGTCACTTAGGCGCATTTTTAGCGTCTTGTATTTCTTCCCCAAGCTGCTAGAAGTCCTAATGCCCATAACAGTCTTGTTCATCTTTCTCACCAAGTCTTCCCTTTTCTCATTTTAAACTCAACTTCTTGACTAAAGTTAGTTTAGGATCTCACCTGCTCCTACATGCTTGGCCTAGTTTTCTGAGTTAAACAATATTCTCCCGGGTCTGCACCCATTCAACCACCCTAATTCATTATCATGACATATAAAACTGATGGGTATTAGGCTTACCTCTGCTACAATCCAGAGGTGACTTCTGGTGCTAACACTAGGTTGCATGGAATACCTGAGGAAATTGTTTTAGATAGAGATACAAAGTTAACTTCAAACTTTTGGAGAGGATTATTTAATGTATTTGGTATGAATCAAAGTTTTAGCATAGCATACCATCCATAGTAAGATGTGTAGATAAAGAGAGTCAATCAAGTTATCGAGGACATGTTGAGGATGTATGTGATGGATAAGCCATCTAAGTGGGAATATTACTTTCATTTGTTTGAGTTTTCCTATAATAATGGGTATCAAGCTTCATTGAATATGATCCCATTTGATGCTTTTCGTGGAATAAAATGCAATACTCCAATGAGTTGGGAAAACCCAACAGACAGAGTGGTACTTGGGATAAAATTGCTCAAGTATATGGAAGATCATATAGTTAAAATTAAACAGAATTTGAAGGAAACACAATATAGACATAAGATTTATGCAGATAAGAATAGGACATCTAGAGAATTTAAAGTGGGAGAGCATGTACCTTTGAAAGTGAATCCCAAGATGAATTTGGGAAGTTGTAGAAATTTGGCAGCAAGATTCTGTGGTCCATTTGATATATTGGATAGAATAGGGTCAATTTCATACATGCTTGAATTTATTTTTTCCATGAATGTGCATAATGGATTTCATGTCTCTTTTCTTAAAAAGTGTGTCTAAGATCCTAGCCATGTTATTGATTGGAATTTGATTCATGTAGAACCGGAAGGAAACGTTCAGGTCCAGTCTATGTGCATATTGGAAATGAAGGTCAAAGTGCTCTGGAATCAAGCCATAGGATTGGTAAAGGTTTAGTGGACCTTCTACAGTCACGAATATTCCATGCAAGTAGAGTACTCAGAACGTTTTGAAGAATTTTGAAAATTTTGATTTTATGTTTTGTATATGCACTAAGGACAATGCCAAAATAAGGGGGAGAGGAATGTAGTACCCTAGTTTTGAATTCCATAATTTATAATGTATTTTGGACATATAATACTTAGGTTGGTGAGATGATATTTTAAGGCCATAGAGCTTAGAAATGTAATTCTTATAATTTTATTAATAAAATACATCGTTGATTCCAAGAAGAACAAGGACAAAGATAGAGGGATATGATTCCATGAGAGACGAGGATAAAGGGGATAAGCATTTTTTTATTATTTTTCTTTACCCATTTTTTTATTAGTTGGGAAAAGTGGTTACATCAACTTCTTGGGGAATACCATGTGGTTATTTATTGCATCTAATTATATAAGCCCCACTTTTGGGATGTTTGGGGGTTGCTTGTTCATCGTTACTCATTTTTTGTTCCTCATTTATTCTTTCTCTTGGTATTGGCATGGAAAATGAATTATGGGGAGAGAGGAGCCATTGCTTCTTGGCTGCAATAAATTTTTTATTTTTCTAGGAGGGAATGGATGCTCATGTGCATGATAATAATGGAAGTTTAGAGAGAACTATCCACAACTGAGAATACTTGGAGTTTCTAGCATTGAAATTCTTGACCAGTAGCAATAGAGCCTTGGAAAGAATTGGAACAACCTAAGGGACTGCATTACATAGAAATGGTTTCATTTCTTTGGGTTGTGCAGGCTGAAGGGGAAGATATATAGTAAACTAGGATTGTTGTGTGGTTGGGAAAAATGTGAGAGATTGACAGTTTATTGTGTGTTAGAATCATCCTAGGACCCGTCCTTGTGGATTCATAGCCCTGCCTCACAGGTGACATACTGTTGAGACTTGGAACAACAATTTCTATGGTTGGGTGGAATGTCTGACATTTGGAGCTAGTTGGTGAATTTTTATTTGAAACGATAAGTGAACTCTATGTTTTCTATGTAATTTATATTTTGTTGTGTGTTTATTATCTCTGAGATGTATTAACATTATGCATGATTGTTTTTATTGTCATGCATGACATTATGGTCATTTATTTTATAGTTTATCATGCTTTTTGATTATTTCATGTGTCGGTAACATTTTTCTTGATTAATAAAGATTGGTAATAGAAATTCAAATTTTCCCAAAAAGGTGAATTTAGAGGTACTCGACTAGTGGATACATGACAGTTTGTTAATGAGAGTAATTCCACCATGATGTGAATCAAACTAGTGTTCTAGGAATGCCACAAAGAATAAAATGTAATTCGAGTCCCAATGAAAGGAACGAATGAAAATTGACTAAGTGTAGACTTGCAGAGAGAGAGTAATGCGGGAATAGGGTAATGTAGGATT
>JZKD02S0997822.1:86417-98992 GCA_000966675.3 Picea glauca
CAACTATCAACTGAGAAAAAGCTGGCTAAGGGTAAGATGACCTAACCTACTGACTGTTCAACCCTAGACTCAAACACCTGAGAGGAATACTTCTCAGTAAAGGAGGGGATGACTGCCCCACCCTGAACAAAAAGTAGCATGTCAAGCATGCTACTGCCACTAAAACAACACACGTGCAAACGCGTGCTGAGCTGAAACAGGAAGCGTGTACACGTGGATTGACCTTGTACAGGCTATGTGTATGTATAAATTCTAAGGCAAAAATAAAAATAGGCAGTCTAGACCAAGAAGAGGCCTTTGGTATTAATAACCAGGGTCCCTTGAAGGCTTGGATGCTTTTTTTAACAGAAAATAAAAAATAATGCAAGGAATAATAAGGCGAAAAAAGAAATCTGAGACAGGACTGTGAACTAGCATGACCCAGACAGGATTCCAGAAAACCCCCTGAGAATGTATAATTCTAACAGGGAAGAGGTGGGTTGCCTCTAAAATCCTCTGAACTCCTACATGCTACTTTTATCCCTACAGCTAGCGTTCACACGTGGGCTGTAAGAGGATAGGGCGTGGGCACACACGTGCAGGCCTTCTGCAGGCCGCGTGTACCTCTGTGTGTCCCGACAACTACCGTCAAGCAACAATCATGGAAAACTGGTATAAAAATCCAGGCTCCCTGCTATCTCAGAACTAACAGAAAACAGATAGGCAAAGAAAAATAGAAAATCTAATCTTTTAAACTACCCAAAAACTTTAAAGAAATCCAGAAACCCTAAAGAGTATTATCCCCAGTACGGTCGCCAATTCTGTTGTTGGGAAAAATACCCTATGGACTAGCAAACTAGGGTCAGACTTGCATGCAGATTTTGACCATAAAGAAATTACTTTTTAATCTACAACCCAAAACTTAAACCCCTCTTTCATAGTACATGCATGGAGAATGACTACTAACCTGGTTACCGACGTTCAACATAGATCCTTCGTTGTGCTTTGACCACTTTCTTGTGCTGCTCCTTCCAAAGATGACTTGCAATAAAGACAAACAACTATGCATGCATACTACTTCTCTACTTGAGGGTTAGAAATTAAGAATAAATTAACTAAACCATAGATAACTCATGCATTGGGACGGGAAAAGTATTCTTTTATTATTTGAAAAATGAATCAACTTACAATCAAATTCGAGACCGGCCACCACTCCTTGATCCTGATCCTGGGCTCCTCTTCTTCTGTCCTCCAACTGCTTTGCGTTAAATCTCCTTTGGCATGAGGAAAGGCTAAAGGGTTGGGACAATGGATTCCGTAAATGGGTAGAGTTTCTTCGCTATATTTTTTCCTCTTTCAAATGGTACCCCTACCCCTTCTTTTATAGGCTAGAAGGAGTTAGGGTTTTGGACGAACCCTCGGCCATGCATGGCTGGGAGTTTCAGTTAACTGACCCATAGCTTTTTGTTCTGTCAACAACTTTCCTTTTTTTGTGCTTTGTTAGGTACACGCGGGTTGTAGTGAGCCAGCCAACGTGCACATGCGTGCAATAATGGGTTAGGGCACGTGGTCCTTGACATAAGAGGATTTCAAAAGAGTTGTTCAGAAGATGTTTTGGCAATGAAGGGATATGAGTTGGCTTGATGCCAGGTAAGCATGTGTGGTGCAATTTAGGGTTATAATAGGGATGTGGTCAATTGAGCTATGTAGGGATCAATTGTAGCTATGTCAAACATAGCAGATACTCTCATCCCATGTGTGAGGGTTCTTGGAATTATAAATGCATAGGATATGCATGATCATTCAATTTATGACCTCAGGTTGGCCATATTTTTGTGGGTGGAAGGCCATGGAGTTGGTGAGCTTGGTGTCCAAAAGTGACCAAAGGCTTGGCCAGAATGTGCTGAGAAATTGACTATCTCGATATGAGATAATGGATTGTGGGATTCCAAAATGTACCCAGACTCATTCAAATAAGATCTTGGTAGTGGCCTCTGCTGTGATTCTCTTCTTGTAGGTGGCTAGAATCACCATCTTAGAAAATCAATCCACAACCACAAAAGCACAGTCATTTCCCTGCTTGGTGGATGAGAGGCCCGACATGCAGTCCATTGAGATGGATTCCCATGGCCTGTTAGGAGTATTCATAGGTGTGTATAGACCCTATTTATTAGTGGTCAATTTGACAACCGCACAGGCAGTGCAGAACCTGATATACTTGCTGACCTCCTGTCAAAGTTTCTACCGATAGAAATGTTTCTGTAGCATTGCCACTGTCGTTTCAACGTCGATGTGTCCTCCCACCTGACTGTAGTGGGATTCCATATCATATTGGCTTTCTCTCTTTATGGAACAAAGATATGGCCTAGACGACACAACAACCCGTCATGAATATGGAAATTAGTGACAACTACGTTTGCGCCCAACATTTGGTAAGTGGTGTTGATTTCCAGGTCTATCTCATAGATTTGGGGCCATCTAGAGGTCTCATGAATGAAAGAGTTTAGCACTGTGGTGAGTGTCACAACTGGAGGTTTGCTGAGGAAATTGGTGACATGGTTGGTTCTTCCTATTTTATACTTCATGTTGAGGTGGAATTGTTGCAAGTACGTGGACCACTTATGATGACAGTCAATTTGCATTTTCCTTGTGTCTGCATGAACTGCAGTGGCTTATGATCAGTGTGGATGACTGTCTCCTTCCCAAGAATGTAATGTCTCCACTGGCGCCAGGCTTGCACAATGGAGTACATTTCTTTGTTGTGAGTAGGGTACTTACGAAAAACATATGATAGTGTCTCACTATTATAGGCCATAGGGTGGACATGCTTAGTGAGAATGGTTCCCACAAAATAATCTAAAGAATTTATCTCGATCTCAAAGGGTTGTTGTGGGTATGGTAGTGAAAGTACTGGGGTTGAGCATAAGCACTTCTTAAAATCATCGAATGCTTGTTCTTGGGACCGACCCCACACAAATTTCTACTTACCACCATCCCTGGTTACTTGGCTGAGGGCCCATGCAATATGGGAGAATCCCAACATGAACCTGCGATAGAAATTGGAAAGGCCCAAGAAGCTCCAAAGTTCAATGAGTGTGGTTGGGGCTAGCCAGTCACGGATGACTTCGATTTTGGTTGGATCCACATGTATGCCATCCTGATCAATGATGTAGCCTGAGTATTGAACCATGCCCATGCAGAAGGAGAATTTTTTTAATTTGGCATAGAGTTGGTGCCACCACAGGGTGTGCATAACCTATTGAATATGTTGCAAGTGTTTTTCCCAAGTCTTGTTGTCTTGTTGTAAATGAGGATGTCATACAGATACACCACTACAAACTTATTGGTGAATGGTCCCATAATATTGTCCATCATCCTCATGAAAGTGGCTGAAGAATTTTTCAAACCAAAGGGCATGACCAACCATTCAAAAAGACCTTCCTTTGACTCAAAGGCGGTCTTCCATACATCTGTCAATTCTATCAGGACCTGGTGGTAACCAGAATTTAGATCAATCTTACTATGTTATTTGGCCCCCATGAGATGATCAAGGAGGTCATCGATTCAGGGAATTGGGTACTGGTTTCTAATTGTGATTTTATTCAAGGCCTGGTAATTAATGCAAAGTCACTAGGTTCCATATTTCTTCTGTACCAACACTATTGGGCTCTTGCAAGGTGATGAGTTGGGACAGATGTGCCCCTTGTGGAGCAGTTGTTGGATCTATCACTTGATCTCCTCATTCTCTAACAGAGAGTGGCAGTATACTAGCCCATTGGGAAGTGGTGTGTTGGGGCTCAGATCGATTGGGTGCTTGACCTGAAAGTGAAGAGGTGCCCTGATAGGTGAGGAGAAGATATCTGAGTATTCTTCTATGACCTTATATACTTACTTTTGTTGTGTGGAGAGGTCAGTCATGGAGACCCTGGATGTGGCTATGATATTTTGCTCATTCTGAGAGAGAATCATGAAGAATACAAACTTCCATGTCTAAGAGATGACCTTTCTGCATTGCTTGGTATAGATCAAGGAAATAGCACTGGGTGGGACTGCCTTGGGTATCTTGTACAATTTCTTATTCAAAGTAATAATAACATTGTGAGGCCTAGAATCATAAACAACATGATGTTTCCATAAATATGGTTGGCCCAAAAGAACATTACAAACTTCGAGAGGGGAAACATCACACAATACCTCATCTTTGAAGGGGTTGATGTCATATGACATGCGACATTGTTGGCTGACGTGGATGTCACTTCCTTGGCGGAGCCATCCGATGGTGTAGGGTTGTGGGTGTGGTGTTGTTGGGAGGGTGAGTCAATTAACAACCTCTACTGAGATGAGGTTCTTCTGGATACCACTATCAATGATGAAATGCAGCAGGGTACCCTTCATCCACATCTATGAATGAAAAAGGTGCTCGCCTTCCTATGGCTCATCTAATTCATTGGGCTAGATCTTGGTGGTAGCAATGATAGCATTGGGTTTTGCATATATGATCTATCTCCCCCTTTCTGGTTATGACTCATAGTTGGAACCTGCATCTGGGGTTCTTATGGACATTGCACCACTTCCCAGAATATTTCTTTATATTTCTGGTGTCCTTTTCTTGCGGCCTAGAATGGTTTTCCTGAGGTTGTCCATATTTTCTATCTTTGTTCTGTAGGTTGGGGTCACCCTTTCCTAGCTTTTGCTGTGATGGGTTCCTAGGCCCAAATTGATGTGTCTTTTGTTGGAGCTTCTGCTCGATTTTGATGGCATATCAGTAGGCTGCACCCAAGGATGAGATTTATATAAACTCCATTTTGGCCTGGATGTATCTATGAATACCGTCATTATACTTTAGCACTAGAATCCACTCAAAATATTTGATACCCATCTTGGTGCGGAAGGTATGGAAGATATTTTTGAACTCAAGCACCGCTTGGTCTCTTTCCTGCCACAACGTGGTCCATTTTGTGTACAAGTCATCATAACTTCCAATAGGTTAGTATTGTTCCTCAATATCATCCCTTAAGGACTCCCAAGTGAATATGAGTGTAAATAATGAGGTTTCCTCTATTTCCTTTTTCTCACATAAAGTTTCCCACCAATCTTTAACATGGGGGATGTCTTTGAGGAGCGCAAAAGTAATATTTTCTCTATTATACAAGTTATGGACAGAGAAATACCATTTTAGAAGATTCAACCATTTGTCTACCACATTTTCATCTATCTGACCTTCAAATATATGGATATCGAAGTTGATTTGTACCTTGAAGGGGGCAGTGCCTCCATTTGAGGAAGATGTGTCGCATGTTGGTAGTCGTTGAAGGATTTGTGCAAAACTATCCATCATCTTGTTCCTCTATTTTGTGAGGGTTGATTGAGAAATTTTTTGAAGGGATCTCATGTTCTGTCGTCTTTTTTTTATTCTTCCATAAGAGGTTGTTTGGGCATGTGAGATATTTTTTCCTCAAGAGAAACAAGATCGAGACCCAATTCTTTGTACCTTGACCTCGTTGGGTACATGCATTAAGAATGACAAGGTGAAGACTGCTCTGATACCACTGATCCATAATATATTTGTACAACAAAATGAATATAGATTATTATCAAAATATTCTTAACAAAAAATAATAGATATACAGTAAAACTGGTTTCGATTCAATAAGGAAATAAGATGAAACTGTAAAATGCAATGGAAGCAAGCTTGCTAGAATGGTGAAATCTTATCTTTGAGAAGAGACGTGATGGCAATGCTCAATCACAAGAAGATTATTACAATGAGGCTCCGAAGGAATGTTTACAATAAACAGGAATGTCAAAAACCCTAGACATAAAAAAAACCTAACCCTATGAGATGAAGCGTCAAACGTCATGTGGGCCCTGTTTGGGTAAGTTAGTACATCAAATTCTTGGGGTCGTAAATTTTTCATATGATCTCTGTTTTAGGCACATGATAGCTCGTTGGCTCATTGTGACTCTAGAGAGCCCTAAAAAACATTGTTTAGGACCTCAAAACAACCCCCAAGTCAGGGACCCCAAAACTAGGGAAAAAATGACCAAACTGGAAAACTACCAAAATGAGCTAGTTGGAATAGGTGGGAGGTCCCTGACATCCATATGGATCATTAATATACCATACTCTCCACATAATTTTGTGAATTTCAATTCAATAAATATATAACCATTATTTTTTATGAAACTTTTAGGGACACCAAAACTTGATAGGAAATTATCCATCAGGAAAATAATTAGTTGTTTTAAATCATGTACCTCAGCAGCCGCATGTAGACACTTTTTTTCTTCTACCTATTAGATATGATGAGAATGCACATGTTGAATATCCTTTAGATGATATTTATGATTCATAGGATTCATATGATCCAGATACAGAGTCAGTACAGTCAGATGCAAAGCCAGTGCATGCAGATGCAAATGCAAAGTCAGAGTCGAGGCCTAAGTGGGCCAAGACTACTCTTTAGGATGCAGGAGATATTGTTGGTGATCCAATTAATACTAGGAGGAATCGATTTGATTTTGAGGAGACTCCTTTTTCACTCACTGCCACTAAACCAATTCTACCCAAGCATCTTTTCTTGATTCATTATTTAGATCCACAGTCCTATGGAGAGGTTGTTGGAAATCCCTTTTGGGAATCCACCATGCAGGAGGAGTACAAATCCATCCTAAAGAACCAGAATTGGGATTTGGTTCCCCTTCCTACAGAAAGGAAACTTGTCAGGTGCATATGGTTCTACAAGACCAAGAATGCAGTGGATGGACAAGTTAGCAGATACAAAGCCAGACTAGTTTCCAAAGGCTTTCAGTAGGCGCATGGTATTGACTATGATGAGACCTTCTCTCTAGTAGCGAAGAGGGATTCCATAAGTTTGGAACTTGACATTATGGAAACCAAAGGATGGGAAGTCCATCATATGGACGTGAACAATGCATTTCTTCATGGATATCTCTTTGAGAAGATCTATATGGAGCAGCCCCAGGGACTTATGCAGGATTCATATTTGGTCTGTCGACTAAAGAAGTCTCTTTATGGCCTCAAGAAGGCTCCAAGGGCATGGTATTCCAAGATGGAATCCTACTTGTTGCCATAGAACATTTTACGTTGTAAGTAAAAACTAAATGTTTACATGCTCAGGACGGTTGATTCACTTCTAATACTAGTTCTGTATGTTGATGATTTGTTGATCATCGGTTGCTCGACATCAATGATTGTTGCAGTCAAGAGGATTTTGCATGAAATTTTATTGATGATAGACATGGGTCCACTTTATTTCTTCCTTGGACTCGAGATCAGTCAGGATGCATCAAGCATCAAACTGTCTCAATACAAGTATGCACGATATATCCTTGAGAAATTTCACATGACAGACTACAAGTCTACCCCAAATCCTTTCCTATACGGAGTCATAGTTAAGGATGGAGGGGACACTCCACTGGTTGAAAGAAAAATGTACATATAGATAGTGGGGATCTTTTTGTATCTCACACACTCTAGACTAAACCTATCCTATGCAGTTGGAGCAGTCTCTGGGTTCATGGAGGAGCCACATGAGTTACATTGGAAGGATGCAAAGTGTATCCTTCGATACGTACATGGAACCATCACCTTTGGGATTTACTATGTAGCAGACTCTACATTGAACCTCATAGGGTTCACTGATTCTGAATGGCCTGGCGATATCATTGATCACAAGTCCACATCTGGTTACTCACTCAGTCCTGGCTCCAGGCCTATCCATTGGTCGAGTAAGAAGCAGGCTACTATTTCTCTATCTTCAGCTAAGGTTGAGTAGAAATGGGTATTTAACATAATTATTCAGGGTATGTGGCTACAAAATTTTATCACTGAGTTGGGCATTCAGTTTCATCAGTCGGTCATCATATGGTGTGACAACTAGAGCACTCTAAAGTTCTACAGAGATCCAGTTCAAAGGGAGAGAATGAAGCACATCGAGATCCACATGCACTACATCCGGGACTTAGTACATAAGAGGATCATCTACCTTCAATTTTGTTCTTTAGGAGAACATACTGTCGACATATTCACCAAGACCTTCACTGAGCAGAAGTTCTATTATTTGCGTAGCCATGTTGGAGTGAAGGACACAATTTCCTAGAAACTGTCAGTTATTCCTTTGACATACATTTTACTTTGAGGGGGGGTTTCCCATGAGGTTTTCCCTCTTTCCTCATTTATTTCAATGTATCTTTTGTATTTGGGTACCTAACATGGCCTCATTGTCGGGACCCATTCTTTATTTTCACCATGGTGGTGTTCAGGGGGGTGTTGGAGATACATCACACACACCTTGGATTTCTTCACATCCATAACATGGACTTCCCATCCTTTGGCTACCACAATGGAAGGTGTCAAACGTATGGAATCCATATTCACTATTGGAGCGAATGTATCATCATAGTCAATACCATGCACCTGCTGAAAGCCTTTGGAAACTAGTCTAGCTTTGTATCTTATAACATGTCCACATGTTGTTCTCTAGGTCCTATAGACCCATATGCACATGAAAAGTATCCTTCCTATAGGAAGGGGAACAAAATCCCAAGTATGGTTCTTGGGGAGGGAGTTGTATTCCTGCTGCATGGTGGAATCCCAAAAGGTATTTCCAATAGCCTCACCATAGGACTGTGGATATGAAGATTGAATCAAGAAAATATATTTGGGTGGCATCAATTTAGTGGAAGTGATTGAAAGAGTAGGCTACTCAAAATCATATCAAGTCCTCCTAGTATCATATGGATCCCCAACAAGATCTCCTCCATCGTGAAGAGTAGTCTTGGCCCACTTGGGCCTCAGCTCTGGCTCTGCATCTATAGTTGCATGCACTGAATCTGCATATGATTATACTAACTTTGTATCTAGATCATCTGAATCCTATGAATCAGGACACTCATTTGAACAAGAGTCGACATGTGGATTCTCATCATCTCTAACAAGTTGAAGAACAAAAGTGTCTTCATGCAGTTGATGAGGTACATGTGAAACACTTTCCTTGAATTGGACACTATGCTCTGTTGAGTCTCCATTTTGACACTACTAATGCCCTATATTACCCTCTATATGAGCCTATTATACCTATGATATGAGTGTATACTTGATTGTTTCCTCCATAAATACACTTGATGACCTCGTTCATGTGCATAAGAGGTAACATATGATTAAAGCATTGTTTGTTTAGTTTTCTTGAGTTAAAATGATTTAATGTTTGATTTTATAGGATCCTAATCATTTGAATCTTAAGAAACATTGATCTAGTACCAAAAAACTTGCACAGCATTGATCTGGTACCAACAGACCCACACAACATTGATTTGGTACTAGCACCTGTCTTGCGTTATTCCGGTACCAGTCTACTCTATTCTGGTACCAACCTGCTCTATTCTGGTACCATCTTGTGCTATTCCTGTACCGACGCACCCTGTACTATTCTTGTACCAGCCTGTGCTATTATGGTACCAAAACATTGCGCTATTTTGGTACCTCCCTTTTCGCCTAATCCAATACTCAGATTTGTGACTGTGTGTATTCCAGTACCAAATCACTATTTCCATAAATCCTTGTTGAACGAGTATGTTGTTGGAGATTCCAAAAAATCAATTGGATCGAAGTCTCCAAAGTAGTTTTGAGATCATGATAGAATTCATCACTCATGCACTTCATGTCATGAGGATGAAGTCCATCCCTAAAGATTCTATATGAATTTCCAATTGTAATATTTTAAAAACTATTTGATAATTATCCTTAGCTCTTGATAGTAACGACTCACCCTCTTTATAAGGGATGTTTTATAGGAGATAGGGTATGTACGTATGAACTAGATGATGCATATTGTTTTGATGTACAAGATGATTAGTTGTTGATTCAATTTACAAGATGAAGGAATACAAATGATCTGTTATGCAATTTATGGGTATGATTAGAACGTTTTATTATGTTATCGTTTTAGAGGTACCTTGTTGGTTCGGCAAGGGCCCACCATCCAAACTAAGGTAAAACTCTCTGTACATGATTTGTGTGATTTTCTGAGTGTGCACATTTAACATTTTTGTTTTTTCAATGATTTTAAATGCATTTTAAATATCAAACACATAATTACTTGTTTTTGAATCAGTGTGAGCAGTTAGTTTCCTTTCTATTTCTATAGGGTAACATTTAAGAATATGATGTGTGGGATTGCTTAACAAAACAATATTGTTATTCTGAGTTTGAGACAGTAGTGTTCTTAGTGGGTACATGAAAAATAGGACTTCATCTTTTACCTTCATCTTCCATAATGAATCCTCTCAATTATATTGACTATTTTCTGTACTACATAGGTTTGATTGGAGTGAATAGAGTTATGATTGCCTTTTGTCTAAGAGTGAATTGTTGATTACTATTTTCAATTGCTATAGGGAACAAGATATAATTTCATCTCTTCATTTCATGAGCCTCTAATGAACAAACTTGTCACCTAAGAAAGAACCTTTTGATTCACTGTTTTCCTCAGAAGTTTTGTTATCAATTTTCTCTTCTAATTTTGAAGTTGTGTGAAGCATCCTAAAACAGACTATTTTGTTATTGAATGTTTCTTATTTATGCTATACTCATAATACATAGTAACCTATGTTTTATTGGCACATATAGTGCATCAAATCTACTGATTACGAATCTCGGTCAATAATTTATGTTTTGTAATATATTATGCATATAATTGCACCAACATGCTCAATGATGAGCCGGTCCGAGGAAAGATCAATGAGTTTGTATCCCTTCACACTGTCGGGGTTTCCAAAAAAGATACACTATGTGCTTTGTGGATCAAGTTCCTTCCTCTTCTCAGAGGGAATCTTGGCCCATGCACGTGAAGCGAAAATACGAAAGTGGGTCACTTCTGATTTGAGGCTGCTCCAAGCCTCGTAGGGGGTCTTATCCTTGAAATATATATGGGGAGATATGTTTTGGATGTAGGTTGAAAAATTAAGTGGTTCATCCCATAATCTCTATGGAAGTGACTTTGCATTTAGCATACAAGATGCCATCTCTTTTAGATATCTATTTTTCTGCTCAACAACTCTGTTTTTCTATGGAGTATAAGGGACCGTGTGTTGCAACTAAATATTTGTCTCATGACAAAGATTATATATCTCATGGTTGACATACTTCCCCCCATTGTATTTTCGAAGGACATTATTTTCTTTCCTAACTGTGTCTCAACAAGGGCTTTGAAATTTTTGACGTGTTGAAAGACCTCTGATTTTTGCCTGAGAAATAAAATCCATGTGAAGCATGAGAAATCATCAACAAAAATGAGAACGTACCTTGTTTTACTGACTGATGGATGAAGGAAAGGTCCCATAAGGTCACTATAGATGATATCTAAAGGAAATGAATCCTTCTGAGTCTTTCCTTTGTCTAATTTCTCTTGAGGTTATTTTCCAAGAACATGTCCCTCAGAAATTTGTTTGGAGAAGTGGATGTCAGGTAGACCATCAACCATTCCCTTCTTACTAAGTTGTTGCATATATCTGAAATTTAAATTCCCCAACCTTTCATGCCATATCCTACTACTTTCATCAGCATGGGTAAGCAGTAATGCAGAATCTGGTTCAATAAATTCAAAAAATGTGTAGAGTCTAGATTGATTATTTACCTCACTAGTAGAAACCTTAGAATTGGTTTGCATGTCATAGATATCCACTGCATTAGGTGTGAATATGACTCTCTTTTCAATGACGGATTTTGTCATATGATACATGAAGTTTTGGGAACGTGTAGCACGTTCTTGAATCTCTCATTTATGAGTTCAATTATTCCTTTGTTGGTGACCTCGACTGGAGAGTTTTCGCCCATCAAAATAGGAGGACCTTTGCATGCATCCAATTAAGAATATACTTATTTTTTGGATTCCATGTGGTGTGATGCACTTGAATCTACAATCCAAGCATCGGGAGAGGATTTGATGGAAATCAAGGCATGGCTATAATTTCCTTTCTTGGGATTCTAATCTTTTGGCTTCTTCTTCTTAGCACCCTCGGGGATACGATCTCCAAGTGTGTTTTGCTGAAGTATTTGGGCCATTTGATCTATTTGTTTCTTCATACATATAGATTCTGTATGGAATCCTTTATGGTTGTAGGTGCATTTCCCCCCTTTTCTTCACTTTCCACCTTTGGATTTGGAGGCATCATTGAAGGGTTTTGAGTACCCTTCCTTCTTTGGATTTGCATGTGATTTGGTTTTGTATTTGTCTTTAGATTTTTGATAATGATGACTGCTACCATCTTGAAAGGTAAGTGAATGTGCCTTTGGGGATTTTATTTTTCCCATATTCATGAGCTTGTTCTTCTCTTATGTCAGAGACTCGATAAAGGCCTCAAGAGAGGGCATCATTCAGGTGGCTCCAGAGGCAAGCCTAACTGAATGAAATGTAGATACAAACACTGAGTATTCATGTTACACATTATTTTCATCATTCCTATGATTGTTAATGATGTAAACCTATATGTTGCCTTCAGAGGGGTCAGTGGCCTGAGTTCCTGAAGAGAGAAGGGAGAAGAACTTTTCCTGAGAAAAGAAGTTGCATTTTCCC
>JZKD02S0997822.1:115309-129606 GCA_000966675.3 Picea glauca
ACCCTAAATTGCACTATCCCTGCTTACCTGGCATCAGGCCTACTCATGCCTCTTCCTAGCCAAAGCCATGTTGAATAATTCCTCAAAAAACCACTCAAAACAAGCAACCCGCGCCCTAACTTCTCACTGGGCGCGGGCATCCGCTTGCTGTCCTTATACTGCACGCGGGTATCCTCGGGCTAACCCAAAATAGCCCGCGGGTACCTAACAAAGCAAAAAATCAGGAAAGTTTCCGCCGGGACTCAAGGCTTTTTGTCAGTTAACTGGAACTCTGAGCCATGAATGGCCGAGAGTTCGCCAATAACCCTAGCTCCTCCTAGCCTATAAAAGGAGGGGTAGGGGTACTATTCAAAGGAGGAAAATCATATCAAAGAAACTCTGCCAAATTTCCAAGCCAATTTTGTCCCCAACCCTTTAGCTTTGCCTCAAGCTCTAGGAGAAACTCATGCAGCAGCAGTTGGAGGACAGAAAGAAGAGGAAGAGCCCAGGATCAGGATCGTGGAACGATGGCCAATCTCAGAAATAATTGTAAGTTGATTTGTATTGATGCTAATAAAAAAGATACTTTTCCCGTCTCGAAATATATAAATCTCATTTATGTTATCTGATTTATGTTTTACATCTAACCCCCTAGTAGATCAGTAGCATGCATGTCTTGTTTTTGTCTTGTTTGCAGGAAAAGCTTTGTGGAAGGAGCAGCAGCAAGGAGACAACAACTCAACGGAGGATCTACTTCGACCTTCAGTAAACAAGGTTAGTTCATTCTTTCTGTGTGTGTCTGAGAAAAGGGGTTGTGATTTTGGGTAGAAGGTTAAAGGTTAAATCTGAAGGGTCATGATCTGCGTATAAGCTTAGAACCCTAGCTTATTGGTCCATAGGGTAGATTACCTGACCAAGTTTGGAGAGAATGGTAACAACCATTTGTTTCTCCTCCTTATATTTATCAACCCTGCAAGCCTTGAGTTGCGAAAACAAATCCTTATATTTGGTAAACAAATCTTGGAGATTGTCGAAGGTTTTTGGATCCAAGGTGAGTAATTACACCTCGAACATGTGTCCCCTCATATCGTCCTATTTTCCAAAAATCCCTTCCATGGTGATCCAGGCTTCATTGGGGGGTTTACAGAAGGATATGTGAAAGAGGAGTTCAGGAGAAATGAGACTGCAAATAGTTCCAAACGCTTCATCCATTCGATTTAGATACTTTAATTTTTTTATGGATGATGTCGGTTTAGTTTCTGTGTTCACGCTTAAATTGTATAATCTTCTTCCTAGAAGATGAATTATCATCTTCTCCTTCCATTCAAATAAATTGTACGGTGTAAGAATGTGCTAAGGTCCTAACCCGCACAAAGGTAGAACAATATATTCGGATGTAATAAAGGTCAACATTAATAAGGCCTTTCAATAAAATAGAATAAGGTGGATGTAAGAAGACCTAATAGAAGCTTCTACTTCTAGAAGGATCTTCCTCTAGATGCTTCTTTTTAGTATAAATAGGAGTCGAGGGTATGAGAACCCTAGATTGGATAATATTGTAATAGAGCTCTTCTCAACTGTAGGTTGCCCCCTCGAAGAGGCCCATGAACATTGCTTTTAGATTCAAAGTGTTATTTATGTTGTTATTCTTATATCATTTCAGTGTTATTGTGGTGAATCTTCTGGTTATATTGTTGTTATTCTGCCATTACTAGAATTTTATTTATGTTCTGCATACATTTTATATCTGGTATATTACAAGTGGTATGAGAGCAATTTCCTCGACAGAAAGTGAGGGTTAAATTTTTTTCCAGGGTAGAGACATATTCCGGCGTATTTAAGCTACAAAAATCTATCGTTATGCACATAAAACTGCGGTTGAGGGATTCATACACATAGGAAATACAAGTGGTACTTAAGCGCACATCTGTTGGCCACCCTTGTAACCCCCGTTGGTACCCCTTTGAGTGGTAGCACATCAGACAACACATGTGTACAGATCGACCTAGATTACCTAAAGGCCTCTTTAGATAAACCGATCGGTCACCTGACTGCTATAATGTCACCAAGAACAACACTCGGGAAGAGACTCTCTAGTACCTGGGTAGTCGGGTAGTATGGCTAAGGGTACGGTCTATCCTCCTTAGTTAGTTCCCTAAGATATTGGGTCGAGTACTACTTTTGTACCCCACACATATATAGGAGAGCTATAGCACAGGGCAAACCCTTGTCTGTAGAACCCTTTAATACCTAACCCTAGGGGACAGAAACACAAACAAATTAAAGCAGACAAGATCTATTTCCACGCAACTGTGTTTGAGTTACCAAGTAAATAAACATTTCTTTCTGGTTAAGAATTTGGGCATTTCCTCTCTACAGTATTCTTCAGACTAGAGTATAACTCAGTAAAAAAAATAAAAAATAAATAAAATAAAAAAAGTATGGAAATTTTTTCACCATTATTTGAGACCTATTCCATTGGATTCATCTCTTAGCCCTTATCACATTCATCCATATCATTTTTTGGAAAAAAAATTTACCCCACCCACCCCTTTTCAGTTTTCCCATCCTCATGGCCCATACTCGTAGCCAAGACTTGGAAGCTCGCTTCAACACCTTGCAATATAGTCTCATTGAGACCCAACAAGAAGTGAAAAAACTCAATGCTAATGTTGTCGCCATCAATACAACCTTGCATTCCTCAATGGGGAAAATCAAAAAATACCTCACCACCCAGCTTGAATCAGTATTTTCATCACTTTTCACCAAAATGCATATCCCTACAGATAACCCTTCCTCTTCCTCACCTCCACATACTAAAGGTGACCGTTCCTCTCATTCCCATACCTTGCAGAACCATCATTTTGAACATGACCTATGCCTTTCGTGGGTGGATGTGACCAAATTTGATGGCTTGGACCCCACTGGTTGGGTAACCCAAATGGAACATTAATTCTCTTTATATGACATTACAGATGACTTGGCCAAACTCCAGTATGGTGTTCTCCATCTAGATCAAGAACATTGGCAATGGTGGCAATGGAGAAAAACTTCTTGTCAAGGGTATATTGCTTGGACACACTTTGTGGCGGAGCTTTATGAACACTTTGACACTGACACCAACCATTTGGGCTGTTTGACAATGCTGAAACAATTAGGAACAGTGGAAGACTTTATAACTTCCTTTGAGCACCTGACTTTTAGAACAGAGGGCATGTCTAATGCCTTTTCCCGAGAATGTTTTATCAGTGGCTTTAAGGATGAAATTCGGGCCCATGTCCTCATGGCTCAACCTAAGAGTTGGGTGGAGGATACCAAAAGAGATAAAGAAGCACAATAGGTTGTATCTTCTAAAAACCACAAACCCTCCTTTAGCCCTCACCCTAAATGAGTAAATCCCACTACTCCCTCTGCTCCACTAAAGATCCAAAAATTGACCAGGGATGAAATGGATGAACGCCAACTCAAAGGTATTTGTTATAACTGTGATGAAAAATATTTCCCGGGCCACAACTATAAAAAACAAAATATTTTTATGGCCATCTCTAAGGAGATTTCAGAAGAAGATGAAGAAACTCCCTTTGTGTCTGATTCACCTGAATCCACTGACATAACCCCTCCCTCAGACCCTCCTGAAGTAGAACTGGTCATTTCCCTCAATGCTCACATTGGCTTCTCTACTCCCCAAACCCTCAAGATAATCGGTTACATCAAACATTGGAAGGTCATCATTCTAGTTGATAGTGGCAACACCCATAATTTTATTCATCGCCGTATTGCTCAAGAAACTAATTACTACATCCATGTCATAAATAATTTCCAAATCATGATTTCCAATGGTGGTTCCATGAAATGTGGAGGGTGTTGTGAAAATGTGTGTCTCCAAATTGGTGACTACCACCTAAAATCCCATATGTTTTCTATTGACATGGGAGGTTGTGACATTGTGTTGGGTGCAGACTGGCTAAGGACTTTGGGTCCCATTCTCATGGATTTTAAAGACTTAACCTTGCTATTTTACCGAGAGGGCCACCAATGTAAGTTCCAAGGCATCACCATCGGTTAACTTGAGATCATTAGTTCCCATCGCATGGAAAAGATACTCAAAAAGGGTCATTCTGGTGTTATCACCCAACTCCATGCCATACAAGAAACATAGACACCCTCAAGACCACAAGACCTCCAAGCCATCATTTATAAACATCAATTGGTCTTTTCCACTCCCCAAGGCCTCCCTCCTCCCCATGGTGTTCATGATCATTCCATTCCCCTTGTACCTGGAAGCCTTCCTCCCAATATCCCTCTGTATCGTCACCCCTTTTCAAAAAAAAATGAAATTGAGAAAATGGTCCAGGAACTCCTTAATGCAGGCATTATCCTCCCTAGTACGAGCCCCTAATCATCTCCTGTGGTCATGGTCCTGAAGAAAGAAGGTTCTTGGCGAATGTTTCTTAACTTTCATGCCCTCAAAAAACTTACCATCAAAGAGAAATTCCCCATTCCTATCATTGATGACCTCCTGGATGAATTGAGTGGCACCCAATTCTTCACTAAACTGGATCTTCGTTCAGGCTACCACCAGATACGTATGAAAGAGGCAGACATTCCCAAGACTACCTTTAGAACTCATGAGGGCCACTATGATTTTTTGGTCATGCCATTTGGCTTGTGTAATGCCCCCTCCACCTTCCAAAGCCTCATGAATCATGTCTTCTATCCTTCTCTCCTCCATTTTGTATTAGTTTTATTTGATGATGTCCTCATCTATAGAAGAACCTAGACAAACCATCTTGCTCATGTGGATCGAGTTCTCCATCTACTCTCTCAACACCAACTTTTCCTGAAACAGTCTAAATGTGCTTTTGGCACCTCAGAAGTAGAATACTTGGGTCATCTGGTTGGCAAAGATGGCGTCAGGGTGGATCCTAAAAATATTGAAGCTATGCAAGACTAGCCTCACCCAAAGACTCTTAAGAGCTTGCCTGAATTTCTAGGGAAGATTATGGGAAGATTATTAAGAATTATGGGAAGATTGCAACACCTCTCACTGCTCTCCTAAAAAAAAACTCTTTCACTTGGACTCCAACCACTGCTTAAGCTTTTCAAACCTTGAATATGGCCATGTGCACCACTCCAGTCCTAACCCTTCCCAATTTCACAAATACCTTTTTGTTGGAATGTGATACCTTAGGGAAAGGAATTGGTGTTGTCCTTGTGCAAGAGGGTTGACCTTTGGCCTTTACCAACAAGCAACTATCTGAAAGAAATATGGGAAAATCCATCTATGAAAAAGAAATGTTGGCTATTCTGCATGCCATGGATCTATAGCATCCTTATCTATTGGGGCAACATTTCCAAATTAAGATAGACCATCAAAGCCCCTGTTGTAGGAAAATTTCCCTGTGGACAGGTAGATCACCTCTAGAGCTTGACCTTAACTCTAGACAGAAAATGCTTAACATGGACACTGACTTCCTTTCAAATCTATATAAACTAACACATGAGAAGGAAGGATGACAGAAGTACCTTTTTATCGATGTTTATCCCTGCACGCTCCGAGTTGCGCTCCAATACTTTGCTCCTCGCTGAGTTCTGTGGAAAAGACAAGATACAACCGCTTCCTACTCTATTGATATTAGCTTGAAAACAGATATATCAACTAATGATAAGTTCATGTGGCATTAGACACAAACTAGAAAGAAACAGGCCAAGCGTGTCATATTGATAAGAATAACGACAGCAGTACTTACAATCGTAGATGCGAATGCGACAGCTTCATCAAGTCCCCTTCGTCTAACCCTTGCCTGAAAGCTCCACAACCTGGATAACAGTAGCTTCACTGATCACTCTCCTTTGGCTAACTGTGAGTTTCCTCTGAGATCATAAGTTTCATATATTCCATTCTTCCCCCCTTTCCACCATCATAGAGCCTGTTTATATAGGTTAAGGGAAGCTTAACCTCTTGAGTTATGTTTAGAACAAGTTGGGAACCTTCTCCTTAGATCAGGGATCTCTTGATGAAACCAAGAATTCGAGCACAACTGCCTCCTAATCTCGAAAGATCCTCCCCTTATTCTCCTCAATGGGCCAACTACTGCCTCAGATTAGGCAGTGCTCCTTTAGAAGGGGCATCAGAGCACTGTAGCACTCCTTGGTAAGTTTTATGGAAGCACCAGCGCTCTCAATATGAGCAACGCTCCTTCAAAGGGGGTTGGGAAGCGTTATAATGCTCCCTGAAGCCTTGTAGGGGAGCGCCAGCACTTCTGGGGCTAAAGTAGGGGAGCGCCCCCCCTCAAAACCTTTGTTTCAAGGTTCCTTTCAGGTGTCAAGAGTTATTTGACTTCAGTAAACCAGTTCTCCTCCTTCAAATCAGTCATCTGACATGTTATAAGTGCCTCCTTAGTGTCGTTGTCATGAAAATAAGTCTGAACATCATTTGCAACACTAGGGACCAACTTGCGACACTTACGAAAGTTGTAGGGAAGATGCGACACTTACGACGATTGAGAGGGACATGCGACACTTATCCAGCTGAGCAATTTTAACGTGTAACAGAATGCCCCCCAAAGTATGAAGTTAGAAGATGCCAACTGATAACTAAAATACTTTGTAGATGCTCAGGCAAGGGTATAGACTCAGAGAACCTGACGGAAGCTACACACAAACATCCAACAAATATCATGACATATTTCAAAACCCAAGGTAGGCATACCTATGCTTGGGTGATCAAGACTTAGTAGGATATGGCCGCCATAAAATACACTGGGGATCCATAATTGTATTGATAAAAAGGTATAGCTACCAAAGATACAATGTGGATCTATACTCCGATGACTCGGACTGATCGTAGCCACAAAGAATACACAGTGGATCTACAAGATGACAAGACATATCCACGACCAATACAAAGTGGATCTATGTAACAGTGTATGTGTCATTGTTCAATATAACTCCTTCGCAGCCTGGGCAAAGAATATATCAAAGTGATAGTTCAACCTAGGGTCTTCATACCAATCCCAATATGGTACAATTCTGACCATGTGAATGGATGTCTTAACGTCAAACATGGCAGAAACCACTTGATTACCGGTCAATGGTGTGAACCATTAACAAGTGTGAGGGAGATCACCATTAATGTCAATGATTCCCAAGGTACCACAGTACATTCCAGCGAATGTGAATAAATGAACTGAGGTCGAACATCCATGGAATCATTCGATCAGGGGTCAATGATGTTAACCCACTGTTGAATGTGAGGAGGCCTGTCATTGAGGCATGCATGTCCCAAAGTACTAACTGGTTTCTAAGTCTTATTCCCGGATAATGTGTTGGAGTCGATAGGAATAGACTCATCGAGGGAGGGCCTTGATGTATCCCCCATCAACGACACGAAATGGACATGGAGATGTAATTGGTAGATCAAATGGACATGGACTGACACAGGTTTCGAGGCAACATATTTGGGATGGCTGACTCTCGAGGTAGATACTTCCCTTGAACACTGAGGCACAATAGAAAAACATGACATTGACCAAAACTATGCAATGGATACTGTGACTTGCATCGGGTGACCCAAAGGAGTGAAAGGAACTCAAGGATTGGCTCAGTGCAGAGGTTCAGCAGATTATGATATGTGCAAAGTGACAAAGTGCCATGTTCAAGGGCGACTCTAAGAAGTGTTGGACGATGTTCTCAAGAGACTGCTTGGCTTGCTCCTATCAATTTTTTCTCCATCCAGATAGATGAGTACCTCTTTTTGATTTAATGAGCTCGAGGAGGATAACACATGCTTGATATAACTCACCTTCAGTAAGTCCCTCTTCCTTTGTTTAATGAACTGGAAGAAGTAAGGGTTCGATCCCATATGGATCTGTCGATGTGTGCTTTAACGAGTCCAAAGACAGAAAACTCGAAGTTTTTTTGGGATTATAGAGTTTGGAAAAACACTTAAAAGAGAACTCTCTCAGTTCCTTTTTCGTACAGTAGTCCAACAAGACCGAAAAAGGGTTAAACTATTGCTCGAAAGACGCTCTTTCTGACCTTTTAATGAGTGTGAAAGAAAGTAAGATCACTTGACAATCTTTTCATATTTAGAGAATCTGAAAAGGGTTTAAAGGAGACTCCAGGGGGGTTCCTTTTTCATGTGTTTGTATCCATACGGGTCCAAAAAAGAGATAAAAGTTTACTTGGTTATGTTCTCATATTGTTGAGCTCGAGAACGAACTAAGACTATGCTCATAAATGCGACAAGGTGAATGATTCATTAGAACTGCTAGGAAACCTGTGATGCCAGAAACTACAAACCAGAGTTTAGTGAAGCCATTTACATCATTAGAGAAACCCAAAAATGACCATACCTTATAAAAAATGAAATTTTATAAGTAACAATTGATTTGAAAACTCATTTACCATTTCATTTGCAAGGATTTTTGGAGTAGTGGAGAATCTCAATTTGAAGCAAACCTTGTTTTTCTTGGTGTCGGAGCTGGTCAGAAGCAGTTCGGCTATGGCTCATTTTTAGTCTTGTTTTTTCTAGAGCGCATCCCTCAGATGCAGCCTCATATAGCACTGGCAGTATGACCAGTGGATGAACCTCAGATGGAGAGGTGGACTAGTCTATCTCCAAGGCTAGTTTCGGAGTCAGAGTTCCACTTTATTGGTGATTTCTTTGCCTAGCTGAGACGGCAGTGCCTATGGATATAGGACTTCCCTTATGCCGATGTAGACTTTTGTGGGAGTATGGACTTGATTTTTCCCATGGGGGAATATTGGGACGAGTCAGGTAAGAGACTAAGCCATACCTTGTCTAGTTTTTCTGTTTTTTAAGTTTTTTGATGTATATGTATTTTTTTTGGGTATGTAAAAGAGTTTTAACAGATGTTTTGTTTCCAACATGCAGACAAGGGAACAGTGTGCCCAATTGATATACTAGTACCAGGGTGTCGTGGAGGTGCCCCAGTCGCAGCAGACCTAGCAGTACTGGTGGTGGGTCTCCGAGAGGTTGAGAGGAACCTCCAAGGCCTCACAATGGGTATCCCTCCTCTGCAGAGGGGGGATGTGCCTTTACATCTGCAGTGGCACACTATAGGGGTACCAGAGAATATCAATTCTCTATTGAGGCACGTAGTGCATGCAGTAGTGTGTTACTCACAGCACAACACAGTGCGGGGAGATTAGAGTCTCCCCGTGATTATGTTTTTGTATGCCTTGTCAGGCGATGTTGTATGGGTGAACAGACCCAATATTTTGCTCTTGTACACACTTTTTGATGTAATACAAACATTTTAGTCACGCCATATATATATATATATATATACAGTTTCAATTTTTTATGATGCCAATGATTTGTACATGATGATGTCTGTGATGTGTTTTAATTTACATGTAATGTACAGTTTTGTTTTCCTTGAATCTTATATGTGGGAAAGATACCGATCCATGATATAGTTAGCTAATGAATCTGAAACACTATTAAGTTCTCTCAGAATGTGTCTATATTTGATTTAATTGAACATTCATTCGAGACGACGAACTTGCAAGTGTATGTGTAACAGGATAGGACTACGAATAGCGTATATACGATTGAGTTGACAGACCACTAGTTGGGAATCTAAGTAAATAATGATGTGAGAGATACCTAGAGAGGAGGCTTGGGTCAACAATCCAATGACAGCGTGATATTCTGCCATATTGTTGGTTGCTGGTCCTAAACAAATGCCTCCTGAACTCACCACCTGGTCAAATTGGTAAATAACCTAAGTTGCTAAAGCAATGTTACGGGTATGTCAGCTAGCGCCATCCACGAACCCAAAAAATATAGGAAAGGAAGACGTCATCTACGCATGAAAACAAAGGCACAGTCATGAGTGGCAACGATAAAGACTTGAGCATGAAAAAGAAATAGACACACCAAAACTAAATACAATAATGTACAAAGTACAATATGCTAGGTGATCTAGGCATACTACTTCTTAAGGTAAAGCCCATTTCAGGGCTCTCCCAGGAAGATTATGTCATGATCAACTAATTTGTAGACACCTTTATGTAGGACACACTTCACGATGTAGGGACCATGCCACATAGGTTCTAACTTTGCTATCCCCAATTTATCATGAGCTTGGTCGTAAACAAGGACTAAGTCTCCTTCCGTGAAATTTCGGGGGTGGACGGATTTGTCATATTGACTTTTAATTCGTTTTTGATGTGCTTCATTGGCGAGAAAAGCATTGCGACGTGTTTCGTCCAGTTTGGATAGATAAAAAAATCATTCTTCTTTGGTGGAAGTATGAGGCAGGAGTTCTACTTTCAGTTTGAGTGATGGAATCTCACACTCGATCGGTAGGACAGCTTCAATGCCATAGACCAACTGGAAAGGAGTGAATCCAGTTGAAGTTTTCACAGAGGTGCGATAGGCCCAGAGAGCGGAGAACAGTTGTAAATGCCATGATGTTTTGTTTTCCCCTACCATGCGTTGGATCATGGTTTTTAAGACTTTGTTGATAGCTTCAACTTGTGCATTCACTTGAGGGTAGTAAGGGGACGAGTTTTCATGGCGAAAACCCAATTTGACATGTAACTCGCTCATCATATGGTTTTTGAAGTGTGCACCGTGGTCAGTGACAATGGCACATGGTACACCAAAATGAGTTATGATGTGGTTGAAGAGGAATAGAGCTGCAGTATGGCCATCATTCAGGAAGGTAGGCATAGCCTCAGTCGATTTGGTGAAGTAATCGACGGCGACGATGATGTAACCGTGCCCCCCGACTGAGGTAGGCTTACACTACTTGAAATCAATTCCCCATTTGGAAAAGGGGCCGATGGTGATAATTGGGTGCAGCATCATAGGGTGGGTGCATGCCTTCTTCTTAAAGATTTGGCAGGGTGGGCATTTCTTGACAGCCTCGATACAATCTTTGAAAATCGAGGGCCAAAAATAGCTGGCACGTAGGATTTTTTGGGCTATGGCCATACCGGAAAGGTAGCCGCCATAGGCACCAAGGTGACAATCGTTCAAAACGTGTTCATCCTCCTCATGAGTCAAACATCACCGAAGGATGGTGTTGATACCATGGCGATATAAAGTGTCATCGAGGATGATATACTGGTGAGAGTGATGGCGAATGCCTCGACACTCTTCACAAGAGATGTTGGGCTGAAAACGTTGTGTTTGAAGGTAGAGGAGAATATCTCCATACCAAGGATCAGAGGTGCTGATGAGGAAGAGAGATTCATCGGGGAGAGAATCTCTAGGTTCAATGTTTTCATCGGCACGAGGAAAAGCACATATGAGCTCGGCAAACACCAGGGATTTTTTGGCTTTCACCTTCGTAAACTCAAGATCAAATTCTTGAAGAATAACAATCCATTTCGAATATTTTCCCCCAAGTACTTGACATGTCAGGACATGGTACATGGGGTTGGAGTTTGCGATTACCGTGGTGGTGCGTAATAAGATGTAATGGCGGAACCTTTGGACAGTGATGACAGTTGCCAGAGACAGTTTCTCGACATGCGAATATCTGAGTTCGGGTCCAGATAAACTCTTGCTCAGATAGTAAATCACATGTTCTTCGTCGTTGGAGTCTTCTTGGACTAACACCATTGCAATGGTGGAAGTAGAAGCGGCAAAGTAAAGGATATAATCCTTTGTATATTCAGGTGGATGTAACAAAGGTGCATGGGTCAAAGTGTGCTTGAGAGTGTCAAATGACCGTTGAGCTGCATCATCCCAGATGAAAGGGACATTCTTTTGCAGTAACCGCATAAATCCTTTAGTGATCTCAGCATAATTGCAGATGAAACGACAAAGAAAGTTTGGTTTGCCTTGCAAACTTTGGAGTTGGGTTAAATTGGTGGGTGGAGGTAAGGCTAAGATGGCCTTAATATTTAAGGGGTCCACCCTAATCCCATCTTTGGAGACAATGAAACCGAGGAGTCGACCGGATTCGACAGCGAAAATGCATTTGTGTGGGTTTAGACGAATATGGTAGAACCTACATCGCAGAAAGATCACGCGTAAGTGATCAATGTGATCGGATCAATTTAACGAATGTGCGGGTAAATCATCAAGATATGGTTCTGCGATATGTTTAATGTCGTGAAAAGTGTATGACATGGCTCGCTAGAAAGTGGCTCTAGCATTTTTAAGGCAAAAAGGTAGCTTTCAGTAGGCGAAAGTTCCCCAAGGGCAAATGAAGGCTGTCTTGTGTTGATCTGTAGGCAAGATTTCAATCTGGTTATATCCAGAAAAGCCATCCATGAAATAAAAGATTATGCTCCCCGCGCAGTTGTCGATGATTGTTCAATGAAGGGCATAGGGTAGTTGTCCTTAGGACAAGCTTTGTTGAGATCTCTATAGTCAACACAAACATGGATGGTCCCTTGTTTCTTAGCAACCAAAATGAGGTTGGAGACCCATTCGGTTAAAGGGACGAGATAGATGAAGCCAGATTTTAGAAGTTTTTCAACTTCTGCCTTTATAGCTGTGACTTTCTTGGGATGCATCGGGCGAAGCTTTTTCCAAACCGGTTTCGCATCAGGGTAGGTTTTGATTTCATGTACGATGATTGAAGGATCGATCCCTGGCATTTCCTCATAACTCCATGTGAAGACATCGCGGAATTCCTTGAATAAAGTGGTGTAAGAGACTACTTCGTCAGGTGTGCAATTAGCACCAAGGTTGATGTTTTCCATGACACCTTATTTGATTGAAATGTCAATCGTGGCCATAGTAGAGATGTTACCCATGTTCCCCTCAGAGAGAGTATCTGTCGTGAGGATAGGATATTGCGGAGCTTTGGTAACATCGGGGGGGGAGACAGATCATATGTCTTGGATTTCTTCTAGAGGTGGGAGAAAAGAGGATCGATGGTGGTTGTCATCCCATGGAAAATCGTCGATGCTAAGCATTTCCATGATCGATTCATCCGAAGGAAAAATATGGGAAATGTAATCGATGACGGATGATAGGGAATCTAACCAAGAGGGCACCGAATAAGTATCGGGTGCCAATGAATGTGAAGTATTCGACGAGGGAGAGGCAAATTGAATAGCTACATATGCGGCCTCGGCTAGGCTCAGTGGCATTGTTTTGCCAAGCACATCGAATTCCAAAGGACTAGGCACAATCCAGGGGTTAGATGATTCCAAGGATTGATAAGGCAAAGTCGAGATCATATTGACGACGGCAATATGATGTGCAGTAGGTGGAAGTGGTGTAGGGAAGGTACCCATGAGGCTAGAATTTTTCAATAAGCCAACACCAATGCTTTCATATGTAACCAGGTGGTCTCCTAGAAAAGGAATGTTGTTGGTTGCAGGGATGCGAGCGTCGGGTGTGCAGAAATCAAGTTGATCGATGGTAACAATTTTTCCTTGATGGGGAAATTGTACACATAGAAACATAGATGAAGCGACAACGGTCATCGCGTAGAACCAACTTATTCCGAGTAGTAGGTTGTAATCGAGGGGGGCATCGACCACCTCGACCTCAACAGTAACATTTTTGCCGCCCAGCTAAATGGCTAAGGATTACAATAATCTGTGAGGATGAAAACCTCGTCCATCAAAGGTGCGTAACATGGTAGCAGATTTGTTAAGGGAAGGTGATTTCAAGCCTTTCCAACAAGCTAGGGACATGACACAAGTGGAGGCTCCCTCATCCAGGATAGTTCGGTGGATTTGTTGATTGTGAACAACCACATCGATTTGGAAAGCTAGCTGGTGAGAGAGTCGTGGTTGATGATCGTCCAGATTAAACGTGAGGTAGTTTGATGACTCAAGATCGAAAGCACCAATAGTGGCTAAGAGTGTTCTACGTTGGTTGGGACAGTGTTGTAGAACTTCCAAGGCGGACATGGAACACGGGGCTTGGGCCAGATCTTCTATGATATTGTAGTTTTGGGTAGCCCGTGAATTAGGATTGAATGTAGATTTCTGGATGGTGCTCTTAGGAGGGCGTAGGATAGAGTCAAAAGACAGTTTCTCAATCTGGAGTGGCCGGATGGAGGGCTAACAGATGGAGGATTGGCGGAGGATGGTAACGGGTCTGACGCAGAACCGTTAGCGATCTTTGGCTTATCAGGTTTAACTGGCGTGTCATATGTCGCGGAGTGAGTTGTTAGATTAACTCCGTTAAACATGTAAATGTGGGCACTTGTCGAGGCCTCATCATGGGGTTGGTTGGAACTGTCCCCCGACATGGGGGTTTGTGCAACCAAAGATTGTTGCTGCAGAAAAGGCTGAGTGAGCACAGCGGGTTGTGAATTTCCCTTGAAAAGTTTGGCCACTTCATCATGATGTGGGCAGTCTCGAGT
>JZKD02S0997822.1:188549-213990 GCA_000966675.3 Picea glauca
AGTGAACAGGAGATGATCCCTTCCATAATAGGATCCATTGTATGGTGTTTCCCTACCTCAAGGGTTTGGTAATAATATTGTGTGGTTTCTTCTATCTTGCTTTGTGGATCTATTGCGTATTCAGTAATTGTGTTGATTATATCTTCAGATCTGGTATTGGTTCTTAACAGACACCTCCTTCTAAACATCAGGGAAAATACTAGGCTAATAAAAACCATCTCTCAAAATTTTGTGTACAGTTGTCTTCCAATAATGATGACCTCCACAGTCTCCTTTATGGAATTCTATGATGGTCCTTTCTACTTCCTCCTCTATCAAATAGCTCGGTAAAATTCCTCCTGGGTCTTTCTAGTACAGTAATCCATTGACAATGCAGAATTTTTTTGCTTTTAGTTTTAAGAACCTAGCCTTTGTTTTGTTATATTAAGGAGGAGCTTGCATATTTTTTAACACAAAGATAATGTTCGCATACCATGAAGAATCAAGAAATTTTTGAGATATATGTGGAGTCTCCTTCTCTTCCTCTACTATAATTTCTGACATGTCTGTAGAGAAATTTATTCCTATAAGTTCACAGTTTGTTTGTGCCATTACTCTAGCAAGTCCTTTTCCTTTGATCAACTTCATGGGCTTGATGTCAAGATCATATTCTAATAGCACTGTAATCCATTTTCCCCTTTTCCCTTCAGGATCAGGTTGAGTTAATATGTCCTTTACCGAGTTGTTGGGGACATAAGAAATAATATGTGAATGTAGAATATACACCCTGAATTCTTTCAATGCTTTGACCAAAGCATACGCCTGCTTTTCCATGATGTCATATTTTAAAGGAACATCTCTTAATGTCTTACTATAGTATGCTATGGGCTTCTCAAAATTTTGGTCATCTTTCTGGAGTAATACCCCTGCAATTGTGTGTTCTGAAGCGAAAGAGAAAAGTATGAAATCTTTCTCAAAATTAGGACTAGCGAGCACAGGAGCCTTTGTCAATGCTACTTTGATGTCCTCAAAGGACTTTCTAGCCTCAGGAATCCATTTGATTTGATTTCCTTTCTTTAACATGTTGGTGATATGCTTTATGATCTCTACTAAATTAGGAATAAATCTTCTAAGGAAATTTACTTTACCTAGAAAGGATTGTACTTCCTTTTTGCTTCTGGGTATGCCAATATTCAAGATACCTTCAACTCTGCTGGGTTCTACTTTTATCCCTTCCTTAGAAATGATATGCCCTAAGAGTTTCCCTTCTTCCATGGAAAAGTTTGACTTTTTTGGGTTGAGTGATATGCCAAATTTTCTACATTTCTCAAATGCCCTTCTAAGATGTTTGATGTGCTCCTCGTCTGTAGCAGAATACATAGTAATGGCATCTAGGTATATAACGATGAATTTATCTTTTTCATCTACAAATTCTATGTCCATAGCCCTTTGAAATGTTTCTCCAGTGTTCATAAGTCCAAATGGAATTTTGGCATACATGAATGTTCCCCAAGGTGTGGTGAATGTTTTCTTTTCTTGATTGTCAGGATGTACCATGATCTGGTTGTATCCTGAGAAACCGTCCAACATTGACATCTTTTGAGAGCCCACTACCTTCTATAGAATGTGGTCCATTTTGGGCAAAGGGTAGTTATCTTTAAGAGATACCTTATTTAGATTTCTTAAGTCCACACACAGTCTGATCTCCCGACTCTTCTTTATGACAGGTACTAGATTTGCTACCCATTTGGAGAATATTAGGGACATTATGATTTTTTCTTCAAACAATTTCTTCACTTCTTTCTCTATCAATGGTAACAACAAAAGGTTTATTCTTCTCAAATTTTGTTTAAATTTCTTGTGATCTTCTTTATCGGGATGACATGCTGGATTATACTAGTATCATAAACTTTCAAGTCATCATAGCTCCAGGAAAAAACATCAGGGAATTATTTCATCAATTTTACATACCTCTCTTTTACTTCAGGGATGAGCTTCTTGGATAGTTTAATGATCTTCAGGTCTTCTGGAGTACCAATGTTACAATCCTCCATGTCCTCTTCATCTACTGTGATCTTTGGACTTATGGCCACATCGTTGTTTTCAAAAAGTTTTTCCAATGGTACCAGGCCTTTGGGGATAACGTTGATTTTCAGCTACATGATATCTCTACCAGCAATTTGATTGTCAATGTATCCTTCTTTGGTGAAAAAAGTTGCATCTACTTCATCGTCACAACATTCATCCATGTTTAAATTCTCAAACTCATTTTCCATCCTAAGGAAGCTTTCTATCTGTTTATCATCTTCAAAGACTTGCCAGTGTTTCACATTATCTGGTATCATCGGTCTGTACTTGACTTCAACCTTGTATCTTTTTTCAGGAAAAATTGGGACTTTGAACACTGTCGCTGAAGTGGCTAGTGCATCTGTAACTTGATTCTGCTCTCATGGGATTGCCGAAAGGTTGCATTCTGAAAATTTCTCAAGAAGTTCTAATACCAGATTTCCATAAGCCCTTAGTCTAGGATATCTAGCCTAGTAGATACCTTTAATTTGATTTATGATGAGTTTAGAATCTCTAAGTACAACGATCCTTTTGGTGCCCATCTCTTCCAAGACTTTTAATCCCAATATTAATGCCTCATATTCGGCCATATTATTTGTACATTCAAAAATGATTTTGTAAGAGCATAATTTTGCATCTCATGTGGGGTGATTTATCCACATGCCAGCTCCAACTCCTTCTCTACATGCAGCTCCATCGAGTTTCATTTTCCATATCTGATCTTCTAGGTCACCCTACTATTCTGTAGGGACCGTAAATACAAAATTTGATATAATTTCTTTAAATTACACAATTAATTCAATCACCAACATATAAGCAAATTTTCGACAGAGATTAACATTTAACTACAGCATAAAAAAAAGAACTTAGCAATTTCATAAACAAATTATCTTCTTCTGACGCTAATTTCTCCATTGACCTGGTTGTCTAGCCTATTGCTTTGCTGCTTCCTGATGCGCTCACCAACACTTCCAAAATCGTGTTTCCTCCCTGCTAGCTAGGAGCAACCTGTCTGACTTCCTAGCTCCAGGATACCATATGGATATCTTGGACCCCTTGCCCAAAACCCCCAACAAACTGGTGCCCCCTGCTTCTGGTTCACCAAAAACCCATAAAATAAACTCCCCACATCAGAAAAATAATCACCTCCAACATACAGTCCTTTCCCCCCCTTCCAATAATTCTTCCTCCTCCCAAAATAATGTCCTCTTCTCATAAGACTCCTCCCGTCATATCCCTCCTTCACCGACCCTTTCCTCCTCATTAATTTCCTTATCCATACATTCATTATCTTATCCTCTTAGTTAATGTCTTATCCTATTATTTAATGTTTCTTATCCTTATATTTAATGTTTCTTATCCTTATATTTAATGTTTCTTATCCCCTCCGTATACRTAAATCATTTAATTAAACAATTAAATTTATTAACCCTCTTAAATTTATTACCCATGTCATTGAATGTAATAGGTAATTAATTAACTAATTAATTAATCAAAATTATAACAATTAATTAATTAATAAATATTTAATTAATATTATTATGCCAATATTTGTTCAGTTAAAACCATGTTAAGACAATTAATTACCTAATTAATTTTTACTTAATAATCCCTAAGCATATATTCAACTAGGGTTGTTACATGTTCTGAGATTTCTTCCGATTGTTTCCCGGGTATACCTTTATCTTCCAGGACTATTTTCGTCTCTTCTGCTCCCAAGCATATATCATTGAAGAAAATGGAAGACTCCAGCTCAGTTCTTACCGAGTATATAGGGTGGTTGGTAGGTTGCGATTTGTTGATGGCCATATATTTCAGTAGAACTTCCTTGTACAATATTTTGTCTTGACCAAAGACAGGAATCGTGGCATATGACATGTCCATCTGGAGGGTTCCTTTCAGTTTTACAACCCCTGATCTAGACAACAACATGCCAAATTTTAGAGGGATATCAACGACCACTATGTCCATCACCATGTTCTTCGCCGAGATTTGTGCCAAGGAAATGACCATGTCCTTTATCATGCCAAGGCATTTCACCTTCCTTGAATCAAAAGAGAATAGATCCTTGTAAGGCCTTGTGAGCTCAAGGCCCAGTTGGTCCATGACCACTTTAGGCATCAAATTGTGAGATGCTCCAGAGTCCATCATAGCATTGTGTAAGGTCATGTCGTGGATTTTTAATCTTGCATAGAAAGGGGGAACTTCTTCATTTTCACCACTTTCTTCTACTCTCGGCCCAAATAAAATGGTTGGGTGGTTGTCTTGTATGTTTAGAGTATCAGAGGTTTGTCCCATCTGAAGCATATTGATGATCTAACTTTTGTATTCACTATTTCTGATCAACTCATTAAAGGGTACCGAAATCTTAATCTTAGCCATCTCACTTTCGAAGTCAAAAGAGGATGGAGTTTTTTCTACCTCTTTAGGGACAGTTTCTTTTCTTGTCAATATTTTCTTCAATGGTTCCTCTTTCTGCTTACCCTTATCTGTAGCATATTTTGAAGTGGATTCTTTCACAGTGGAATCTTTTTGGGACTGATTGGAAGAGGGAATGTTACTCTGAGCATCTTTGGTGAGGTTTTCCTTTGGGAGGTTACCTTTCGGAGGATTTTGAGGCACCTTTTGATTTCAGAGATTGTATTTCCTTTGGAATTGCATGATGGCGTTCTGCAATCTGGTCTCATAATCTTCTTTTTCTACTGATAACCTCTCCTCTTCATCTTGCAAGAAGATTTCACTTGCATCCATGAACTGGTCATGTTCTTCCTTGGTCAAAAACACTTCAATTTCTTTGTCATCATAGCAGTTCACATTATCTTCAAAATATTCATCATAATCTTCATTCATATAATTATTCTAAAAAGGGGGTCTGACTTGTTGTTCTCCCTGATTTCCTTGATTCCCCTGGTTTGTTTGGTCTTCTTGAGTTGCCTGATTACCCCGATTCCTCTACTCCCTTTACCAGATTTGTGGACCGGTGGGTCTCCTCGGATTCTTGGGTGGACCATCGGCCTATTCCCTAGGGTTAGGTCTATTTCCCAGTGCCATTCTTTCTATCATCCTTTCCATGTTTCTCATCATCGCTTCAAACCTTTCTTCTGATGTTTGTGACATGGAATTTTGTGCTTTATCCTGAGTTTTGCCCATATTTCTGCTAGGATTATCTTTCATTTTTCCTAAAGCCATTAGGTTTACTTTGACTTTGATGGCATTTGTCATCATATCATCTAGCGTGGAAGATCTTCGCTCCCTCAATAATAAATCAAAATCACTTTTGAAAGAATCGACATATCTGAGATGAGCCACTTTAGGTGGGGATTTTACTTCATCAGGAATCACATTATATAGCTTCATGAATCTAGACGAAAAATCTTTCACTATTTCATCAAGGGAACTCTTCATATTGTTATAGTGTTTCAACAACTGAATGGGGTTTTTCTTATCTGTGGCAAGGAAGAGTGTCTCAAAAGCTGCAAAATATGTGATGCTTGCTGGTGCCAGGGATATGAACCATTTTCTCACATCTCCTACAAGGATTTGTGTGAACAACCTCATTTTCATGTCTACAAAATCCACCTCCTCTAAGTCTATGAAATCATTAAACTAGTCTAGGTGTTTCTGGGCCGATATGTTACCCTCAACATCATATAGCTTAATCCTTAGGTTCTATTCCTAGGGTAAGTCATACAATACAACATGCAGTATGAGAGGAGAAAATATGGCTACCATAGTTGGTGTGAGGGGTCAGAGTGGCTGTCAGTTTCAGACACAGGGCACTACGGGTTTAACAGGAGCAGCTAGAATCAAAACTTGGAATATTTTTTTATCAAATAGGATCTCGTCTAAACAAGATTCAGACCTGGTTCTAAACAGGGAGTGTTCGAAATTTAGGTCAAACTCAAGGTCGTCGATGTTGATCAATTCGTCTCTAGGTAAGGATGAATATCGGTCTAGACGTAACACAGGGGTCACTGCCCTTTCTTTTCTTCTTCGGTCAATATTTTTAGGACTAGAGATAGGGACTGCAGGCTCAGGGTCTGGGTTTCTCCTAGTGTGGATTCTCTTAAGAGATAGTGTTTTTATCTCACACAGCATAGTACAATTGGTCTCTGGGTAATGGATTCGCCAGGGTAAATATAATCTTCAGCCAGTAAGGTATTTGGTCCACTGTCACCCTTAGGGATCAAACCAAATCTTTAAGTCATTTTCCCAGCGAATTTTTTTTTATTTCGTCCTCGGCAACGGCGCCATAATGTTAGCACTCTGTAAATTATGTCTGGCTGAATAGAAAAATGATAGAGGTAATTGTTTCAACTAGCTTTAGAGCTGAGGCACTAGCCTTCCCAACTCAGAGAGGGATCTCTCATGTCACTTGATATATCTATGGAAACCGATGGCTAGATTTGATTTGTTTGGGAGATTTGTAATAGAGTTGTTGGCAAAGAAGAGAGGAACACTATGGGCTATGGAGTCAAAATTCTGAAAGTGAATGAAGACAATGCATAGACTGATAGAACTCTCCATAGGATAAAGGCTAAATAAGGTGATGAATATGAGTTATTCTTGAAATAAAAATATGTGTAGGAAGATAAAGAAGACAAATAACTGCATCAAAGCATTGCTGAAATGAATTCTGAATAAGTTAAGAAGACAATCACATAGTTTAAATTGCTTAGATCAAAAGCGTTGCAGGACGAATTTTTGGCCTTTAAACTCTCCAATTTAAATAGAAGAAAATTTAAATGAAATGACGGGCTACAGGAAATACATACGATGAAAGGAAACAAAGCTCATATCACCACCCATTAGAATCTTTTCATAGAGACCTCAAAATCTTCTGCATTTGTATTCAATTCAGATTCAGAAAATTTACAAATAAAGTTTGATACAACCAAAAAGGTGCTCTTACACTTCTGCCAACATTGGCTAATTCAAGCCTCTTAGTACTTATACAATTTGATAAAAAATAACTGAAACTGATATGTGTCAGCTTCTGTAACAGTTTTGGATGTCAATTTCGGTATATGAAACGAATTACAATCATTAACAAAAAGAAACGTTTCACCATCATGAATAATCTCTTTGACCACCCGGCTACTTCTGCTACACCTAGTCTGGTCTATACTTCCATTAGCTATGGTAAGATGGGTGACAGTTGGAGATCATCTATTGGTTTCGGGGACCTGGAATTTTTTCTTTCCCAACCGTACAAGTTGCTTCCATTTTGTGTCAGAGGGGATTTCGTAGTCCATCATTTCTTTAATCAAAATTTCCAGGTCAATGCACATTACGTAGGACATGATTGGCACGCTGACTTTCACTGTTTTGAATTTGTTCAGAATTTTGAAATCAGTAGCTAAGTGTTCTACCAAGCTAGGAATCTTTAGACTTTCTTTCATATATTCAAACATGGAATGGTCCATCCTGCATTGCATGAGAAGAGTGTGGTAATATTCCATCTTGTACAATGAGCCTTTACCATCCCAGAATGAGGGGAGGCCTTTAACAAACAACTGTTCGAAGGCATATTTAAACTCCTATATGTTATGGCCCATTTTCACATCTTTGTTCTGAACCGATCTGAGCAGGTTGTGTTTTGCAATGATTCTCCTGGATGAAATGATTAAATTGGTCATGTCTTTCAAAATTTGGATGGAATATTTGTGCCGAATCTATGAACGTTCGAATGCTTCAAATACTCATAGAATAATGCCCGAGGTCCCTCGTTTTATAGGCATCTATTTCCATCAGGGTTTGGAGAAAATAAGTTTTAGATGAATGACCATTAGCCTCGATGTGTCTCAGAGAACGCCGGATTTCCATGATTTAAACCAGAGCATTTTTCCCTAGTATGCCCCTTGTCAGGTAATTCCCACGCTACTTCGATCACTGAAGTGTACCTCGACCGCTGATCTGGGTCGTTTCAAGATCTACAGTCAGTGTCTTTCCCGATGAATTTGACATCAGAGGTTGAAAAAGGTGGGTTTGGTCAGACAACCCTCCTTTCTGATATACTTCTAAGGGCGCCATGCTTCCCGCAAAAAACTGTGACGGTTTTCCCCGGCCCGCCCTTGACCCCTTAATCTTTGTGCTAGTTGTATCTCCGATACACGTCTCGGCCATTGATCCAGGCTGCCTTTGAGATCAACGGTTGGTTGAGATTTATTCTTCATATCTCCACTACTTCATCCAAACTCCACCAGATATAGACAGGTCCTCTAAATTTATCATAGCTCTGCGGCGATTTAATCCATCATAAAATTTCTGAAACTTGGACACCAGCTGGGAATTATATTGTGATAACAAGTTTCATATGAAAAATAATGATAATCACTCTGAGGTGGGCATACCCATGCTCGAGATAAACTTAAGAGTGGTTGCCAATCAAGTACATTGTATATCCATGTCATATAAAATAATCCTAACTACAAGGAAAATATGAATGTTTATATAAAGTGTAGTCGTGAACAATACACAATGGATCTACATCTCAGAATCATCTAAATATATACAAGTACACTATGATATGCATCCTCAAGAAGCATCAATGCCTGTGGCTGGAGATGAGAACTTAATAGCATGAGAAACAACTTCAAGATCTTCAAAACTCAGGTAGGATTATAATAGGAGTGTAATACTCACTACTCTGAGGTCTTCGACATGCCTTCAAGGAAATACTGGAGGACATTGATTTTGAATCCAAACTTGACTAGACTCTTGAGATGACCGACTCATGAAAGTCAAGATATCAACTACAGAATGGACAACTTAGGTTGGATAAAATTTCCCTTGGAAAAAAGCATGACAAAATGATGAGACTCAAGAAGCATATTATTGTCATAAGTCTATGATACAGGAGGCACCACAAACTCTCCATATGTTTAGAAGAGTAACCAAATGGAGGAGGACATAGCTCTATGTAACGAGAACAACTTCCTAAGGTCATACTAAATCATATTTCTTTTAGAAAAAGTGGAAGGATGTTCTTTATCCAAGGGTGACTATCTTGCTGTCGATAAAAGAGAGTGCATATCTTGTCCCCTCTTTTTGGAATATTTTGTTTTTTTGTCTTTTTCAAATTTTTAACGAGCTTAAAAAGGAATAAAAGAATGCTACATTACAAAAGAGGAATGAGTGTCATGGGAAAGAAAAATAGTTCCAAGCTCATGTATAATATTGATGATCAGTACAAGGAGACATGTCCAGGATAAGGACACTCAAGAAAATTCCTCCATGGGTCAAGGTGTCAGAACGTAAGGGAAAAAGTGCTACAAGGATTGCATTAAGGAATTCTTTATAGGTTAAGTAATAGAAACATGAAGCTGGAATTAGGCCAAAGATGTAAGGATGAGACATGCAATGTGATTACATCATGACACAAAAAGAATCCTTCCATGTGAAGTTTTATGAGCCCAGAGAATGAAATCTCAGTGATTTTTCATGTTTAAAGAGTCTGAAAAACACTAAAAGAAGACTCCAGAGTGTTATTTTTTTGTAATTAGTCCATTCAGTTCGAAAAAGGGTTAAACCTGTACCGAAAGGACATCTCTTCAAAACCATTTTAACGAGTGTGATAGAGACAATATCACTCGTCTATATTTTCAATTTTAAGGAGTTTGAAAAGATATTAACTATGGACTCACCTCCTTTTTCAAAATTTAGTCCCCTTATCTTGAAAATGTATAAAACATAACTTAAAAGAACTCTCCTAGAGATACATGTCTCCCGAGGTGTACCTTTTTCTTGGGTAATCTATTGGCCAGAAAAAGGTTTAAACTTATGCCAAATAGATATTCCTTCCGAACCAATTAATGAGTGTGAAAGGAATAAGGTCACTCGGTAATATTTTCATATTTTGGAATTCTGAAAATAGATTAACTATGGACTTAGAGGGGGTTCCTTTTGTTGGCATTATTGTTCAGTGTTTTATTGGTAGCATAGAAGTGTATAAACAGAGCATTAGTTAGCATTGTGGAGTTAGTCGGCATTGTTATTTATGGTAGGTGTAGTTGTCATTGCAGAGCATTTGTTAGCGCATTGTTATTTATGGCAGGTGTAGTTGTCATTGATGGAAAACTAAGAAAAAATATAACTAAATAGTCTTATTTATCACCACAAATAGCGCATACATATGTGTTGAAGAAAAAAACTATAACTAAACAATCTTACCACAAATGGTGCATACATATGTGTTGAAGATATGGAGATACTAGTGTAAATAAAAGAAAAGAAATCAATGGTTGAGCAATGGGATCAGACGTTGCAAAAGTCTATCAATGAGAGGGAATGGCAGAGTGTTCGATCTTATGAATTAATAAAAGAAAAATTTAAGTAAATAACCCTGACGGTTATAATTCAAAAACTATAAGAAAGGATCTAAAGGATCAAGTCATAGTCCTAACGGTTATAAATCAATGGTGTGGATTATTCAAGAAATATAATCCGAGGGAATTTGTGCATTCTTTTCTCTTGACCTATCATGATCGAACATGAAGTAATTTATCAGTTACAGTCAGTTACAGAGGTTCAAACTAATTCCTGAAGGAGATTCGAACTATTTTTTATTATATAACACTCTTTCTATGAAGCATATTAGAGATAGGAGAGATATTGGAGCGTGAGCTATAACTCTCAATTAGTGAGGAAATGTATGGTATCTCTGTGATTGAAAATGAATATAAAAAATTATACACAGTTACGATGAAAGCTGAGAAGATTGAGGCAGAGATGAAAATATGACATTTGTGCAGAGTCGATTATGACATTGAAGGCAAATCAAACACATAGGAAGTTCAGAGGTATGTAATGATTAGATAAGTATCGAGGTGTTGTCTCTAAAATTGCAGAGTTCATTACGTATAGATATGTCAATGAAAATCATATATTGAGTTACAGAATTTATGACAGAGTCTATAAAATCATAATTGAATTACAGACTAGATTTTGACAGAGATAATTTTTCAGAGATTGAGTTGTAGAATTAAATTATTTAGAGGATAAACAAATATTATATTAAATGTATTATGACAATGACTGGTGCTTATGATTACTTTGATTGATATTTTTATTTCTTAAAGTACATAGGTTGGTGTCCTAAATTTTCAAGGGTTGTAGGGAGGTGCAAGAAAAGATTTCATTCCTTATGATTCAAGTTGGTTCTTGAACTCATAAATTTGTGGCTTCCTTCTAGTTGCAAATAGAGAACCAGGGTGGAAAGGAGGAGCTAGGGATACTGCGTCTCATTTCTACTTGAAGCTTTCATTCTGGCAGTAGTAGTTGTATTTCAGTTGGTGCTGAACAAATGGAGGTTGCAACCTCATCTGAGTAGTTGCTTAGATAAAATATAATGTAAAGAGAAGTTGGTTCTTGCCTTACATTTAAAATAAGAACATGTTTTTCCATTTATGGGTTTCCTCATAAAATTACTGTGTCACTGTTTATTTGATATGCCTAATTGTATATTCTTACATGCTGATATAAGCTATTCATAAGTAAAGAGGCAGATTGTGTTAAAAGAATTAAAGTCAGTAAATTTTGTTACTAACTGATTCACCCCCCCCCCTCTCAGTTAGCCTGATTGGTCCAACAATTGGTATCAGAGTGAGGTTACTTCAAGATTCAATTTAATCACTGGAAGTTTGATCCTTAATAATGGATAGGAAATCTGATTTTACTAAACATGGATTACCTATGTTTGATGGACATAATTATGCTTTTTGGAGTATCAGGATGAAGTTGTTTTTGTAGTCTCAAGGAGTAGATGTTTGGAAAGTTGTGTTGAATGAATATAAGGCTCCAACAATAGTTCCAATAGATGTTGCAGAGAAGAAACTCTATGAAAGTAATTCCAAAGATATGCATGCAATACTTGGAGGATTAGAAGGTTCAGAATTCATTAAGGTAATGCATTGTGAGTCAGCAAAAGAATTATGGGACAAACTGAAGAAGGTATATAAAGGAGATACTAAGGTAAAGAATTCTAAATTACAACCATATAGAAGTCATTTTGAAAGTTTAAAGATGGAAGAATCTGAAGATATAGCTACCTATTTCTTATGTATTGATGAAGTAGTCAATACTATGAGAGTTTTAGGAGAAATAGTTGAAATTGTTATTATTGTGCAAAAGGTACTTAGATATTTGCCTGCAAGATTTGATCCCAAAATATCTGCTTTAGAAGAAATAATTGATATTGCTACTATACTAATGGATGAGTTGCAAGGAATACTAACAACATATGAGATGAGGGCATCTAATGAGAATCCTTCCAGTAAGGAAGAATCTTTCAAGGCAGCAAAGAAGGACAAGAAAAAGGTTGAAACAGGAACCAGTAATCATGAGGATTCAGAAGAAGACATGGAAGAAGCTAACTTTGTCAAAAATCTAAAAAGAGGTACTGGCAAGTACAAAGGTAAACTTCTGCTCAAGTGATTTAATTTTGGTATAATAGGGCATTTCTCTTCTAAGCGTCCTTTCAATAAACATTCCGATGGAGAAGAAGAAAGTAACAGAAAAACCAAAGAATATAATAAAATGTATAAGAATCTATTTCAAAGAAATTCTTATAAAAAGAAAAGTCTATTCATCAAAAATAATAGTGAGTCCTCAGATATAGATTAAAGTGATGAAGGTTCAAATATAAGACTTTTTATGGCTATAGAAAATCAGAATGATGAACTTATTGAAGAAGAAGAAGGTGAAGTTGACCTGGAAGCTGAACTTGTAAGTGCTTTGTTTGAATTAAAGAAAGTAAGAAGAGAATTCAAACAATTTAAAAGAGATATTGAGATCTTAAATCAAGAATTATAGAAGTCAACCAATTTTATTGAAAGCACTAAAATCATGGTAGTTGACTTAAAACTCAAAATAGAAGAGGCTAGAGTGATTGAAGAAACTCTAAATAATATACTTGCAGAAAAGGATAAGGAAAATGAAGGTTTAAAACTTGAAGTAGTTTTATTAAGAAAGAAAGTACAAGAAAATAACATAAACCATAATTCTCAAGTGTTGGATCAAATTATCTTTAGTCAAAGATCAACTTATGATAAGACTGGAATTGGGTATAAATCTAAAGTTACTAATGCAAGCTCTAGCTCAAGTTTTGAAAAAGCAGGTACAAAGCATACAAATGAGAAAAACACCTAAAAGCATAAGGGATCAGAAAAGAAAGAAGATAATCAGGCTTCAACAGTGTATAGAAAAAGTTATGGTAGACATCAAAACATGTTTGAAGGTTACTATTTCTTTTGTTATAAGTATGGACAGAAAGCAACTTTCTATAATGCATTTTCAAGAAACATAAGTGCACATAACAGTTGTGGCATATCTAGATTTGAATATGGAAGAAGACATGATAAATATATTCAGAACAATGTGAACAAATCACATAACAGATTTGATGCTTTGAAATTTGAAGTTGAATGTTATAGGTGTAATAACTTTGGACATATTTCAAGAATCTGTCGAATGATTTTTCAAAAATCTATTATAAACCAATACAGAAATAAGAAAACTAGTTATTGGAAAAGGAAGAATGATCATTTAGAAATTGAAGAGTGAAAACTTGCTTTATGAGATGATCAAGTTAAATGGTGTGTGGACAGTGGATGCTCAAAACATATGGCAGGTAGAAAAAAAATATTTATTTCTTTATATGAAAGAAAAGAAGGTACAATCACATTTGGTAATGAACAATCAGCTCGCATAGTTGGAAGAGGCATTGTTTGTTTGAGCAATAAAGACATAATGGCTAAAAAGGTTTTACTGGTTAAAAATATGGAACATAACTTGTTGAGTGTAAATCAAACATTTGATAAAGGGAATTTTATGATATTTGATTCTAAACTGTCAAATCAGGGATGTTAAAACAAATCATTTAGTTGGAACAACTACAAGAACATCAAATAACATTTACATTTTAGATGATAAGGATGAATATTGTTATCTTGGACATGAAGATGAGAGTTGGTTATGACATAAAATACTTGGACATATTAACTTTGACAATATGATCTAGTTAAATAAAAAGGAGACAATAAGGAACTTACCTGTCATAAAGAATCTTTCCAACTCTATTTGTAAACAATGTCAACATGGTAAACAGACTAGAGTCAAGTTTAAAACAAAGGAATATTCTACAACAAAACCTTTGGAAATAATACATATTGATGTCTGTGGACCTATGAGGACAGCAAGTTTAAATGGTGAAAGATACTTTATGTTATTTGTGGATGATTTTACTCAGATGACTTGGTTGTTTTTGTTGAAAAAGAAGTTTGAAACATTTAGCTTCTTTCAAGTTTTCAAAGAACTGTCTAAAAATGAAATTGATATGAAGATTAAGTGTTTAAGGTCAGACAATGGAGGAGAGTTTGTGTCAAATAAATTTAACAATTACTGTGATGAAAATGGAATTAAAAGACATTTCTCTGTTACAGAAACACCTCAGCAAAATGGTGTTGTTGAAAGGAAAAATAGAACTAATATGGATATGGCAAGAACAATGTTAAATGAGTCCAGATTGAATGATATGTTTTGGCCTCAATATGTTCATACTGTTGTACACATCTTGAATATAAGTTTGCTAAGAAATAATACTGAGAAAACACCCTATCAGTTATGGAAAGGAATACCAACAAACATAAAACATTTTAGAATTTTTGGGAGTAAGTGTTACATTAAAAGAATTGATAAAAATCTGGGAAAATTAGATTCTAGAACTGATGAAGGCATATTGGTTGGATATTCATGTTCAATAAAGGCTTATAAATGCTATAATTTTGGATTAAGAAATATTGTTGAATCTATTGATGTAAAGTTTGATGAGTCCTCATTTTTGAAATCCAAATCTAAACAAAAGGATCAACAAATACATGAAATATATGACAAGCATAAGATGGATAAAGAACTAAGTGAAACAAAAGAAACTGAGGCTGATGATAATGAAAAATTAACTCCTACATCAATACAGGGCACAACTCCATCCAAAAGAATAACTCCATTTAAGACTCCAAGCAAAAGAATACAGAAGAATCATCCTAAAGAAAAAATCAATGGTGACATAAATTTAGGTTTTGGAACAAGAAGTAAAAGGCTAGAATCCACTTCAACTCATGAACAGGTATCACTACTTTCTTTGATTGAACCCAAAAATATTGAAGAAGTAATTAAAGATGAATACTAGATGAAATCAATGAAAGAAGAGATTAGTCAAATAGAAAATAATAAAACATGGGATTTGGTTCCTAGACAATTGAACAAGAATGTTATTGGGGATAAATGGGTTTTCAGAAATAAGATGGATGAAGCAAGACACGTATTATCAACGAAATTTCGTCCGCAAATGGTTACAGGAATCCAACATCTTAAAAACACTCATTAGTTCACTCATGGACCAAAAATGCATCTCCAAAAGGTCCAAAACTATACAACCAACAATAAAATCAGCATGCGCTAAAAATACACAAGGTGCACGTGCACGTGCAACAGCCAAATATCGTCGGAAAAGAGCACATGCACCCGATGCATGATTGTGAATGAAAAAAGTTGTGCACTCCTCAAAACGACACATTTATGATATTGGTCGGCTTTCCACCCACTTCTGGTTCAGCTTCCAAGTCGATATGACATCCAAATCTTGGCTGAATCTGACTGGGGGGATGGTCAAATACCTAAAGGTTCTCTAGAGGACCCCTTATTCACACTAAGAACTGGTTGCATAATACCTCAAAGCTATGATATAAAAGAAATCCATGGGTGCACTATATTTTCAAGGAATTCATTTGTATTGTTATGCTGTTGATATTCTCTTGGAGGATCCTTTGTCCTTATCAAGACCATGCTAGTACCATTTTAATTAGCCATTCATATCACCTCTAGATTGGATGTGCTTCAGATTCTCTTCACCATTTCATTTTAGTTCCTTGTAAGAAGAGCTCAATATTTGGGGGTCCAAGAGCCCTCCCTTGGAGGAAAAGGGGACCCAAAGTCTCCCTTTCTCTTTGGTGTTTTATTTCCACAAATATAATCCTTTCCATTGGTGGCATGAGTCTTGTTTATTTCTTGTTCTAATGTCCTTATGCACTCTTGTTTAATTTGTTTTATCATTCTTAGTTTAATTCTTTGCTTATATTTTCTTCTTTATACTTATAACTCTTTCCTCTATTGTTGTCTTGCCTAGATGACCCAACTAAGCTTGTAAGCACCCTTATTTTTCTCATTTAGGTGACAGAAGAGGTGCAATAGATTGGTGACTCCACTAGGGAAAGGTATCAATTTCCCACCCCGTTTGGGTTATTTTAGCTCTTAATTTTGTTTCTTTAACTTGCAAGGACCATAACCAACCCAAGACGACCTGGAAAAAGCCAAGTTCAAATATGAGAAGAGACAATTTCATCCAAAATTTTCTTCACGACCATGTAACAGATAGTGCATGCATGTTTTAACCCATAGGCGTGTCTTCAGCGCATGTGCACCAAAACCACTTTAATGCTCGACGCTCTCTGTGCACCTATTCCCATAAGTTGTATTAAGTTCGCGCATTGGCACTCACAACGTCCTTGTCTACTCTATGACCTATGCATTTGTCCATAAAATCAAATATTGTAAGGGTTTTTGTGTTTTGTTGAAGGCCCATAACCTTCTTAAAATGTATTCCTTGCAGATTCTAGCATGCACCACACTTAGATACCCTCTCCATATGAAGGTATTAGTCAAAACATAGGTATGTAGGAGGGTAAAATCATTATTTTTCCTCTTTTGCTTTCATGTTTCCACATGGATGGCTTGATTTGATTAAAGTTTAAGTTGGAATCATTCTACATCACATATAAAACTTGCATTGGGACCAGAAATTGGATATCAATCATTGAATATTCTCTTCTCTCATGCCCCAAAGTGATCGTGAGAATCAGAAAGAGATTGTGGAAAACTTTCATCTCCCTTTAAAAGACAAAATCTTTAGGAGAGGACGACATCCCCCTCGGGACTCCTCTTAGTTTATTTTTCAAACACATATTAAGATTGTAATGGGCCCATACATGCCCACATGCTACAAAGATAGGATAGTGATTGAAGTTTGTTTTCTTAGATCAAATCACTAGGGAAGTTTAAATGTTTTGTAATGAGCCCATACATGCCCACATATGCACAATCTAGGAAAGTTTCAAAGCTTTCTTAGATTAAATCATATTAGGGAGTTAAAGGAATAGTAAGGACCCACATGTCCACATGCTAGTTTCCTAGGGACTTTTAAATTCCACAAGGGTGTACCAATAGAATTTAGTTAATTAGGTAATCAAGACTTGTGAGGACCAAGAAAATTCCACCTGCAACAATGTGACAACTAATTTATTAAAACATATTGGCACACTTTCACTTGTTCACACACAAAAGTCACTACTCACTCACATAGTTTTCATCAAACGTGGAGGTTGAAGTAAGTTTCCTCCAAAGGGATTCCGAAACACCCCATCCTTTTCTTGATGAAACTATCCACTCCCCCATAATTTCAACGAGATTGGCTCACAACCCCAATATATCAAACAACCACATCTAATTTTTTTCTAAAAAACTCACTAAGTTTTCCTCCACAAGAGGTGCCAAACGAAATTTTTTAGTCTAGGTAGGATTTTGGGGCTAGGCATCCAAATAACTCCTCGTTATTTAGTTCTCACATCTTCAAACAATAGAAGTTGTCAAATAGGGAACTTTAAATCCTCCAAGTCAAGTTTTCCTAACACCATAAGGTAGGGAGATACCCATGAAGGGTCAAAGGCTAAGGTTCGGTTGTTCTGTGCGTCCCCCCTTAACGCACCCACCTCTTGGACGGGATCCAGCCCATGACCCATTTTGTAGGGTGAAAATCTAAATGCCTCACTTTGACCGAGGTACCTAGTAACCAAGTTTTAGGACATATACCCAGGTGGCAATTATGGGCTGCAATTGCACCTTGATCAGATTTTGTGTGGCTATTGGGAAACATCGCCAGTTCTTTCAGGATATGCACCCTCTATCTCTCATTATAACTGATTACTTCATCCTTCACTATTTCTTCGTCCGGTGGCTTCAGACCCCAATGTTGAGTGTTATTGGAAGGTCCAGTGATGTTTGAGAGGAAGGAAGTTATGTCTTTTAGGACACAAGAATTTGTTTTCTTTGTTCTCCCACATGGACAAAATCCACCTACCCACATGTATGCTTCTTTATCAATTGATTTATGTATGTTGTTCTTGTAATTACATACGATTGTGAGATATACTATGAAGGTACAAGTTATACAAAGTCTCTTGTTCATTAATTACTCTCATCACCAATTGCACACATCCACTTTTCTAGTCGGACATCATAGGGGATCCACAGAATCCCTGTCATTCTAGATGCTTGTTAAATCTCCCTCCCATTCTAGGGGGAGTTCCTATTCTTTCCAACTCATCGTCCATACTTTCCCACACCCCTGTGAGTGCTAATGTCTTGGGATCAGCTTTGATTTGTTCCACTTTGCTTGGGTCCACTTCCCAAGGTCAAATATCCCCACACTCTCCTTTACACAGAATCGAGGGGCAACTTCTTCTCAAGGGGCAAGTACAAACCCACCTAGTCGCCCTCAAGGGTCAGGTACACAAAACACTCACACCATGGACATAACTAATCTTCCGCCACCACCTCATATGCCATACTTGGCTTCCCTCAACATACCGGATCTGACTAAACTCACCAATGATCCTATATTGCATGACCCCACATGGCCTGCAATGCCTACCAAAATGACTTCAAACATCTCCAAGTTTGAAGGAAAAGTGGGAGACAATCCCGCCAACCATATCATGACCTTTCACTTATGGTGCTCTTCAAACAGCATCATGGGTGATTCCATCTGATTGAGTTTATTTCAACGTACACTCACTGGCCCATCAACTAAGTGGTATGTAGAAGAAAAATCTAGGTCCCATGTGACCTTTGAATCCTTGGCCAAAGCATTCATGACCTTCTTTCAACTACCAATTTGTCATGACAATGGCCTCGAAATACTCTCGAAATTTAAAAAAACCTCTGCCATGCACATCACTGACCACATTCATGAATGGCGTCAACAACGTAGTCTCTGCAAAGATGAAGCTACTCCACAACAATGTCTTAATTGGTTCCTCAAATCACTTGTTTCCCTCCTTGCCAAAGATGTGGCCGCCACCTTCCCCCAGTGTAAAGAAGAATCCATTAGAAAGGACCAATAGTTCAAACTCATTTAATCATAGTCAGGGTACTTGTATATGGTCCTACTTGATGCCTCAAGACCCATGCCATTCAGCCAAGACAAACCTAGGATGTCTCACTCAGTGGATGGATTGATTGGTACCACTACACACCACAATTCACATCCCTAAAAACCATTGATGTATGGCACACCTTAATATCCACCAGCATATGGTAGACCCCCTTATTATAATCCTCCCCCTTATCCAAAACCATACCCCTTGACCTTTCCTCCACTCACCAGCACATCGCCAACACCCACAATACACCCCATGGCCCAACCTAGTTCTGGTACCCCCTCTACCTCTGCTTACACCCTAAACACTAGTGAAAGCGTCACACCTTCCTATACATCCTATGGATCATTACCACAAAATAATATGTACTTTCCATTCCTTGCCCCCCCGCCCCCCCCCAAATCCCATTCCTTCCCCACATGGACAAACACATGATGGGGTTAATTTTGTTCAACCCTCTCTCGTTCAGCAATATCAAAATTTTGAACAGCTGAATACGGCTAATCCATCCCATCAGTCGAAAAATTCTAGAAAGAAAAGAAAAAATTGAAACAATAATAATCCTGGACCAGGAGGAAACCAAAACCAACCCCAGCCAAACCAACCTGCTAGAGGCAACCAAAACCAAGGGAACCAAAACCTTCAAGGGGGAAATAACAACAAATTCCAAGGGAAGAACAACAACAATATTCGAACAAACTTCCCTTGTTCCCTTTGTCATGATTATGTCCATTATACTCACCATTGTTCCCAAATAGTGGACTTTAAATGGTTGAAAGAATCTGAAAATGGACCATGTCCCCCAGTACCGCCTGCTCCACAGTAGCCCCAAAAACAATATGTGTAGCACCCCCCCCCAACCACGTTGCAAAACCCCATACCACATCAAAGGGTGATGAACACCCAACAAGAGATGCAACTTGCCCCACCACAGGTAGGACCATATCACAACCTGGACACATCTACTGATCGAACTATCCTCCTCACTAGTGAGGAAGAAGTCCTTCTACAAATTCATATTTGTCAATACAGAGCACCCTTCAACCCTCCTCCCACTACCTCAGAGGCCACCCCAGTCATGAAATTCCCACCTTTGATGATTTTGTGCCCTAATACCGAAACACCTCTTTGCATCCCTCGCATCCCATTGCATAGGAATGTCCACAATCCTCAAGCTAGGGCAACCCACAATTATAGTCTGGTTGATGACTTGGCACAATCCCCCACTACCATGTCAATCTTACAAGTTCTTCAAACCTTTCCTACTCAACATAAGTCATTACTTTCCGCTCTGGGGGAAGTCGACCCTGTCAATACTCGACTCATCACATTTGATCTCGACAGTAGAGAACACTGTCTCCCCGCTCTTGTCGCCTTTCAAATACCAGTTAAAATCCATAATATCACAGTCCACCATTGCATTATTGACAAAGGTGCATCCACATGCATCATTTCAAAAATCATCTAGCAAAAACTTGGCTCTCCATAGCTAATACCATCCACCATTACTCTGAGGGCTTACGATGGATGACCCTCGTCTCCCGAGGGGCTCTTCCAAAATGTCCCCGTAAAACTTGGAGGCAAAACTATTCTTAATGACATTGAGGTTATTGATGCCCCACTCGACTACAATATTTTTTTTGGTCATAGCTACATGTATTCTATGAAGGCAGTCACCTCTTCTATGTTTCAAACCATGATGTTTCCCCATAACAAAAATATCACTATCATCAATCAGGAATCACATTATGAGCCTAACCATTCATCCAAAATCGACAACATCCTCCCTTTTGTCCACACTAATATGGATGCCTATCCACTCATTGATATGGGCCCCATCATTTTTAAGGACCCATCCTTGCTAGGGACATACTATGGAGCACCACCGCTCATCCATCTCTCAACACAAGTATGTTTCATTTCCACCAATAGAATGACAACTAAAGATACTCTCTCTCCCACTGAGGCCTCTTTCATCCCTGACGTCCCACTAGTCACAGAACTCCTCCCTCAGGAATCTCCTGGAACTTTTTCATCTCTACGTGTTCCTAAACTTCCCCTCCCCCAGGGCCATATCCTAGTTTGTGACACAGTCCCCCAAGCCATTACCCAAATCCATTTCTTTTACCCCCCACCAGACGTACAAGCTTTCCAGGTAGCTGAACACTCACCCTTCCTAATATGGTGTTTGAAATTCCAGTCTGGTATCTACATATGCCTGAGATGGTCCCTCAACCATCCCTCCCTCCCCAAATAGAAGGAATCCCAGTGGAGATTCCCGTACTTACCCCCACCATCCCACCCACACTCCCACTCACTAGCACCTCTGCTACAGCTGGGGGTAGATGGAAAAAGAAAGAGCCCATCGCTCCACTTCCCCCACATGTCCAACCTCCTTGTGTGCTATGTGAGAAAGACGTCCACCCCACCAATAAGTGTCCATATCTCCTCGAGATACACAATCTCATTCAACTCCCTTGAGCACCACCACTACTAGTCACTTCCTCCAGTACTGCCTCTATCTCCCAGAACACAAGTAGCAAAGGACTGCGAACCAAAATCACATGTGCCATCTGTTCAAAATATGGCCATTATACACACCATTGTCTAGCATTGCCTTAATTCTGGTAGATGCTAATAGTCATACGCTAGAGATTTCAGCAAGAACCCATCCCCACACATGTCACCAACATCCATTATGTCATGACCTCAGTCAACGAATGCATGAAATGTCCTTTCTCTCTATGCGAATCACTTGATCATTTCACATATCAATATCCTATGATCATTGAATACAGGAGTCACCAACTGGCCCATATTCAAAACCGTACACCCCCCCTCCAACAGGACCAGTGAGTACCCCTACCCCATCACTTGATGTGGTTCATATATTCTCGTCGAAACCTGAGGCACTCCCTACTCCCACATGGTTCCTGGATAATTTATATGAGGATTTTCCCCCAAACCCCCCAATTATCCAATTCATTTCCCCACAGAAATTCTACACCCGCCTACCATTTTCAACCCACAATATCTTGATATTTGTTTCATGTCGAGAGAACCATTGCAACCTCCTTGCGATACCCCCTCTCCATCTCCACTACCAAAAACCAACCCCACGGTGACCATCACCAAAATTACTCCTCTCGATCCCCTATATTTTTTACAGTTTCACTACGATGAAGACTTCCTTGAGGAGTTAACAAACCCAACTGCCCATGGGATGTGCTCCACCATAGAGTGCTTTTTCCTTCACAAAAATTCGTCGTGCCTCCTAACCAAGACCCCATATATGCAGTCGAAACCAAATATTTTCTCCCATCGAGGCATATAGGTTGGTTTAAAAACCCTATCCCTTCCCCCAACGCTTTTGAAGAAGGAAATATGGCCAATATTTACCCCACCATCAAAATCGATATTTCCATCAAATATGGGGTCTCAGAGGAAATCACCATTGGCGCTGCATGCTCTCCTGAATAAATCACCACCTACAAAGCTCTCTTCCAGGAATACCGGGACATTTTTGCCTGGTCTTACATAGAGATGCCTAGCCTTGAACCCTCTATTGTCAAACATCATATAGACACCTGGCCTAATATCACACATGTCCATCAAAAATAGTGTCCGCTACACCCATCCAAAGCTACAGCCATCAAGGCCGAAATTGAAAAATTACGCGTTGCAGGGTTCATATACCCCATTGCATATACATCATGGGTCTCCAACCCCATCCCTATCAACAAAAAATAGGGCACTATCCGCATCTGTATGAACTTTTGCGATCTCAATCATGCCTGTCCCAAGGACAACTTTCCAACACCCTTTATCGACCAAATTATCGATGATTGCGCTGGTCACAAGGCCCTGTCTTTCATGGACGGTTTCTCTAGCTACAACCAAATTCAAATCCACCAAGCCGATCAGTACAAAACCACATTCACTACCCATTAGGGCACTTTTTCGTATCGTGTCATGCCTTTCAGCCTCAAGAATGCAAGAGCCACTTTCCAACACACCATGACATACATATTTCATGATCTGGCTCAAATCATTCTCTCCTACTTGGACGATCTCACCTCTCGCTCCAAAAAACACACTCAACATCTTAATTATTTACGAATCATCTTCAAATGGTGTTGTTAGTACAAAATCCACTTGAATCCCCTCAAGTGCATTTTATGCATCACTGTTGGATTCCTCCTTGGGTTTATCATCTCCCAACGTTCCATTACAATTGACCCCCTCAAGTTCCACGCCATCACGAAAATTCCCCCACCACAGAATTTACGCCAACTACAGAGACTATAAGGCAAAGCTAACTTTTTAGGCTGCTTTGTCCCCCGATTATGCCCCTCGAGCACACAATTTCCTTCTCCTCTTACGTCATGATATCCCATTCCAATGGGATGAACATACTCAAAACACTTTTGATGATCTCAAAGCGACCCTCTCCAATGCCCCATTAATTAATCCACCCAATTATAACCATGACTACATCATCTATATCTCGGCCTCCGCTGTCTCAGTAGCAAGAGTTCTCATCCAACTAGGGGATGATGATTGTGAGCATGTAATTTACTACATTAGTAAAAATATTTCAGGGACACCATTGAAATACAATCATGAAGAGAAATTGGCCCTTGCAGTTTTCCTCACAGTCCAGAAATTGTGTCACTACATCTTGCTTCGAACTACCAAAGTCATAGCAGATTCCAACACCATGCAATACTTGCTTAGTCGCCGAAAAATTAACGATAAATTTTCCCGATGGATCGTCATCCTTCAGCAATACAACCTTGAATTTTCAACACCCAAGAGAAATAAATCCCTCATCCTCGCTGAATTCCTCATGACATTTCCCTCTGATACCACCCATATTGATCCAGGGGATCAAATTTTTCTCAAAAATTCCAAGTGTTCAGAATCACTTCAAATCAAACAAGAGCATAGGCATCGTCGTTATGAACCCAACACAACTCATTTGGGTTCAAATGGATGTCGGGAGCGAGAGATGTCGCATTCTGTTCAAAATGACAAACATGCAAAGAAAAGGGGTGTTGACTGTACAATCTGTATAGTCCGTATAGATGCTGATGTGGCAGGTTGTATGACACATGGCAGGCCATATGACACATGGTAGGCAGTTATTTGGACAGTTGGCATGTGACATGGCATGTTTGCAGTGAACAGGATGACGACACGTGGCACAATCAATGGCCACCATGTGTCATATATCTATTGGTTTAAAATTATGTCATTGGTTGGAGTCGACCTCGTGACCTCCGGTAAGAGGGGAGAGACTTGGGAAGAGCCACCAACCAGCATACCACTGGTTGTTCCTTGTTATATATGTAGCAAAATATTTATAAATGTTTGCATATGTGTATAGTTGGGGCGCGACCGGGCTGGGGCTTAGCCCCAGCCCTTGGTCGCACATTGTATTAACATATGACCCAATGTTATACCATTCGGCACGTGTGCAGTTGTGTTTTGTTTTGGTTCCAATGGTTATACAAATGACCCGCCATTTATCCTTTTACCATTGGCTTGTGGAATGAGAGCCTATGTTTATACTTGCGCGTGGTCACATGGGTCATATGACCTTGCCCTTGATGGTTAGGGGCTAGGTGCACCCATAACTATCCTACAGTTTGCATGGTTCATGCGGTTGCATATGGTGCTAAGTTTTTACGCTTAAATATGTGTGTGGGCTAGGTTGAGCCAAGAAGGGTGAATTTTGTAGATGCAGAGACAACAAGTTTGAAGGGGGGACTTCTAGGAAGCCTATCTTCTTCAATTTTTGGCCAAACGAGGTGTCGAAAAAGCCCAGCTAGGGGTTTTTGGATGTTCTGAAGCCATTGGAGCATTCTATTTGGAATTTTGATCATTTTAAAGCACATTTTTTAGCACTTTGAACAAATAATAAAAATGATTTATTGGAAGCTGGACCATGAGATGTAGCCCAAGAGAGGGGTGAACTCCTTTATCATTTGATGTGTTATTTGTTTTTTGTTCACTGTTTTTGTTGTTGTTTATATGCATCTTGAATGAGTAAATACTATTAAAGTTGTGTTGCAAAGTTGATCCATTTTCATTTTAACACATAAAATTTAACTTGCAAATAT
>JZKD02S0997823.1:0-13547 GCA_000966675.3 Picea glauca
TCTGCTCTCTCTCTTCCTCCTGTATGAATGAATGAGAATCTGAATAATGTTACAATGATACACGGGAGGGTGTCTATACTCCGGTTTCCCTCTCGAAAGCTAAAACTGTCTAATCTACAGTTAATTCCTATCTAACATCATTAATTCAAATAAATGCCTTCCTATCTACTAATGCAATACAACTGCGCTTGTCTTTGAATGCCTCATCCAAACAACGGCGCAACAATCTCCAAAGCATTTCAAAATGTGCGTGCTGGCACTGTCAAGCTGTAGGTTCTTTCTCCGTGCGCGCTGGCTCGCTTGATGACGTGTGGATGCTCCTGCATCACTAGCTCCAGGAATCCTTGCGGTTTCGTGGCCCCGAAGCCCAAAGTTCTCAAAAACAATAGTTCTGTGTAAAAGCTCCACAAAACAAATTGTTCTTCCAATTTCCTCCTCCTCCTAATTTTTCGCAAAACAAAAAACCCCTCTCCAAGTCCTTTCCCCTCTTCATTATCCTCCCTGCTCATTCAATTGCCCAACTACCTTATCCCCCTCATTGATTCTCCAACAACCTTATCCCTTCATTAATTAATTCACCTATCTTTTAATAATAAAATAATAAAGACTTATTTATTTTAATAATTAATTAAATTTAAATTAACAACTATGAAAATTAATAATCAAATTGGGTTGTTACATACACCCACCCTTCAAGAAACTTCATCCTGAATTTAGAGTAATTTACAATACAACGATAATGACACATGATTCATACATCTACATCAAATAAACATCATCAGTTTAAAAGAAAAAACACTTATACATACTAATGTACATGTGCAAGGAATGCATGTGTAACTAACACATATATGACGCACACTTGTACTAATGACAATAATTATCACACCTATCGTAATTATTGTATGTGTCCAATCCAATCAACAAGAACATTCATTTCATAACAGATAGTAAACTATTTAAAATGTTTGTAAAATCCCTCAATTATAATAATTTAGCACAAACAAAATTCATTTAGATAATTGTAATTTAGTTAATAAATCATAAATATACATATATAAATATTTGTTTTTCAAAAAGAGGGAAAAAAATAAATTCTACTATAAGGATAAATCCTCACACACTCTCAACTAATTTTATTCATCCTTCCTCCCTAACTTACTTCTATCTTCCATCCCTATCATTCCTCTGTTGGACTAGCTTGGAGCATCAACTATATTTACCTAAATCCAAATAGAAACCGTAAGACAAAGTCTCAACTTTATTGACCAAGCTTCCCCAACAGGAAACTGACATTCATCATCATACATCTAGGGGAGTGTGAGCTAACACTGTCCTCCCATGAATCCACACTTCAGAGGATACATGGTGGGAAATTCCTCCACCCCTCCTAATAGAACTAGGGTCAACAACCTACCATGGACCATATAGTGGCAGTGTGTTGCTAGGAATTTTGTCATCGTATATTCAATTTTAGGCAGTCTTGCAACCTGAAAAATCTACACTTGTCCACTTATCATATTAATGGATTTGAACCAATATAATTTCACATACAAAATTCATACCATATTGTTTCTTAGTTGATGCTGATGACATCAACCTTTCATCATCATTATTCTTTGGCTATTTCATAGCCTACTCACCTGTAGATTAGTCTATAACACAAACCCATACATATCCATGCATTATCATTATCTAAATTCANGTTTAAAAAAAAAACACGTATACATACTAGTGTACATGTGCAAGGAATACATGTGTATCTAACACATACATGACTCACACATGCACTAATGACAATAATTATCACACCTATAGTAATTCTTGTATGTGTCCAATCCAATCAACAAGACCATTCATTTCATAAAAGATAGTAAACCATTTAAAATGTTTGCAAAATCCCTCAATTATAATAATTTATCACAAACAACATTCATTTAGATAATTTGATTCAGCTAAGTATTCATAAATATACATATGTACATATTTTCTTTTCAAAAAGAGGGAAAACAATAAATTCTACTTTAAGGAGAAATCCCCACACACTCTTAACTACTTCTATTCATCCTTCCTCCCTAACTTACTTCCATCTTCCATCCCTATCCTTCATCTACTGGACTATCTTGTAGAGTTAACTATATTGACCTAACTCCAAATAGAACACGTAAGAGGAAGTGTCAACTCTCTTGACCAAGCTTCTGCAACAGGAAACTAACAGTCATCATCACACGTCTAGGGGAGTGTGAGCTAACACTTTCCTCCCATGACTCCAGGTTTCAGAGGATACATGGTGGGAAATGCCTCCACCCCTCCTAATAGAACTAGGGTCAACACCCTACCATGGACCATATAGTGGCACTATGTTGCTAAGAATTTTTTCATCGTATATTCAGTTTTAGGCAGTCTCTCCACCTGAAAAACTTGCACTTGTCCACTTATCATAGCAATGCATTTGAACTAATATAATTTCACATACAAAATTCATACCATATTGTTTCTTGGTCGATGTTCACGACATCAACCTTTAATCATCATTATTCTTTGGCTATTTCATAGCCTATTGGCCTGTAGATTAGTCTATAACACAAACCCATCCATATCCATGCATTATCATCATGTAAATTCATTTAATCATAATCTCAATCCAATATACATGTACCAACAACTTTAAATGTCAAAATTTTCAAGTTAGAAATAGATTGCATAATATCCATCATAATTCAAATAACTTTAAACATTCATAGAATTGACATTCACATAGGTTCATATGTCTTAAAAGTTCAACTGTATCATTAATAGTTTCATAGTGAATAGAAAATAAAGATGATTAGGCCTTAAGTAATTCTAGTTGTCTAAGTCGAAAGGTGGCATTACATACACCCAACCTTCGGGAAACATATTCTTGAGGTGGTCAATAGTGAGGGATGATCTCGTCATAAGGTCTCTGCATCCTCCCAAGTAGAAGATCTCGGGCTATATTGGTTACTACTAGTTAAAACCTTAACTCAATTTTATTAGTTTTCTTGTTAAGTGAATCTTATATTGAGATATATATAACTTTATTTAAGCATATAATCCCACATGTAATACCTTTCTAATCATAACCAATTACAATTGACTTGATTATCTCTCTAACTTGAGTGATATAACACATGGCATTGCTAAAGTTTCCCATGCTTAGGAACATTTACAAAGATATTGATAATCCGTCATTATGTGAAGCAATCGTTTCAGTGATTCTTTAGTGATTGTTCTTAATCGGTGACCTTCTTGTCAAGTAATAAAGATTAGGTCTTGATGAGGGATTGTTGAGTATGTGATTATCTTCATCATAATTGAAGTATACTAGGTTTTCTACCTATCTGAGTATTACAAGGCACATAAAAGTTTCTAAGGCATCATGTCTTCCATGTCTTAGTGAGCATCTTTAGGTCAAAAATCAATTTCTTATTAGGGTCCATTCCACATTTCATAATTACTTATATTAAGAAATTCTTTTATTCGCACTTTTTGTTCATACATCTCAACCTTATCCTTTATACCTACATGATACTTATCGACTTTGGCCCCTAGCCTTTTCTAGTTGCATCACTAGAACTTTTCAAGTTCCTTCCCCTTACTACAAAAGAAGTCTAGTAGTGGGATGGACATTCCTCATTTATCATTCAACTTTTAAATTGGTTTCTATATAGTGTTAGGGAAATTTCCCTTTAAGTGAACATCATAAATGTTATGTTGAGAATGAATTTCTTCTAACAAAAGTTTGGATTTAACTTTAATGTTATCTTCATACAAATTGGTGGTAGATAGTAATTATTTTATTCACTTGCACTAACTGCCATTATTCCTTAGTAATGAAATCAAATTGGCTTAAAAAATCAATGCATAAATAAGCACAAGTTGTGTTAATATTACATTTCCATTATTGTTTTGAAATCAAGTTTTTGTTCACAACATAGGCCCTTATGGTATCACTTAGGCTTTCATTATATTATTCTTTAACATCTCTTCTAGAGTTCATTCACATTCCTTATATTGCATTGTCTTATTTAGCATTTCTTTTACACATGTCCATCCACCATCACATTCGTTGCCATTTTTGGTTTTGTAGGCACATCATCATTTCTTAACTTAACAAATACTTTATATTATTTGTAAACTTATCATCTTATTATCTCATTATCTAATAAACCTTTTATTGCTTACTCCAACTACATTCTCTTAATTTTATAGAACACATTCAATTTATCACTTACATAGTACGCTTCACTATGCTTAACCCACTATTACTATTTTTTTCTTCCATATAATACATCATATTGCTAGTTCATGCATTTCCAATCCACTTTGAACTCAATTCTAGCTCCATATTCAACCTCTCTCCTACCTTTTATCCACCCTTATATCCTACTTTAAAACATCATTATTTATCCCATCCATTTGTATTATTTCCTTCACATAATTGTCTTATTCAACTACCATCGACTCTGCACCCTTATTTTACAACTCATTCACTATTAATATTCATAATCAATTCATTACCATGACCAAAGTTGATCTCATTTATTTTTTTTTATTTTTTTTCACCTTATTCTTGAATCCCACTTATAACATATCTTTACACTTCTCCATATAATTTTTATATATTTTCATTCAATTATAATTATATTGTCTTTGCTTTCTCAACATATTATACATCGCTCTCCTCATCTTCGAATCCATTACTCTAATCACTAATTACAAATTTATTTATTTTCCCTATTCCATTTCTTGCTACATATTTTATAGTCTTGTTAACACATGTTTATTGCTTTATTGTTAACTTTTAACCATCATTGTTCTACTCTATACACTTCCATTTTTATGGAGGATCATCACTCCAGCTCACCATGCGCCAGGAGTGGTATCAGAGCTTGATTGTCTGCATATTGTAGGCAAAGGTGAAGGAAGACAAAGTGTGATGCTCTGTGGAGACTGTTGCAAGGTGTGCAGCAGATGGTAAACAGCCAGGTGGGTTGCAGGTGAAGCAATATGGTCATTGGAGGTTATGAACACGGTCAAGGAGAAGTCTGCCCGTGGAAAAGCAAAGCAAAAATAGACAAGGATCTCAATGAAATCCGAGCAAAGATAGAGACATTATCATTTAAGATGCAACAGGAAGAAAAGGTGAGTTGGAGATACGAGTGGCCTTTGAAAAGGACAACTAAGTGGAACTTTCAAAATTTGTTGGCCCGATAGAAACAATAGGTGTTGAGGAGATGGTTGAGAGATGTCAAAAAACTCAGTGGCAAGGGAAAGAGATCTATGAGGAATCTCGTAGGTTTCCAGGTGAACAATGAGAAGAGTTCATTTGATCTCGTAAACTTCCAAGAGGGCAAAGGAGACATCCTGAATTTCCAAGTGGGAAATGGAGAGGAAATGAGATTAGCTGAGAGTTCATGTTAGCAAGGGGTGTTGACATATGGAGAGGAGGTGGAAGAAAGGTCTCATTCGTATGAAGATTCATGTGGAACTACGAGTCATGTGAATGAAGACGATGAGAACTTAAATACTTCCACCACTGAGGAGAAGGATCAAAGGAACATTCTAGTCATTGGAGGAGTCGAGATATTCCTACCAAGAAGCCGAGGAGAGGCTAGCACAGATGTTGTAGATGCAATAGAAGGACAATAATATGAGACTGTCATGGAGGAAGAGGAACAGATACTGAATTTTATCCCAACAGGAAAGGAAAACTTAGTTGAGTTACTCACTCAATGGGAAATGGAGTTAAAGGAACTGGAGGATTGTTTGGACAGTCCAGAACCAGAAGGTGGTTTCCAAGAGATAGCCATGCCAGAGGAGATACACCAGCACGAGTTGCAGTTGGAGGAAGCTGGAATAGAACCAGTCGAAGAACTGATAGGAGTTAGTATATCAGAAGAGGTAGATGAACAACAGTTCAGTGGTGAGACTGCAAAGTTGGAGTCTGCTGCAGAGTGGCCAGTTAGTGTCACAAAAGATGAAAGCAGCATGGGAGGTCATGATGATATACCCATGAAGCGACATGAGGAGTTGCATCCAAGATGACTGCATAAGACAAACTAGTCGATGAAGCAGCTAGAAGAGGTGATATAAGAGATAAGGGAGTTGATGTTGAGGTCAACAGAAGAAGTTGTAAGCAAGGAGAATCTTGACAGAAAGGAACCTGCATAAGTAGCAAGGAAGATGTAGGAGCAGTAGAAGTGAAGCAGAGGAGCAAGAGCACATCTCCATGAGACATTTTGGGATCCAGGAGGATTTCAACAGAGTTGGGAATCTCATGAGCAAGAGCTCATGAATTTTCATAGTCGTGGAGTGTGATGCAGGAACATTGCTCCACCTCAGCACGCGCCAACTGATTAGCATGAGTGGTGCACATCCAATAAAGGGAGAGGCATTTCCCTCTCATTTTTCCTTCGAAAATATAAGTGAGATCAAGGCATTTAATGCTGACAGGTTGGAGGATCCAAGTTGTGCCTTCGTATAAGATGGATATAAGGTCGTCATTAAGTGGTTGACGGTAGGAGGTATCTGCATCTAATTCGGATCAGATTTCCATCATTGTAATATGCCTTTGTAGTCAGGAATTTTGAATGGTGATTAGACACCACTAGTTTACCTTGGAGGGAAGCTCATTGGGCCCCTCTTGTAAAAATCTTTGTATTTCATGTCTGAGGAAGGGGTTGAAGCTAGATATTTGTAGAATAATAATTGTAGGCCAATTTGGAGAGGTTGATGAGAGTCGAGACTAAGATGCAGTCCGAACTCAAAACATTGTAAATTGGCATTCTTCCATTAATAGAAAAGGAACAGATTTTCCTTTTTATCAATTTCTGTGTAATGGATGTATGGATATTTTGTTGTGAATGTCATTCGTATGCATTTGAGTTGTATATGTATGTTAGAAATTGTCTACAGGGATAGAGATACAATTTTCTATCTGTGAGTGTGTTGGATTAAGTCTGGTTCTCTAGGATAAGTGCAAGGAGTGCGCGGTAGAGAGTTGAAACTCTGTGAGTCGATGAAAGGAGTGTGTGTCTGAACTCAGTGGAGTCAGAAGAGAATCTTCCAAGAGGGAACACCCGGATAAATCATAGACTCAGGAGGAAATTTTAAGGTGGTTGGGTACCTTGGAAATAAATATTGTGTAGGAGGAAACACAATGCAGAGTTACTGAATACTTTGTAACACTTTGCTAGGAGGGCATAGAGTTAGTATGAGAGCATACTCGAGCATCACATTCTAAAGTGATGGAATCCATAAGAGAACCCAAGGGTTTTTTAACACTATGAGGAAGGAAGGCTTTGCAAGAGTTCATCGACAAAGGAAAGGAGATTCCTTAAGACTTCCAAGAAGGCTAAGGGAGAAGTCATTGAAAAGCTCAGTCGAGCGTAAGGAGTGCACCAAGGACACTGTAAGTTCATCTTACAATCTTAGGAGGAAGGGCATTAAGCTGCCAAGAGGGCAAGAGAAATTCCATTGAAGGACTCAGAGGAACTGGGAACCTTGAAAGCTTTCAAGCCAAGCAAAGTCGTAGAAGAGTTTACACAGAACTCTACAAGGAGTGCAGAAGAAGTTTGAGAACAACCTAAGTCTTGAGAAGCAAATTACGCTAAGTGTGGAAAAAGGGTCGAGGACTTACGAAGTCCCAAAGATAGTGAAAGTCGTCCATTGTCAGGAGGAGACAGGTGGAAGGATATCAGGAGATCTGAGAGTTGGAGCTCTAGAAGGTTTGCCAAGAGTAAACAAGGATCTTCGTGAAGAACAGATTGAATCCATACCATTGGATCTGCAAGGGACGCGTGGAAGAAATCCACACGAGCTGGAGGAGTATTTCTACGGTAAATATCGGAGGATAACATCGAGATAATACCTGAAGATCTGGGAGCCGCAACAATCCTAGCCATCCATTAGGATAGGAAATGTGGAGTTGGATCAACATTTCTTTGATTAGCAAATCGGGAGAGAATTATTTAGGATAAGTGAAAACTCATGAAGGCCGGTGTCTGAAGCGATCGTATCCATCGATCGAAAGGAGGGATGAGGACCGTTGATCCTTGCACCATTTGAATTCGTGATTCAGATTTCGAGAATATAAGAGTTGGTTGTCGTGGAAAGAGTCGAAGCCCGAAACTCGAAGCGAATTGTGTGGTTGAGAATAGGGACACATCCCAAGGTCACATGATAGAAAGGGCCTAGCACGGAGGGTGAGTGTTGTCGCAAACTTTCTTCAAAAGGCCAAGAAGAGAGTTGTGGGGCTAAGAGGACCTGCACTTTGGAGAAATAAGGACATGTGAAAATTTTTGTCAGGTTCCCGCAGGAACCAAAGAGTCAATTTGACTCAGACGTTTAAGAACGATCCTAAACCAGGAGGTCGGCGCAGCCCCGAAGAGAAGTGGGGGTGGGGTCTGCGCCACATTTGTACTTCTTTCTTTATTAAAACCCTTAACTATACAATCATTTGTGTATATATTAATATCTTTGCTATTCTATTTCTTGTATAAATATTTGTTATTACCTTGTATTATTTCTCATCTACTTCATTTTGCATCGTCATTCTACTACCTAACTATATACGACTTCTATTACTATGTGCACCCCACCCAAATACTTCTCAAACTTTCTATCTATTACACTGTACATACTACTATATCACTTACCTTAATTTTGTGGTTCATTTTGTCTTTGTATGTCACTACTACTCTCAAGTCTTTACTTGCCCTCTTACTACATTGTATGTTACTTTGTTCCAACTCCACTACTATATATTACTTACTCATCATGTACTTCCAAAATAAGATCTTCTCCCATTTCCTAACATGTTCCATGACCACTCTTACTATCTATTCCCTTGTATTTTTATTAGTTGTATTTTCTATACTCTTCCCTTCACATTCTCTTCTCATGTTCACACACACTCATCTCTTCATATCCCATCAACCGTTTATGTGTTTGCATATATTTTTATGCCATTCTTATCTTTCGATGTAATACTTAACAATGTATTTTACTCTTTTTATCATCTTGTCTTTTATACTACCAATTTTACCATTTTCATTCTATATTTCATCCCCTATCTTTTATCAATTTTCTCATATTATCTTGCTTCCTATTTCTTTAATGTATTCAACTTAATCATTTTCTACACCTTCTTACCTTATTATTCAACTTTTTTATTTTCTACGCTTTCTTACATTTTGTATCCATTGCACCTCGATTACTTTCTCATATAATTACTTATATTCAATAGCACTTATTAATTTTGTTACCATTATTACTACCTCTTATCCACTTACTTATATTATATATCTATTTGAACCATTGTTCGTTTTGTGTAAATTCAATATCACACATTTTATTCTTATTTACTACCTATGTATAGGTATCATCAATCTCCTTTTACCTTATTGCTCATTGTCATCTTACACTATTATTATCATTTATATACATAGATCACTATACTTATCATAATCTCATATCTTCTATTATCTCTATATTTTCCTCATACAATCATTAACCTTGTGATGTACTCTTTATCATCATTTTTTTTATGTGCATACTCTGGCTACTTATTGTCACTATTTCTCCCCAAGTACATCTCATATTACATTTATGGCACATCTGACTATACATCATTATAAGTTATGGAGTAACTAAATAGGCATCCATACTCGATTAATTATCTCTAAATACCCTACTATCTCACTCGCTCTATCAACTACACCAACCTACCAAGTGCATTTATGAATTACTCTAAAATTTAATCACATTCCCTTTAATAACATTAATAAATAGCAATATATATATATATATATATTAGTTAATGAAATTTTAAAAAAAATATATTACTAATAATAATAAAAAAAAACATTTAATTTAATTAAGCATTTTTGAAATTTATTTTAATTAATACAAATCAATTTAAATGCATAAATAATAATATATACCCCAATTTGTTTTGAAAAGGAGCATGTAGCGTGGGAAAGGGATTTTAGGCTACATGTGTCCTAGAGGCCCATGTGCCTTCTCTGCCAGTCCCCAAGAAAACACACAAAACAAGATTAGGTTTCCCCATATCATACTCATTTTCTCCAATTTCTTTCATTTCCAAATTTATCTCTGGTCATAGGGTTTTGAGGGGCGCGGCCCCAGCTCCATGGTCGTCTACTTGGAGGGTGTTTCCATGGTCCTCCCTCTTATTTCTCTTGAACCAGAAGTTTGAAGGGAGGCAGGACGTGGCTATCTCCTTAGTGTCTTGTGGACTTAGGGTCCATGCAGGCAAACTTGTGGGTATTCTTCTCGGTGCTTTGTGCACTAAGATAACTCGTAGGCTTCCCTTGGTGCTCTTGTGAGTGTGATTTTCTTGGGAACTTGGGATTGGAGGCACAGTGCTCGGTCTTGGGATGGACGCAAGGGTTTATCATAGTTTCTAGAGGCGTGGAAAGGAGGAGTCATACTGTTTTGTTTTTTTTTAATCGTTAGTGCAACATTGTTTATGGCCATGGTGAGGGGCATTCTCATATTTATTCTCCAAAAAATGGGTCTCAAAGTGAACATGGATCCACCAGAATTGGCATAAACCCTCTCATCATATGCATATGTAGAATAAGAAGCTTATGAATTGAGCTTTGGGCTTGCACAGTTTTCCATGACTGTTGAAGATAGGCTTCCTATTACTCTCTTTGAAGTGTTATCGTCATCATCTTCTTGTTATCGTGATGATAATAATGGTTTTTGTGGGTGAATGGTGTGTTTTAAGGAAATTTCATGGAGGAGAGGAGGGATTCGAAGTTTTCCCTATGGTGTTGGTAGATGCTCGGAGCTGTGTGCGCTGGTGTGTTGCTTTGTGCTTGGTGCTTGGTATGTATTTTTTAGGCTTGTTGTGAGCGTTTCTTTGTGACTTGATCTCGAGCTTGGTTTTTGGTTTGATACTTGGACTTAGAGATTGGTCCTCGGAACCACGAGGGGGCGCTTGGTCTCTGTATTGGGCGCTAACTTGTGTTTGGTGCTTTGGTTTAATGTTGTGGATAAAGTAACACTCGTTGTGGGCTGAACTTGGGTGTTGATTTGTGGTGGCATATGTTGTGGTATTGATTGGATGATTTTTCCCTTGGTTCCACAGAGATTAGGGTTCGATGACCCATTGTTTACAATCTATGCTCCTCCTTCCTCGTCTGCTTCACTTGGTGCATGGTCTTTGGATAAAGAGTGCAGAACAAACGCTCCTTGTGAGCTAGACTTGGTGCTTGGTCTTGGTAGCTAGTTTTGGTTGCCAAGGTGACATGTGACTTGGTATAGCTCTTGGGTGCTTATCTTGTAGACTCGGGTGTTTAGCAAATGGAACCGTTTTCTCCCTCATGGCTTAGTGCTTGGTTTTGTGGCGAAAGACAAAAGGAAGAAGATTATGACATTGCATAGTCCAAGGAAAACAACAAGAATCATTGTGATCTTTGCAGTATAGATGGACGTACCGAAGAAAAATGTAGGAAATTACACCTGGAATTGCATCCTTAAAATTCAAGGAAAGTTCCCAAACAATCTCTCACCAATATTGAGGGACAATAATTGAAATGTAGATCTTATCCGGATGAGAAAATCACTTTTATGAGCATGCAGAACCCAACAACTAATGAGGATGAGTTGAACAAGCTCAACACTAAGAAAGAATGGTCATTCTACATCAAGATATAGATGAAAAATGATAAAGGTCACTGCACTATTTGACCCAGGAAGTCAAAAGAATATGATCTTGAAGGCACTGCTGTGGAAATTGGGATTGAAAACTCATAAGCATACACAACCCTATCCATTGGGATGGCTCCAAAGAGAAAACAAATTGCAAGTCATAANAAGTTGTATGAGCCTCCATTGATTGATGATCAAGGAGAGCATGTTCAGATTCCTTCCATAGATGATTTTTTTCCAGAGTATCTAACAGAACTGTAGGAAGACACCATACTTGACAAGAGGATGCGAACTTCGAAGCGAGGAAATGTGGAGTATTTGCGAGTTGGTCTTAAGGGGACGAATCCAAGCAAGGCCAAGTGGATTGAGGTTGGAAGGGTGAGGGAAATATACCCTCATATTCACATAGACTGAGATAGTCTTTTGGAGGTCCAAAAGCTTTCCAATGGGGAGGTGTGATCAGGGGATCAAATTTTGCTCAATTTTCAAGGTGCTCGGAATGTGACGAAAATAGTGCCATTGCGTCTGTCTCGTCTTCCTGATTCCGGCGATATATTTACTTTCGCAAACGAAGTCCGTATGGAGGAGATATCGCGATCTGTCCGTCAAGCCAAACAGGCAAAAATTTGGGATGTTGACTGTACATGTCCGTCTAGTCCGTACGGCCACGTGGAGGTCCGTACCATCATGATGACGTGGTAGTTTGATGACATGGAAATTGTTGGTTGGTTTTTTGTCGACGAATACGGTGTTGACACGTGTCCGTTTTGGGCGAATAATATGAGGACACGTGGCCCCACCCGAGGGTGCCATGTGTCGCTCATTCGTTGGACATTATGTTTATATGTAAAATTATATAGGGAGTCCGCGGGGTTCAACCCCCGGACCTCCCCCATTACCAATTCCTTTGTAACACTCCGCTAGCCAACATTCCCACACATGTTCCTTGTCATATGGGTTGGCGCCTTTATATTTATGTTTGGAGGTTGTATTGTTTTGAAAAGGGGGCGGGCCGGGGCTTAGCCCCGACCCATATTACATACCATACAAANAAGACACCATACTTGACAGGAGGATGTGAACTTCGAAGCGAGGAAATGTGGAGTATTTGCGAGTTGGTCTTAAGGGGACGAATCCAAGCAAGGCCAAGTGGATTGAGGTTGGAAGTGTGAGGGAACTATACCCTCATCTTCACATAGACTGAGATAGTCTTTTGGAGGTCCAAAAGATTTCCAATGGGGAGGTGTGATCAGGGGATCAAATTTTGCTCAATTTTCAAGGTGCTCGGAATGTGACGAAAACAGTGCCATTGCGTCTGTCTCGTCTTCCTGATTCCAGCGGTATATTTACTTTCACAGACGGAGTCCGTATGGAGGAGATATCGCGATCTGTCCGCCAAGCCAAACAGGCAAAAATTTGGGATGTTGACTGTACCTGTCCATACAGTCCGTACGGCCACGTGGAGGTCCGTACCATCATGATGAAGTGGTAGTTTGATGACATGGAAATTGTTGTTTGGTTGTTTGTCGATGAATACGGTGTTGACACGTGTCCGTTTTGGGCGAATAATATGAGGACACGTGGCCCCACCCGAGGGCGCCACGTGTCGCTCATTCGTTGGACATTATGTTTATATGTAAAATTATATAGGGAGTCCGCGAGGTTCAACCCCCGGACCTCCCCCATTACCAATTCCTTTGTAACACTCCGCTAGTCAACATTCCCGCACATGTTCCTTGTCATATGGGTTGGCGCCTTTATATTTATGTTTGGAGGTTGTATTGTTTTGAAAAGGGGGCGGGCCGGGGCTTAGCCCCGACCCATATTACATACCATACAAA
>JZKD02S0997856.1:0-13547 GCA_000966675.3 Picea glauca
TTGATCATGCCCATGCACTTAACTCTCCTTGAATCGAACGAGTAAAGATCTCCATAGGGTCTGGTGATTTCGAGGCCTAGTCTATCCATAATAGATTTGGGCATTATGTTATGAGAGGCCCCATAGTCTAGCATGCAATTATGCAATAGTCGATCGTGCACTTTCAAGGTAATATAGAAGGGGGTGATGGTATCTTTGGGACCTTCAAAATGTGGACCAAACGTGATATTAGGCTTGTCATCTTCCAGATTTATCACGTCAGACTAACTCTCTAGATCTGAAAAATTTATCATCTTGGTTATTTGTTTTTGGTACATAGGATTCTTCACCAACTCAACCAAAGGTATTGGTATCTTGATCTTTTTTATCTCATATTTTAGGCAGAAACCTCCCACAATTTTATCTGTTTCCTTGGCTGAAACATCAGACTCTTTCTTATCCATTTTATTTAGTAGTACTATTTTATTTTCAGTGTTTCTGGTTTCGAGTGTTCACGTTTCAACTGCCTTAGTTCTTCTCGCTTAGGTTTCGGCCTCTTTTACGTTGGTATTCTGCGAGTCTGCCTTTTTTTTATTTTTCATCTCGGTCTCTTTCTAGATGGGCTCATATGTTTCGCACCTAGGCAAGATTTTGTTGGGTTGTGCAGTCGACACAGGTTTGTTTTTGGGCCTCAGATTGTATTTATGTTGGATCTCAGCCATTATGGTGTCAACCATTCCTTGATAAGCGGGATCATCAACGTTGTTTAGGTTATTGTCTTCAACCAATGATTGTTCAATGTTCAGGGACTTCTCATAATCTTCTTTTGTCAAGTGAGGTTGTATACAGTCGTCACCTAAGTTGTTTATGTCTTCTTCCAAGTCTTCGAACTCTTGCATATAATTTCCTCCAATAAAATTTTCATTTTTTAAAGGTGTTTGGATCTTTTGGTCTTCATTTTTAATTTGTCTTGGTTGAAACTGAGGATTGGGATTTCTCCTGAATTATCTCTTGACAAATTGATCAGCTTTGGATTGATCTAGCTCCATTCTCGAGATTTTGTTTGATATTTCTTTTATTATCCTAGCCATGTCATCCATTTTGTCATCTGAGGATCTTCTAGATCAAGAAGGACATGCTTGTTCTCTAAGACGTCTAGTTTCCCTGTTTCCCATCTCGATTTTTCGTTTTTAATTTACTCGAAGCCATCATGTTTGACTCAATTTCCACAGCGTCATCTTGCATTTGAGTTAGGTCGACCCCACTCCTTTCTCTTAAAAGTAGAGAAAAATCGGGTTCAAAGGCTCCTGCAAAAGTTACTTTGGCTGCGGGTTGGGACGATTTAACTTCAACAGGGATCTTATTGTACAACTTGTTAAACCTTTGGATAAATTCCATAATAGTTTCTAATCCCTTTTTCTTTAAAGACTTGAACTTGATCAAATAGTATAAATGATCCTTTCTTTCGCCCCATTGTTTGAGAAAGAGGTCTTCTAGCACATCGTAGGATATGATTGAACCTGGGGGCAGGCTCCGAAACCAAGATTTTACCTGTCCCTCGAAGGTTTGGACAAACAAATGGGAATACATGTCCTCGTGCTCGAGACCTAGAATATCAACAAATTGATCAAAAAGGTTGATATGCTCGACTGCAGTTAGATCCCCTTCTCCTATGAACTTGGGTAAGTTTTTAATATAGTTTTTGAGTAAATCATGGAGAGGTACTGGAAGGACCAAGGGGGCGTATCTAGCGGCTACTTTGGTGAAAACCCTTGGAGGATATTCTTGGCCTTGACCTCCTATTCCCCCTGCTCCTCATCCGGCGGCGACCATGGATAACCTAGGAGAGGAAATCGATGCATTATAAAGAGGGTTGGCGAAGATTTATAGTGACTCTTTGGCTTCCTCAGGGTGGAAAGGGGTTAGTCGAGAATTTTTTTACCAAGGGAGGTGAAAGTTGAAAAAGGGGAAGAAGGTATACGTGGACTCGGCTCCTCCAACTTGTAGGATATGTAAATGGGAGGTGTCGAATCCGTGTATGTGGAAACTTCTTCAAGGCCTTGAGTGATAGAGGAGTTTATATTGAGAGTCGATGGGATATCAATAGGGATGAGCTTTATGGAAAGCATGTCGCTGCTACTAACATAAGAGGTAGTCGGAGAGGTCTCGGTCTTGATCTCGAGTAGGAGTTGCTCGGACTTTAGGGTCTCGGCTTCGACAACACTGTCCGATATTTTCTCGAGAGAAATTTACTCGTGAGGGTGAAGGTTCGAAAAATATCTTATCTTTAGACTGATTAGACTTGGGTTGGTAGGCAACAACGTTTTGTTTAAAAAGACCCCTTGGTCTTAGTATTTTTTCAGGGTCGGAAACTGGCACTGTCTGTTTGGCATCTGGGTTTTTTCTGGTGTTCTTTCGAAAGGATGTCAGCTTACTTAAGAGTGGATTCTCCAAGTGAATGATGAAGGTTTAACTTTAACAAGGTGTTTGCTCTTTGTTGACTATCAAAAAACAAAACTTGTAAATGTCATTTTCTCAGGGGAAAGTGACTACGATTCTCCATCCCCGGCAATGAAGCCATAAAGATGTTGTTACAGAGTCTACACTTAAGTCTATAAAGTATAGATTCTAAGCATCCAAAGTGAGTGAGTGATAAAATGGGGAAGAAACAACTTCGGGGAGAGAAGCTATGGCTGATTTCTGAGATGTCTTTGTCTAGCTTTAAAATATTCTTGAATGTTGATATCGCGTTCGATGGTGGCCCATGAACATTCGAGCTCTATCTGAGTGATGGAAGTCTTAAGTATGGTATCGAAAAGATTCAAAGTGATGCTGGTTTGATCCAATAGGTAGGGTTTGATGTTGGGTTTCCTTACGACAGGTACAGTCATGGGGAGAACAGAGCTTTAAAAAAGGGTTGATGTTTTAAAGTGCTTATTTCAATTTTAGATTATACGAGGAAAATTCAGTGAAGCCAATCGAAGGGTGTAACAAAATCGAAGGTTGTTTTCCGTAACTGAGTTAAAATCTAAAACTGAGTGTGAAAACGAAAGAAAAAAATAGGGTTGTCAACAATGTGGGGTATCAATTTCAGAGGAATCCCATGCTGTAGCAGAAGAAGAAAAGAAAGAGATACCTTGAAGAAAGCATAAAATGTAGAGATCTAAGTAATTCACAGGCCTTGTACTTGCTAGTAGTCGATACAGAGGAAAAGCTGTAAATAACTAGATAACTAGAACCTGATCACCACAGTAGAAGTTATACTAAATTTCAGCTAAAACATTCATCAAAGACATATATGTAAAAAATGACATGAAATATGAAATAACAAAGGAAAACACATAACTCAATATTGACGAAATATGGAGTCTTCAATTTGCTTTGTATTAATCTTGGCTAAAAAGAACTTTCTCTATTACAATCTCCAACATAAAAATCCCCTTTGTGTCTCTTCCCAAATGTGTATTTAAACAAACTTCTAAACATTTAAAATTCCGATCGTTCTGGAAACTTGCCAGTTACAAATGAAAAAAAATGGAGCATTTCATCTCCTCATCTTTTGTCTTCCCTCATAAGGGTAGAGCACCTTCCTTTCTCTACTCTTCCATCTCCAGAAATAGAACGGGTTGACATATGTCATTATTTAGCACCAGAAACCTGCCCCTTCACCTGCTCAATGCAAATGACACACGTTTCAACCAACTGGGCTATCAACCTGGAAGGATCTGCTTGGTTGCTTGCCTCAAAGGTGTAACAACTCTTCACCAACTGTGGAAACCTTTTCCCTACTTGTTGGTCTTCCATGATGATAGAGCATAATTGTAAACTTAGTTGTACTAGCCATTTTTCCACTTGAACCATATCAACCTGGCTTATCTAGGATATCTCCGCTTGCTCCTTCTCCATGTTTTCTTTGATGTCCAGCAGGTGTTTAGCTATATTGATTTTTCCCAGCATCCCAGCAGTGCCTTCCTTATCAAGGTCTAAAAAACTTTTATTTATCAAGGCGAACGTTTCCTCACAAGAATTCATCACCTCTTTAGCTCTCACCCTACTTTATGATATATTCTACTCCCAGACCTTCAGTAAGATATTCCCTCTAGTTTGTTCTGCGATGGATAATTTGGAGTTGTTGACCATATCTATCTTCATCGTAGCTATAAAAACATCCTGGAAAGAAACCCAAGATTCCCCAGCTTCTCTTTCTCTCAAATAAATATTTTCTAACACTTGATCTATCATTTGAAAGTGGTTCTGAATGGTTCCCACTTTTACAAGAAAGTCTTGTTGAGCCGTTAATACCTTATGTCAGATTTTGGCATCTTGGGATCTAAACATTTTTATGTCTAAAACCTGATTCTCGGCAACATCCAACTTTGACTGTAACTGTATTATTTGATTCTCCTGGTAGCTTACCTGCATTTGGCTTACTTGCTCCAACTGGTGCACCAGCTCAAGGTTGGATCTAAGCTTCTCGATCTCCTGCAGATCAGTTATTCTGGCCTGCTCGAGGCTTCTGCTCACCTCATCCCTGGTGTTTTCTTCGGCCGTAGCCACCCTAGATTCCAACTTGTCAATTAAGAGGTTCTTTCGCTTCAACTGTGCCTTCAAGGTTCCCACAAAGTACTAGTTAGTTGTAGCATAAGCCCCCAGTGTTCCTGCTATCTCGTCGGCAAATTCCTCCTCCTCTACAACCTTTCCTTCTGTCAAGATTTTAAATCTTTTAGCCATTACGCCCACTTTTTGATATGATTCTTGCTTCACTACAACCTTCCTTTTCTTATCAAAGAAAAATTCATTAGGGGGTAATTATTTGATCGAAATGGGTGTTAGTTCTTCACCTAAAATACATCCCGCATTGAGGTTCCCCTTTGTGAACTATTAGGGTGTGATAGAAGAAATGGGACTACCGATTTCATTGAATGGTTGTTTCAGGGTAGCATCTATGGCTGGCTTGTTTGACATGAGTGATAGTGAGTCACCCGACCCTTGTGAGGGTATCTCTGCTTGAACTTGGACCTACTTGTCTGGTGTACCCTTTTTAGGGTTTCCTTCTTGTTGGTAGGGGATTTTGGCTCCTCGCTCTGAGGTTACATCCTCCCCTGTTTCCACTTGGTTCTTCTCCTTGTTAGGACTCGAGTCCTTTGAACCTTTGGCTTTCGTCTGCTATGTAACCAGAAGCTTTGGGGTTTCACCCTGTAAAACCTAGGGGAGACAACTCCGTTGGTGCTCCAGGAATTTAAGGAAATCGGCCATATCTCTGGGTGGCAGGGCTTGAATCTGAATTAGGACTTCAGAGTAGGACCTCACACCTCGGAATATTTCATCATGAGGGGAATCTTCGTGTTCATATCTCTTCAGGCCACAACTCACCAGGTGATTGCTCACAACCTTATTAGGGTCGTTCTTATTGAACTCAATGTCCACCAACTTCTTTTCTTCTAAATCCATAGCCTCGGCTTTGGCATGGCCAAAATCTAACAAGGAATATGCACCAATATGAATGGGGAAGGGAGTCCATGCCTTTTTTGATACTCCTTTGAGATATTTTCTTATTCCGCGAGCACAGCCTGTTTGGTGATCTTGCAACACAATAGCTTATCTGGAAAGAATAGCGGTAGAGCATATGGAGGAACAAAGGTGTCAAAAACCTTGATATATGAAAATTTTGCCTCTATATATCAATCTGTCATGCTACTCAGGTTGGTCATGATGCTATCCGAAATCCTGGGAGGCGGTTGGCCGAAGATGGCGACATGCAATGGCACCATTACCCAGTTGAATATCTCGTAGATGAATTCTTTGGCTTTATCCTCCCAAAGATTTGAGTGGTAGACATGAATAAGCTCTGTATTAGATGGAGCCCAGCTCCAGTTCATTAGTGGGAAGGGTTTCATGAAGCAAATAGCATCCATGATGTAAGGAGACATAAAGAACGACATTACTTTCTTACTCACCCTTTGTGTTCGATATTCGGTAATTCGACTGGTCGGACTGTCAGACAATAGTTTGGCCCAGTCAAAGGAGATACCCTCAACAACTGTATGAATAATCGGTACCCGTGGGAGGAAAAAATGGGTAGTATCCTCCTTCCCATACAACCTACAGGCCATCATCACTATATACTTGAATTGTGGCTCCAAGGAAGAGATTGAATAGATTCTGTGAGTATTAGCCCTGAATTTCGCGAGGTGTGAGACCCAATCTTTGATCAGATCGAATAAACGTTTTGCATACTATTCGCACTCCTTCTTCTTGAAACCTTCTAGAAATTCGGCATTGTGATCAAGGTTCGGTGTGGGTGACAATTTATACATTGCCCACAAATGTTCTGGTCTGAAAGTCCCAATCATTACCTTATGTTCACTAATAATCATCCTGGTCAGGATGTCCACATGATCCAATGCCCACCTGATCATATCACAATAGGGAATAAGTTGGGGCCTCGCCGCTATTTTGTGCATCTCTTCTTGACTGACAATTTTGTATTTGGTTGACAAGTCATCCTTCTCGTTGTTGCTAGAATCATCCGAACAGTTTACTGACTCTGATTGCAGAATGTTGGAAACGTATGACCATGTCTTGACATAATTAATAATTCGGGGCGAGGTATCGAAAAAAACATCTGAACCCTGACCTGAACTCTCGACAGCTACCTTGGGCATTTTTCATGGAGCCATGATAAAGAAACCTGCAACTGGATCTCCTATCAGAAAAATTGAAAACACAAACAGAAGTTATCCTGGTGAAATGGCTCTACGCACAAATAGAAATGAAAACTAAAATAATGAAGGAAAAACTCTTTATCTTGATCATTTAAGCCCGTGTTTCCTTGCCAACAGAATGGTCAAATCACTTAATAGAAATATTTAGAAGTAAAAATGAGATCTTACCATCCGTCACCTCACTGCAATTCAAATAAATGCCATAAATGCTTGACGATTCATAACATTGAAAAACGCAGAATCATTCAAAACTTCATTCGTAAACCGTGTGTGTTAAAAAAAAATTAAGGCGCTAATTAATCTGGTTTAGTTCTTTCAATTTAGTGCACTTATTTGCTAATCCCCTTTTCGGCGTTCGCCACATTGGGTATTTTCGCTCCTAGCCACTGAACCTTAAAAACTCGAAATCGCGATGGTGTGATTTAATTGATTAAAAGTGATTTGACTTAAGCCTTTAATTAATCCATACTTAATTAAAGAAAATCGTGACTTCGTGGATCGGGGTTACAAAGATGCTGACCTTTGGGGAAACAATCGTCGAGTCGTGAAATCACGATAGTGACTAACTAGGGTTTAAAGTGATTTGTTCTTGATACTAACCTGGGTAAATTTAACACAACTTTGCGACTTTGCAAGCCGGAGGCTTGAGAAACGTTCAATGTGTAACTCTCGAGAACGAGGGTACAAGGTACTAAGAGATGATAATCCCCACTTAGTATTTTAGTAATGGTGATTAGAATTATGAAGGTTTTTTCCATTTCGCACGTCGGGATACTACAATTTTAGGGGGTAGAAACATGAAAGAAATGAAGCACCAAAATCCAACCTTTTTAGGGTTAAGTATAACATTTCATGTATTTAGAGAAAGGAGACTCCAACACTACCAATCATCGATATTTATTGTCTCTGATCTGCATCCTTAGAATCATCATCCTTACATAACTTAAAACTAGTTTGCATAGGATTACTGACTGGTTTACAGTATTTCATTCCAAAAATTTTCAACATTTCTCTGATATACTTGGTCTGAGAGATAACGATACCTTTGTTGCTCTGATATATCTGAAGACCCAAAAATAAAGACAACTCTCCAAGCAAAATAATCTCAAATTCATTCTTCATATCTTTGGAAAACTTCTGACTCATCCTATCATCATCACTTCCAAAAATAATATCATCAACATAAACTTCAATTAACAGGACACTATCTTGATTTACCTTTATGTAGATACGTTTGTCTATATTTCCTTTTCTAAACCCTTGTTATTGTAAGCATCTATCTAGTCTCGAATACCATGCTTTGGGGGCTTGTTTGAGACCATACAAGGCCTTCTTCATCCTACAAACACAATTTTCTTTCTCTGACAATTGAAATCTTTTTGGGTGCTCAATGTAGACTTCTTCCTCTAGATATTCGTTTAGGAATGATGATTTCATGTCCATCTAATACATTTTAATATTATTGGAGCATGCATAATCTAGTATTAGATTTATTTCTTCTATCCTAGTAATTGGGGAAAACGTCTCTTCAAAATCTATACCTTCAACTTGATAGTATCATTTGCATACCAATATTGCTTTGCTCTTGGTATCTTGTCCATCCTCATTCAATTTGTTCCTGAAAACCTACTTTATACTGATTACATTCATGTTCTTAAGCCTTGGAACCAATTCCCAAGTGTCATTCTTTTTTATCTGGTCTAACTATTCATCCATATCTTTGATCCATAATTCATCCTTGTTGGATTCTTCAAAACTGCTCGGCTCAATGGTAGATAGTAATACTAGAAGTTGTTGTTCTGGTGAGTGTATTCTTCTTCTAGTTTCAACTTTCGTATCTTTATTTCCAATAATCTATTTTGATGGATGATTTTTTTTCACTCATCTACTGGGTTTCTTTGGAGGTACTTGAAGATCTTGTTTTTCTTATTATGCTTCTAGTTGCTCTTGTTCTTCATATACTTCTTCTTATTTCAAGTCTTCTTCATGATACTTTCTTTTATCTTTCGTCCATCTGTCTCATCAATTGTCACATTGATGCTTTCTATTATTCTGTTGGGTCTCATATTGAAACATTTGTAAGATTTCCTTTTACTTGAGTATCCAACCAATATGCCTTTATCGACTCAAGAATCAAATTTTCCAATTATGCCATCTTCTCTTTTGATGTAGCATTTGCTTCCAAAAAGTCTTAAGTGCTTCACATTTGTTGGTATTCCTTTCCATAATTTGTATAGATTCTTATCATTGGTATTTCTGAGCATCCCTTTCTTCTGAACGTGAACTATTGTATGCACTACTTGTACCCAAAATACATTTGTCAACTTGGAATCCATTAAGATGGTTATGGCCATTTCCTGTATTGTTTCTTTCTTTCTTTCGACAACTACATTTTTTTTAAGTGTCTTGGCTACTAAGAATTTCCTATTTATGCCATGTTCATTACAGAATTCCATGAATTCTTTATATGTAAATTCTCCTCTATTTTCTGATATCAAGCACTTGATTTTCATATCTATCTTAGTTTCAACCATCTCTTTGTATGTCTTAAAGATTTTAAATGCCTCTGACTTCTTATTTAGAAATCAAATTGTTGTCATTCTTGTGTAGTCATCAAATAGTAGCATGAAATATTGTTCACCTTTCAATCCCTTCATTCTTGTTGGTCCAACTATATCATTATGTACAATATCCAGTGGTTTTGTTGTGGAATAATCCATTGACTTGAACTTTGTCTTGATATTTTTTCCCTATAGACAATGCTTGCAAAGAATGTTTGTTGGCTTCGAGATCTCAAACATTTCTCTTATTGCTTCCTTTTTGTTGACTTTGACAATATTATCAGAATTAATGTGACCCATTCTTTTGTGCTAGAGCCAACTTTCATTGTCCTTTCCTAAGAAACATATTTTCTTTCCTGTTTCATTTAGAACATATATGTTGCTTGGAGTTCTTACAGTTGTACCTACCAACTTACATGATTCTTATTTCCTTATCTCACACTTCTTTCAATCAAACACACATATGTGTCCTTGATCACACATTTGACTTACACTTAGCAGATTGTGTCTCATGTCTTCAAAAAATAAAAAAATTATGCAATGGCATCCTTTCTTCCGAGATCGATTGTGCCATTTCCAATAATCTTGATTGAGTTGTCTTTCCCAAATGAAATTGATCCATCTCTTTCCCTTTTCAATGTTATAAACCTGTCTTTACCACCTGTCATATGCTTTAAGCATCCATTATCAACCTACCATCCATGTTTCTTGTGTTTCGTTTGTAGAGAAAGATTGCATTCTTCATTTTTGAATTGATACTACTTTCCTATCCATATCCTTTGAGGTTTCTACTTATTATTGTTGATATTCTGCTTTGGTTCCCTTGGAGGAATAGTTGGTTTGCACTCTCTAGATATATGTCCAAAGTTGTTTCACTTGTAGCATTCTACCTTATCACTTAATGATCCAAATATGTTGTAACTTCTACTATGTGCTTCATGAGATCTTCTTGGACAACTATTTCTTGTATAGCCCTCATAGTTGCTTCTTTTCTTGGTATTGGCTCTATTGTAACAGATTTCGGAAATTTCTCTATTCATTATTTTCATCTCAAATGTGTTTGAGGATCACATCTTATTTCCAATTATCTCTAACTTGCATCTATTTTGCTGAAGGACTTGTAGGGCCTTTTGGGAAGAAAGTTTGTGTTATGAGGTCTCTCTCCAATTATCTCTAACTTGCATCTATTTTGCTGAAGGACTTGTAGGGCCTTTTGGGAAGAAAGTTTGTGTTATGAGGTCTCTCACTGCTATTTCTCAGAGAGCCACATTACACGAGATTATGGATAGGAAACCATTGATCTRCAGAAGCTTACAACACTCCTAGAGGGCCRGCAAYGGGAGCATYARCGATGTATAGTAGATGTAGGTGYTATTTTTTGTCTTGTGACATTGCTAAAAAGGTTTGGAAGTAGTTCCACTGCACTTGATGTGAATGGTGTCATACGGAGAGCTGCAGATACCCTCACAAATCTGGCCCATGAGAATGGTTTTATTAAAAATCTTGTTATGATTGAAGGTGGGATTCTTCCTCTGGTTGATTTGCTTGAATCAACTGATTCTAAGGTCCAACGAGCAGCAGCAGGCGCCTTGCGCACCTTGGCATTTAAAAACGAGGCAAACAAGAATCAGATAGTGGAGTATAATGCCCTTCCCCTCTTAATTTTAATGTTGCGATCTGAATCTGTCAGCATTCATTCTGAAGCCAATAGGTGTTATTGGAAATCTGGTGCATTCTTTTGCAAACATAAAGAAAGAGGTTATTCTTGCTCAAGCCCTTCAACCTGTTATTGGGCTCTTGAGTTTAAGGTGTCTGCTAAGCCAAAAAGAGGTTGCGTTGTTGTTGGGTCAATTTGCCACAACTGATCAAGAATGCAAGGTTCACATAGTGCAATGAGGTGCAGTGCGGCCTCTAATTAAAATGATTCAATCCCCAGATGCTCAGCTCAGGTCTATGGCATCTTTTGCTCTTGGCAGACTAGCGCAGAACACACACAACCAAGCTGGCATAGTCCATGATGGAGGACTGCCACCATTGCTAGAACTTCTTGACTCAAGAGAAGGATCCCTTCAGCACAATGTTGCCTTTGCCATCTATGGGCTCGCAAATAATGAAGATAATGTGTATAGTGGAATTGTTGAAAGATTAGGGGATGGAATGCTCGTAGAAGTTATAATCTGTTGAGGTTGAGTCTTTGTCGCCCACTCACACTTCCCTACACGGATACAGACAGCGATGAAGAAATGGAGATAGATGAAGATACAGTTGAAGCATTATCCTCTGACACAACAATCCTATCAATAGCATGCGAGAGAATCCACGAAGAGGACTCACACACCGCTCTATTTTGGGAATTCGGTTGAATTAGAGTTGGATTAACTAATTCTCTTTTCCCGAAACCCTAAATCAGGGTTCCAACACACAGCCTTTTCACTCTACGGACCTGTTGATAACCATTTTAAAGACTAGGTCAGTTTCGATACCTCCATTCAACAATGAACCTCCACTCTCTGATGCAACAGAAACAGGAACAACATTGCCAGCAGCAGCGGTTGGTGAGAGCTGAACCCCTAGAATGTCATAGGTTCCAGTCGCAGCCTCCTCCTATTCAATCTGAGGGATGAATTTGGCCAATCCATAACAATCAGTATCTCCCCGTGTAGCATGTTATGAACTTGAGCGTCGGCATGGCTTTCACGTGTCGATGTTTGAAAGACTCATTGAACATAACAAGATGTCGTTCCAATCGCTCGTTGTACAGAGTAGTATGTTGAAGAGTCGTTCCAATGCAAATTCCTCCTCCCTGGAAAGCGGTGAACTGCAATATCTGAAGCATGTTATTAATTAGTCATAATTGTAGAAATAGAGAAGCATGTGGTGATTTTTCGATACCTGGATGGAGAGGAGAAGCGCGGCGTAGCTATTTGCGTGCGTCCGGGCAAGCTCTTTGAAGAAGCTTTGTGCTGAAACTCATCTTTTTCCATGTCCTCAAAAGATATATCAGTCGATGCTTCAACGAATTCCACTCCTTCATCGTTGCAGACAACTTCGGATCGGCCCAATTTTCTTCGCTGGATGTCCAACCGACCTGCAAATGGATAGAAGTCCACTAGAACTGAAGACAGGCTCCTTTTTAGCGTCTCCACGATCTTATAAAACTCCTCCCGACTTTCTGTTTTATAAAAGAGAAGAAGCTGGAGTGTTGGCCAACGGCAGCTAGTATGCCTCGGACGAGCCCTGCTCAAACGAAGTCGCATCCTAGTGCTTGACGAAGCTACAGCCTCTGTGGACACTGCAACCGACGGTGTTGTACAGCGTATAATTCGTTCAGAGTTTGCAGATTGCACTGTTATCACCGTGGCTCACAGAATCCATTCTGTAGTTGACAGCGATCTGGTTCTGGTACTCAGCGAAGGAAGAATTCTGGAATATGACAGTCCATTGAAGTTGCTGGAGAACAAAACTTGACCTTTTCAAAGCTCATTCAAGAGTATTCTGTGAGATCAGGCAGCGCCTCTAACTGGGCAGCATTAAACCACAATTAGAGGTCGATTCTATCTCGATATATGGCTTGTACAAGCATTCCGAGGATGAAATTTAGATGATCGCGGGAAAATATTGTAGCAAACCTTGGTCTAAAAACTATAGCATAGGGAGGCAAGATACTGTACACCATATACATGTTTGTACTTCCATCTTTTCAGCCATCACAATGTGTATCAGTGTGCAGTTCTCTATATAGTTTCACAGCTTATTCTTGGATGGATATTAGCTTTGATATTCCAGGTAGCTCATGTTTTTCTAGAAGCTACTTCCCCAGTTATCGATTCAAGCGACAGTCCACCTGGAGTGATCGGTCCTACACATTGGTCCATCTACATATCTATTTGATTAAATCTGTGTGCAAAGCTTAGAGACTGTGTACAGCCAGGATATCACTCTAATCAACATTAGGTGTCAGATTTTTGGAGGTTTCAAAGAAAAATCAAACGCAAGGATAACACAAAGATTTATCCCAACTGTAAATACCCCACTTGTCAAAGATTAGTAACAGCAGCGCATCCGGCAATCGCACAGTCCGGGGAAGACAAACTGTTTCATATTCCCCGGAACACAAAGAGATTTATTTTGGATTTTTCTATTAAAAGAGGGATTGATGTAACAGATAAAAGTGGACGCGGTGGTGAGCTGGGGAAGAAACCTCTTTGGAAGAGGGGTTCCTTTGTATACTGAGTTAATTTGTAAATCTGAATTGGAGTAATATAGATGATGTATTTACTTG
>JZKD02S0997878.1:0-13547 GCA_000966675.3 Picea glauca
CCTGACACCTGTCATTACCTGGTTGTGCCACGTGTCCCTATCTGACGTGGTCTGCTGACGTGAGTTGGGTCGACGGTCTAGATCACATCTAACTTTAACGGCTGCGATTAAATCGTGAAATTGCATATCGCGATTTCAGAGTTGTTGATGTCAAGTGATTTTGGCATTTCAAAGTCGCGATTCGTGAAACTCCGATGTGGAGTTTGATCAATGGTTCAGATCAACCTAGATCTCGATGGCTCAGATTAGATCGCGACTTTGTACATCGTGATTACTCCCACTTCTCCTTGTACTTTAAAAAACGTGCAGGTTATCCTTGATATGACGATGGTCGGGTCTTGCGCTTGGATCTAACGACTGAGCTCTGTCCTCCTCTTCAGTGCGCTCATCTTGTCTTCATTCAGATCTGACGACCCTCATTCTTTCGGGAAACTTGAATGGGATCCAATGGTCACTGACTCTTCTCCTCCCGATTATTGCTGCGCTGCTACTCATTGATGTTGTACTCAAGCCATCACCACAACCACAACTGTACTCGCCATCAATGACAAGTATACACTACCTGTAAATATGCTAACAACCCTTTGTACATTATTCCTATACCCATGCCATCTTCATTGATGTACTTGCCATCAATGACAAGCATATGCTACCTGTTAAACATTTCCAACAAGGACATCTTTGTAGAATAGTTTTAATTCCTTCCTCAATCACTCTACCTTATCGCTCTGTTTACGTCCTTTTTATGATAAGAATTTTTTTTGATGATATTCGGTTGGTGTTCGGTTCGAGTTTTCGATCTCTGGGTGGGGGCTTAGGGGAAAATTACAACTGGATTCATTATCAGTTTGCAGAGGATGTCAAATCCTGGCATTGACCCAACCCATTGTCTACGCCTTCGAAGTATGGCAGTTATCTGAGTTTAGGCTCACCCAGAAGGTTATTCGAAATCTTTGAAATTTGAATTGTGGTTTGGGTACTTAACATGATTATGTTTCCCCCGTTATCTTGTTCTTCAACCATTCGGGACATACCCAAACACCTTGGATTCTTGAAATATATCCCTCGTCCCTTTTCTGGCAGAGTTGTGAAAATCTGCCTGACATGAACTTTGCCCAACCTCTTGGAGACAGGCACATGAACTCTTCTCTTGGAGGTGACAACCCCCCATCAGTTCTCAAATCAAACCTCGTCCAAACCCGAATTGGAAACAAGAGCTCTGACAGAGAATTTGGAAATTTGGGTTTCTACCATTGCAACAGAGGAGTTTCTCATAGGAACTAGTGGTTCAAGGTAAAATTTTGGTTAAAGAGAAATTGGTACAGTATCATCCCCCCATGGAGAGAATTAAAAGAAATGGATCCCTCAATGAACGACATCAAACACATTCTTCGCATACACGAAGACATGGTAGAAGACAACCGAAAAATTTATCTCAATTGTCAAAAGTTATATCAAACAAAGATCAAATAAACACAAACATGCTATAGAGAATTGAGAGGTTAGAGAAAGAAAATATGCAGTAAAGAGGGCGCAACAACGAACTAGAGAAATCAGTAAGGATTCTTTCACAACGAGTGGATCTCCTGGAACAAAGAAATTATCAATTTTGAGGCCCAAAAACACAACCAAACTCAAACTCATGGTCAAATAATCAGTTTGCAGTAGCATCGGAAGAAAGTCAAGGAAACCAAGAACTCGCCCCAATGGAGATCGAGGACGATGAGCACAACCATGAGGAAAATATGGAAACTCTCGACAATGAAACTAAAGTTTAAATATGCAAGTTCAATGTATGTTTTTGCTTGGAAAGTATGTAAGAGTCTATAACCACAGAAAAACTAGTTTGTATAAGGAATACTTTAGTTTTCTTGAAGAAAAATCAGTCGTAGAGGGAAAAATCAGATCTAAGCCCATTTTTGTAATTCTCAAAATGTTGTATTTCCCTGGTGCAACAAAATTTATATAATACNCCTGACACCTGTCATTACCTGGTTGTGCCACGTGTCCCTATCTGACGTGGTCTGCTGACGTGAGTTGGGTCGACGGTCTAGATCACATCTAACTTTAACGGCTGCGATTAAATCGTGAAATTGCATATCGCGATTTCAGAGTTGTTGATGTCAAGTGATTTTGGCATTTCAAAGTCGCGATTCGTGAAACTCCGATGTGGAGTTTGATCAATGGTTCAGATCAACCTAGATCTCGATGGCTCAGATTAGATCGCGACTTTGTACATCGTGATTACTCCCACTTCTCCTTGTACTTTAAAAAACGTGCAGGTTATCCTTGATATGACGATGGTCGGGTCTTGCGCTTGGATCTAACGACTGAGCTCTGTCCTCCTCTTCAGTGCGCTCATCTTGTCTTCATTCAGATCTGACGACCCTCATTCTTTCGGGAAACTTGAATGGGATCCAATGGTCACTGACTCTTCTCCTCCCGATTATTGCTGCGCTGCTACTCATTGATGTTGTACTCAAGCCATCACCACAACCACAACTGTACTCGCCATCAATGACAAGTATACACTACCTGTAAATATGCTAACAACCCTTTGTACATTATTCCTATACCCATGCCATCTTCATTGATGTACTTGCCATCAATGACAAGCATATGCTACCTGTTAAACATTTCCAACAAGGACATCTTTGTAGAATAGTTTTAATTCCTTCCTCAATCACTCTACCTTATCGCTCTGTTTACGTCCTTTTTATGATAAGAATTTTTTTTGATGATATTCGGTTGGTGTTCGGTTCGAGTTTTCGATCTCTGGGTGGGGGCTTAGGGGAAAATTACAACTGGATTCATTATCAGTTTGCAGAGGATGTCAAATCCTGGCATTGACCCAACCCATTGTCTACGCCTTCGAAGTATGGCAGTTATCTGAGTTTAGGCTCACCCAGAAGGTTATTCGAAATCTTTGAAATTTGAATTGTGGTTTGGGTACTTAACATGATTATGTTTCCCCCGTTATCTTGTTCTTCAACCATTCGGGACATACCCAAACACCTTGGATTCTTGAAATATATCCCTCGTCCCTTTTCTGGCAGAGTTGTGAAAATCTGCCTGACATGAACTTTGCCCAACCTCTTGGAGACAGGCACATGAACTCTTCTCTTGGAGGTGACAACCCCCCATCAGTTCTCAAATCAAACCTCGTCCAAACCCGAATTGGAAACAAGAGCTCTGACAGAGAATTTGGAAATTTGGGTTTCTACCATTGCAACAGAGGAGTTTCTCATAGGAACTAGTGGTTCAAGGTAAAATTTTGGTTAAAGAGAAATTGGTACAGTATCATCCCCCCATGGAGAGAATTAAAAGAAATGGATCCCTCAATGAACGACATCAAACACATTCTTCGCATACACGAAGACATGGTAGAAGACAACCGAAAAATTTATCTCAATTGTCAAAAGTTATATCAAACCAAGATCAAATAAACGCAACCATGCTATAGAGAATTGAGAGGTTAGAGAAAGAAAATATGCAGTAAAGAGGGCGCAACAACGAACTAGAGAAATCAGTAAGGATTCTTTCACAACGAGTGGATCTACTGGAACAAAGAAATTATCAATTTTGAGGCCCATAAACACCACCAAACTCAAACTCATGGTCAAATAATCAGTTTGCAGTAGCATCGAAAGAAAGTCAAGGAAACCAAGAACTCGCCCCAATGGAGATCGAGGACGATGAGCACAACCATGAGGAAAATATGGAAACTCTTGACAATGAAACTAAAGTTTAAATATGTAAGTTCAATGTATGTTTTTGCTTGGAAAGTATGTAAGAGTCTATAACCACAGAAAAACTAGTTTGTATAAGGAATACTTTAGTTTTCTTGAAGAAAAATCAGTCGCAGAGGGAAAAATCAGATCTAAGCCCATTTTTGTAATTCTCAAAATGTTGTATTTCCCTGGTGCAACAAAACTTATATAATACAAACTGCAAGTCTCTTATATATATATATATTAGTAACACAATGCATTTAACATGTTCAAACATTATACAAAACATTTATTAGAAGTATGAAATTTTTTCCCAATAATAAACATGTAACCAACCACTTAAAAAAAATGTCAAATTAAGCAATACATTTACATTAGTTCCATTGAAAATCCAAAAATACAACTACTCAATCATCTTTTTTTCATGTCCCAAGGGGTGTTTACATAAAAGAGATATAATACATGGTGTAATACCATTGACCCAGGCCGATTGTTGGAAGATGACATGTTACGATTGGTAGGGTAAAGCAACTTTGCATTTTCATCAAACATATGCCTGCAATATTTTTTTCTTGATAAGATATTGCAAAATTTTGGGACTACCGGAATATCTTGTGCATCCAAACTTGATCGTGAATCTTAATCCTGCAAAATTAAATGAACAATTATTCAATTGCACCTACATACATAGATAAATTCAATGAGGTAAATGAATTATAAATAAAATCTAGACTTACTACAAACAGGGGGGGAGAAATTGAAGGACTTGAGACGATGTGGACTAATTTGGAATCTAAAGAATTGGCTATTTGATATTATAATTCTTTTTTTCCTCCATTTTAGCCAAAACCATTATCTTGAGAAGCATAGAACAATATAACTTCAAACAAAATTTTGAATGACTTTTAAAAGTTAACAATGTGCCTAATTATATTATGACGCCCCGATGTGTATCCATACAACAACCACACCTGTGCGGCGAGTTATGTTAAGCATCAAAGAGTGGCCTCTGTTACAACCTTCGCAAATTCTAAATGCATAGGTTTGCATTTACATTTTTTTAATTAAATTGTTTTTCGGTGCATTATTATTTACGAATTGCACTAGTGCTAGCGCACTGACTAAAAAAGTTACAAAAAAATAATGCGTTCAGTTATAAGTGGTTGTTTACATATGAATTTTATTTTTTCGTATGTTTTTCATATAAACTACATTGGTGTGTTTATTAAAGTATAGTGCACTAGTGCGTTTATTAATGTATAGTGCATTGGAAAAAGTAAGTTACAAAAGAAATACCACGCACATTTATCGTCAATACACCGAAATATACGATGAAAAAATAAGCGAGAATTTTAGTTTTTGTAAATGTATGTGTTTATAAATGAAAAACCTATTCATTCTTTTTCCAAAACTTAGAGGGGAGATTTATGAAAGAGGGATTTACCAACAAAGTCTTCGGAGTGGGTGGATGTTTTTGAAAAGCCAATTTTGAAAGGAATAATCATAGGTCACATATAAATCCACATAGGAGAAATTCCAGGAATATGATTTCATTCTACTAACCATATTAATGTTTCCCCCATTTGATTCAAACAATTTTCAGTGCATTCCCAAAAGAATAAAAGGGTTTCATAGTTACCTTTGGTATTGGAAGCCCTAATTTCTTTGTTATTTCTTTTGATTTCCCTCTCTATATTTCACAACGAATTTTTTTTAAGCAATAGATTTTAATAGGGTATTTTTACTTATGTATGGGGTGTTTGGTATATGTTGCAATGAGACCATTGATTGCATTAGATCCCAAATGGGCATGTCACTGTCGTTTTTTTTTTTTTCATAAACGCCTTTGCGGTTCGTGGTGTTCACTATACCAATATAGAGCATTAGTGCCTATATTCATGTCAAACACACCGTTGAATTTGAAATAAAAATAATATTTTTTGAAAAACACCTTTGTTGTCAGAGGTAAGCATTTTACAGACAAATAACATCGGTGCATATTATCAGATAAAAAACATCACTTAATTTAAAATGGAAGTAGTATTGTTTTTTATATGGAAACCGTCATGTTTTAAATTTGTTCATGGGTCGACGGTCGACGGTGTGTAATTAACAATACTTATTCATCGGTGTGTTTATTAATTTATAAAGCACTGCATGAATACAACCATTTGTAAAATTTTTTCAATTTTGCAAGCACACTGCTATCATATACTTGTGTGTATACATATGTGTAATACACAAGTGTGTATACATATGTGTATCGCACCGGTGCGTACTTATTTTCTATACACATCGGTAACTTTTGTTGTAAAAAATGTAATTTTTATATTTGATGATTCCTAACTTTTCTTTTTTTATGGATATTATGAACATTCCAAGGGACAAACGAGGGGAAAACCAATGCATGCCCGTAGGGATGTTCAAAAAAGTGTACAAGGAAATCGTAAAAGAAACAGACATAATTACATCGCAGGAGGAGCCATCCCAACAACAATGCACATTAGAGGTATGTAATCAATGATTTATTCTTTTATGTACATCACATTTAATTATCTCATGAAATACTATTTTTCAATTGTTTTTTTGCATAAAAGAAAAAAAATGGAACCCATTTAGCACATAAGATAGGACGATGAGGAAGAAAAGGGTTGATCGCAAAGTTTGTGAGTACTTATGTTTTTTCCTTACTCAAGATTTCATATTTGTTGTGATATTCATATTTAAATAATTAATTTACCCTTGTCAATCAATGTCTTCTAATAGGTGTTAACATACAAATAAGAGTAATCCGAAGAATTGATCAACACTATGTTAAGTATGGATTGTGAGTATATGTTCAAGTATCAAGGTTTAATTGAACAATTTGTAAGTAGCTATGTTGTTTAACTTCCTTCATTTTATAATTAATGGAACAACAAGTAACATTTATATTAAGTATATTGATTGTGCTTTGTCATGGCATATTAAACATATGCAGGAAACAAAATATGGGGTGCATTCAACAAAAGATATTTTGAGAGACAACAAGCAACATGTCTTCGAAAGAATGTGTATTGTTTATGAAACAATCACTACTATGATACATTTTTATTTATTTATGCTTGATCATGTATATTCTACTATATGTGTGTGTGTGTGTGTGTGTGTGTAGATATATTTATTACACTTTATTTCTATCTTTGTAGATGGAACGTGAAGATGATGAAGAAAAACAAAATCAATCAAGAAAACATTAGGTTAAATAACCAAAATACAATATCGCCAACAAGTGATGAAGAAATGAGACATGCATGCATCATACCATAATATATAAATCAGTGTGTGTTAAGGGTTTATATGCACAGGTGCCAAATATTGAGAAAAAACATCACTCCTTAAACAATATAACATGTGATTATATTTATTGCTTCAACATTTTATGGTGCACATGTTTATAATGCACCTTGGTGCTCTAAATATAATATATGCACTGGTGATTTTAATATAATATATGCACTGATGACTTTAATAAAATATATGCACCGATGTTTAGTAACAAAGAATAGCACCGACATCTCATCTCAAATATTCAAAATTTCACTACCCTTCGGTGCACAAAGTAATACACACATTGGACACATGAATTATACAAGTATTGAGGCAAACATAACATGTAAAAGCATTGGTGCACTAACTGACTTAGAAAAAAATAATGCTGCATACACAAACAATATGGAACGAGTGTGTAACAATTATAAGAGCATTGGTGTGGCATACAACAAAAAGGCGACTCTGGATAGAAAAACATATAAAAGCATTTGTGCCTTTTAATTTATTTGTACACATCAATGATTTTGTATTGAGGGCACACCAGTGCTCTTTAAAAATACAAGCACCAAAAAATAAAACCTCTACTACAACCTATTCCTGCCGAATGTTTTTTAGTTATATTGAACATTCGTAAAAATCTCTGCTTCAAATAGTGGAGTTTTTTTCGAAAAAAAATTCAAATATTTTAACACTAAAAACTTTTGCAAAAATCTTTGTTAGAAGGTGTTTTCCTTGTAGTGAGATATGGAATATGTTAGTTCTAAATAAGACAATTTATTAAATTAAGAATGCCAAATAATGTTACAGATATAAACAAATCAATCAACATCCTTACAGGAGAAAACTCATAATCCTAGATAACGATGGATGGTGTACACACATATGTCATACAATGTAAAATACTTCTCTTTTGGGATGGGTCTTGACACATCGTATTCCTATATCCCTTCCCGTAATTTATTCAATTTATCAAATAATAATTAGAGTTAGAAATCCATTCTCTTCACTTGTTTTCTACTAAGAACTATAAGAGCTAACATAAGATGTTCATTCTTGGAGGACAACCGTCGGGGGATATTGTTATTGATCACTACTATTTGCCAAACATGATAATTTATGTTTTGGAGGGAATATAGGTTAACTCCATCCATGGATATGCTCAATCAAAGGCTTCATACTTCATCCTTGAATTTATTGGGCTATGTATGCTCTATATGCTTCATGGCTATTGGATATGTTGGGATCCATCTAACTCCTAGATCACTTCTATGTGAGGCATGCCACCGCTGTAATATGACTAATTATTTGCAATGAAAGATACTTTGAATCCTTGGAACATGCCTTAATATCTTATGAGGTGGACCATGTCATTCCCACATTATGGACATATATTTTTGTTTGCATATTCAACTCTGTAAATAGTACAATCATTAAAATAAGCATGATATGATATGTACTCAATACCCAAACTCTTTAGTAGTTTCTTTGCCTCTTTGTAGTTGTTGGGGACGAAATTATCACTTGGAAGTACCTTCTCTTTGATTAACCTACTATTAATGAGACTTAAAAATGTACATTGTCATGAAACACACATAAAATCCCTTTTTATTATTGATTGTGTGACAAGATTAATTAAAATATTGGGGATTGAATGGTTAGTTGCCTCACTAAAGTTGAGAAATACATGTTTGACATACCAAACATTGATTTTAAGTTGTATAGTAACATTGTTGTCCCTAGTTGGGTAGACCTTGACCCATGTCCAAATAGAGGGGTGGTGGAAGTAGATTTTGGGCTTTTGAAGAAGGTATTGACAATATGAGCATCATCCTAGGCTAGTTTATCTTGTCAAAATGAATTTAAAAACATTTCCTCCATGGAATGGGTATCTTGTAAAAAATCATCCTTACCAACCTCTATATCATTTTTTTTATCCTTGACATGTGAAAAACCAATGTTACTATAGACATTATGAATTCGTGACTCATGACATAGTGGTAATTGAATAGGTGGTTCATTCAATCGTTCTTGGTACGTTTCCTCTCCAAAATGTGCTTGTTTAGCAACCTTCCCTCAAGTTGACATTGTAGTGGGGTGCAACAGTAGAGGGTAGACATGTATCTCATCTTCTAGATCATGATTGTAAATATATTGAACATTGAATCAATGATATTAGTAAACACAATGCATTTAGTAGGTTCAAAATTTAGAACAAAAGTTTATTAGATGCATAACAAAAATTTCCAGTAGACATGCAACCAATGAATTTATAAAACAAATGTTGAATCAAGCAATAATTTTACATTGATTCCATTAAAAATCCAAATTTATAATTAATCAATTATCTTTTTCTTACACCCCAAGGGGACATATAAAGGTAGTTCCAAGTCAAGACACCTTTGATGAGTGGTTGGTGATATATGAAAGTGATAGTTTAATAATAACTCGTCACTAGGAGACATACTATATGTTGTATGCACAAACCAAATCTAGATGTCATACATTCCATAAAGAACTATTTATCATTGTAGTGTTCCTCAGACAAACAATTTTCATTGAACGAGCACCTACAACTATTTATGAAACCTACAATGTTTCCATGAGTGCATGGATGACCATCAATATATAACAAGTTATACATGTTAAAGTTTCCAAAAGCATAACCATTCATGCACATACTATACATAAAAATGCTATGTTTGTATTCAACAATATTCAAGTAATAAGACCAACTATAAAGAGGACCACATGTGAAAGGATACACAACCCAATATTTGCAACATCTCTTTTAGACTTAGGGATCATGTAATTATTATCACAAAAGGAGATTTTGGTCCCAACATTGGGCACAAGTAGGAGAGGTGGCCAAGTGTCATACAAAACACTTTTGTAATGGGTTTGGTATCTATTTTAGAAATGAACAAGAAGGGAGAAGTCATCATTTTCTTCCAACAATTGAACTAAACTTGGTGTGTACTTGGAAATTGTTTCTCTTAACTCATACAACTTTTTAAATCTCCTAGTAGAGATGTTTTGGGAAGAATCATAGTTTGGCTCACTAGAACTCTCGATTGACTGAATAGAAGGAGATAATTTGTTCAATTTCGAACAAAATGCAGTTGATTTGACTTCCAACTTAAAAAAAAGAAAAAGCATATGGAAGTGTTCCTACATGGATATTTTATATTTCCTATTGGATCCTTAACCATAGTGGGAAGTATCTAACTTTAAAAAAAAGGTAGTTGGCCATTGACATAGTGGAACAATATGATACATTGAGGGTTCACCTTCAACCCTTCACATGTTAAACATCCACATACTATTGGGGTGTCATAAAAAAGATCAAGTTCATGGTGAAATACCATTCACCCAAGATGAAAGCTAGAAAATGGCATGTTATAGTTGGCAAAGTAAAGTGGCTATCCATTTTCATCTACCATCTTCATGTGACATTTTTCTCTAGAAAATAACTTGTGGCATTTTGTACTAGTGGAATATCCTGCACAAATGAACTCAACCTTGAATTAGGATCCTACAAAATTCAATGCTCAATTATTCAAATTCACATGTATATTCAATCAAATAATCAAAATATAAATAAAATATAGACTTACTACAAATGACAAGGGAGAACATGGTGAACATGGAATGAGGAATCTAAAGAATCAACGATTTGATATCATCACTTTTTCCGCTACATTTGGGCCAAAACTAGACTTATATGTGTTTTCATTCTTAAAAGAATGTTTCAAAAGCATGTAATATTCTAACTTCAAACAGACTTTTGAAGGTCTTTTTTAAGTAGATGGTGTTCCTTGTTTACATTGGTGCACTAGTGCATTTGTTTATACTACACATACTAGTGTGTTGGATTTTGATGTGCATTGGAAAAATACCCACGTTAAAACCTCTATAAAGGAAAGCTCCGCAAAGTACTAATTGTAAAGGATCGCAAATCTATTTTCATTAAAAACTATTACTATGGTGCATTTACAATAGCATAGTGCACGTGTGTGCTTAAATTTGATAAGTACATCTTGTGCCATATTTGTTTTGAAAAACATATGCATGTTTTTCATTAATGCGCTAAAAAATAAAATGAAAAAAAAAGAGCAGGATTTTCATTTCATAAAAGTGAGTCAAATAAAATCCTAGTCCCTAATACATTGTTGTGCCAAAAGTTATAGGGGAGATTTACCAGGAAAAATATTGGAACGAACATACTTTTTTGAAGAGTGGAATTTATAAGGGGTCATTGTGAGGTGTATACAAATCCGCGAAGGAGAATTTTCAGGAAGATTGAAACTTTATTCTCTTCATCTCAACAAAATTTCCCTCAATTGATACAAAAATTCCTAGAAATTTTCTATTTATTCTTTATTCATATTTATACTTCATTTCAATAAAATATAAGAGTTTTACATGTTGGATTATTGAGAAGGGGGGTGAATCAGTAATAGATCTTTTTAATCATTTTTAACCACAGTATATAAGTGTTGTTTATCTTTATGATCAATTTACCATTATCATTCAACAAGTGCAGAATAAATAAACCATGAACAATGAACAATCATACACATACACAATACACCCACATTTTTACGTGGAAACCCAATGCGGGAGAAAACCACATAATTTTTTTTTCTTATATGTATTTAAGAATTATATTCATTGGAAGCACCAAATTCCTTTGTTCTCCAGCTGCAACTGGAAGGAGGCTCCAACACCCTATATTTCCAGGCTACAACTTGAGGGAAGTTTCAACTCTCCAATTCTCTAGCTTCGACTAGAAGGAGGATACTACCCATTATGTTCTCTGGCTACAATCAGAAGGTGGCCATAACCACCTATCCTTGCCCCGTCCAATTGCCATAAAATATAAGTGTCGAATAACTGATGAAATCATTGTCACACTGCCACTGTGAAATATACCATTGTAAACCTGTGCCAATCTTTGCCAACAACCTGTAACCAACTTGTGTCAATACTATGTATTCAACCTGTACCAATAACATGTCCCAAAATATACCAACCGATACACGACCTGTATATGTTGCAACATGTGTATGTATGTGACCTGTCTATACTGGAGCCTGTGTATGTATGCGTCATGTCCTCTTTCATCCTGCGTACACCTTGAGAACACTAGGGTTTCCAGTTTTCTAAAACTCAAAAACTTACATCCCTCCAGTCCTTTATTGTCTCTGTCACATCAACCTGTAACCTGTCACTGTATCCAATCCATAATTGTGCCTTGTGCATACACAGTAATACATATCCCTCAACCAAGAACAAGTAGCTCAAAAGTGTGAACTATTAGACATGTACCATACATAGATCTCATACAAGAATTGTTAGAATATAGAAGATTGTGCTCATTTTACCATTGACGATACCCTCGTCACCCAACCACAGGCCGAAGCCACCCTCCGAGCACCTTGACCTTGACAGAGAAGAGAATCCTGGTAGCAATCCAATAGCCAAGAGAGGCTAATGCATCAAACAAGAATAGAACCCACGCTAATCAGAAAATCCCACCCAGAGGCTAGCGCACATCTTCCCAGAGACTTGCACACAACCTGCAACTGCACCTGCGTAGATCCAATTCACTCTGCAACTGCTGAGATGAGAATAATGAGAGCTAGCACCCTATATTTATAGTAGTCTGGGCAGTTTAACTGGGTCCGACGTCTCCTTCTGGGTATTAATAAATTCATATTAAATATATTTTTGCAGCCGACAACCTGTCTAGGGTTTTTTTCATTTCTTTGCTTCCTTCCGGAGTGTTCTAATCTCGTCATAAGTCACAATAGAGGTTCATAACTCCCGAAGCTACCATAATATTAATACTCCCTCCTAGCTAGGGAGGTATGGTCTTGAGCACAATAGATCATTCAACTGATAGCAACACGAGCACCGTCATTATTATCCAACTGAATAATCTCCTATGACAACTAGTACAATATCAATTGATAGAACACACCTGTGTCTATTCAGGTAGTACGCAGCTACTCAAACCGTGACACATAGTCACAAACAGTGGAACAAATCCACCACAATAGTATATCTCTACTATTTGGAGACAAGCAGTCTCCGAGCCAATCTTTCACTCACATCTGTGAGTTCTGAAAGAATATTTGCCTCATGAACAGTGGAACATATCCACCACAGTAGTTTACATCTATTGTCATATATTATTCATAAGAAACATTTGATAGAAACCTGCATAGAAACAATGTTATGACAAAAATTGAATCATCTGGGCCAATCTTTCACTCACGTCTGTGAGATATGAAAGAATATCTGCCCTCAGTATAGAACATCAGCAATGGGCTATCTGCCCCATTCTTCTCAAACAAGGAAGAAGGATTATTTCTGATTTCTGAGCCTGGACCATTCCTCACCCTGGGCCATTCTTCCTACACTAGTCAAAGTGCACCCTGGACAAAATGTATAAACCCTAAGGAATGTTTGTACCATTCCCCACCCTGGGCCATTCCTCCT
>JZKD02S0997900.1:0-12921 GCA_000966675.3 Picea glauca
GCCCTGGCCTCATCTCTGTCCAATCGGCTGATCAGAGCCTCAGACATGCGCTGAAAGGATCTCATCATCCCAATAACATCGCCAACTACTATCTGCTCCTGTCAGAGAACCTGCTCGCTTCCCTGGGGGTTAGACCCCTCAGGCGTAGATACTACTGGAGGCATCACACCTCCTCCCCTAGCACCCTGTCGTTTGCCTCCGCGGCGTCCTCTAACCATGATTACCTTCACGCACACAATCAACTCAATCAGCAACAGTATAATCAAATCTAATCATGTCCACGAAAGCCGTAGCGTATCCCAGGTCGCGGGTCGAACCGACTCTGATACCATATGTAGCAACCTCTTTGTTATGACGACATCTCTGATAACAGGTGCAATTTTTTTTTTCTTTGTTTAAGGTGTGTGCGCGCGTGTAGAAGTAACATACATACTTGACTCTACGACACCACTCGACGACCGACAAGACGCAACCACGATGAACACAACTAGAAGGCTTAAGGCGCATAGCAGGCGACTGCAAGCAATAAACGACCACAGACATAAGGCGCACAACAATAACTGCAAGCATAAATGATCACTGGGTTATGCACGGTACGAACACAAGGAAGAATCCATATTAGTGGATTGTACTATTTCTGCACAGGAAAGCAGGGCGTTTAATCTTAGTTCTCTGCTCCAGAGAGAGAGAAGGTCAGATAGGCTACTGGCCGTCTGCTCAGGAAGAAACTAGTAATCTCCGTCAGGTGTGTCACAAGAGTGGAAACCCTGCCTTTATAGGGCATGAGACTCTTGATACGACACTGGATTCCTTACACAGAAAATAATCATACAGACATATAAACTAAGGCTACAAGGAGGTGTCTATACCCCACCCGACACAAACAACCCCAGCAATGCAAGCCAACCAAGTACAACAAAATCAACGAACAACCACGACCTCTATGGACGACGCAAGTCAAAAGGACTCCGACAACGACCGACCACTAGGGAAACTCAACGACATTAAAAACAGACCAAATACTCCATTTGATTTCCATTAATTGACGTGTTACCAACCCAGTTTTAAATAATGTACCTTAATTAATTACAAATCCCCGTTTACTGGAACTTAAAACAATGATTTCCCTTAGTTTTAAGGACCCCACATTTACTAACTCAAATTAATCTATTGTGCTCAATCAAGGTTATTACACAATATGGTTACCCCTAACAATAAAATTGACGATATCATTACCATAAAGCGACAACACCTATATAATTTAAATTGCCTTGACCTTGCAGTAGAAGAATTACATTACAAGACAATGACCACTAAAACAACCAGTAAGGCCATTAACTCAATCTATTCAACCCCCAAAGCGAGCCCAACCTTGCAAGTCGTAAAGTGCATAACAACTTTAAGATAAAATCTAAGTAGCCTTAAATCAACTCAATTGAGCGAAATTAATAAGGGCATCGAGATACTAAGTAATTCAACTTGCCTTAAGTATTTAAAGGTTGCTATGAGTGTTTTGTTTTAAGGTTTCTATCTAAGAACATAACAAAATATATATAACCTTATCCCCAGAAGAGATTTATGTACATCTCAACAATCTTTACCCAATTCTCATTCCACCAACTAATAAAGAACACTTCCTGATTCTAACTATAGTAATCATTTAAAACTTAATAGGTTCATAATTATAAAAGATATCAATTAAAATTCTTTAATATTTCTTAACCTCATCCGTTCCGATTTAAAAGGGAAAAACTACACTATAAAACTCATGTGCAATCGATACAATAAGGATGCTGGTTGTAATTCTGGAAAAATAAAATAAAATAAACAATTATGAAAATTATACAATTTATTTCCGAAATTACATAATGTTTTATACATTTTATTTCCAGAATTTACAAACCATTATCATAAAATGAAATCCACTTATTTTAATAATAAAAAGGATTGATCCCATACACACTATTCTAACCATTATTAATGATTTATGGTTATTAGATACTTTTACCAAAATTGGAAACATGTGAAAATGCCAGCTACATTGTCAACTCATCATTCTCATGAAATCCCTGTCCAGCGTTATCATTGATTTAAGAATACAGAATTATATGAAATTGTAAACAATTACCGCGTTATAAATCAGTATATATCGAATTAAAAATAGGGTCCTTTCCAGCGCCGTCTGACCATCCTTCTCCCTCGCTATTAATCTACATTAATCACTGAGGAACGACACACACACACACACACACACACACACACACACACACACACATATATATAAGAGAAANATCACTGAGGAACGACACACACACACACACACACACACACACACACACACACACACACACATATATAAGAGAAAATTCACAACTTAAATATCGTTTGAATAAACAGTCATCTGTCAGCATCTCTTGCCCGCTACCCAAGGCATAAAGGAGGGCGACGAACAATCTTTTCCTCCCATGCTAGTTTATTGGAGCGCATAGACTCTATACCCTAGTGTTTATCCCACAATTTATTCAACTAAAACATCAACCCGACACAAGACTGGAACCTCTTAAACATTTAAGGAATCGATCTTTGATTTCCGTGTGTAATCAGAAAATGAGGAACGAGAATCCGAGATTCGCAGGTGGCCAAAAAATCACCCTAAATTCGCTTGAGGAAGTGAACGGTAAAAGTTTGCGGAGCTGTCTAGATCCCAGCTAATGGATTCACCGTCAGAAAAAGGTGAGGGATGGAAGTTATTCCTTCAACGCCTTAGAATGCTGGGTAAAACGACTGCGTCAGAGGATAGGTTGCAGAGGCGAAGGGTTGTTTCCATCTAACACCAAGGAGGACTCCTACGGCGCCTCCTAAGGATGTGACCAGGTCACTACGACAACTGGGAGAGCTACACCAAAAGTGACTCAACGAATGGGCCAATGTGCAGCACGCATGGAGGGGGTTTCTAACAGATATTCAAATAAAAGTTTAAAATTGAAACCACTAGGGTTCTAAGAATTGTTTTTAAAAATAAAGGACACACTGAAACTGCAGGGATTCGTACACTCGTTTCAGGCAATGAAATTAGCTGAAGGTGCAAAGGTTTTATTACTTGTGTTTTCAAATAATAGTTTAATGTTGGGTGCAGGAATTCTAATAGGTAATCAATTAAAATTTACACAGTCCCGCCCAGTAAATAAAACTTACATAGTCGAGAATGATGAAATAAAATAGAACATTTACACAGTTCAGAATAGTAACACTAATTAAATTCGCAACCATTACCATCACAATCCATTCATAAGATTCACAACGCCATTCCATTCATTCTAACTACCATAGTATTTGTCATTGACGATAAAATTACACAACAACAAAATTACAGCGAAGAAACCAATTCGAGCATTCTACTCTACCAAATAACGCGCATACCTTTTTCCTTATCGATCGCCTCGATTGATGTCCGCGCCTTGATTGATGTCCGTGCACTTCGTGTCGCTCTCACTCGCCGACCGTAGAGACTACACCGGTACCTCCCAGCCAAACGCTAGGGGTACTCTGCTTCCCCCTTAGCCCCCCAAGCCGCAAAGGGGCCACACAAATCCAGAAGGTATACCTAGCTTCTCAGCTCCCCTCGCAAGGCTGAGCTACCACTCCAATACAAGCTAAGAAATTCCCAACTCCTCACAAGCAATCAGTCCAATCCAAATCCGACAGCGTAACCTTACGCTCATAAACCCCCCCTCATCTTCCTCATCTACCTTTCTTTTATAGAGTTTTGAGACCCACCCTTGCACTAAATCACATTTGACTTAAGTTTGAATGAAAACCCCTAAAAATTCTCTGTCTTACAAGTGTCACTCATTCCCCACGTTCCTCCAAATTATCTTCTTTAATTTATTAAAGGCTCATTTCCCTATTTTTATTATTCCCTCTTTTTTTTTTAAAACCCAAAAAGTAAATGCACTAGTTAATCTTTTCATTTTATTTTTAAATTCATAACTTTTATACTCCCGCACGTTAAATAATTTTATTACTTATTACCTGTCTATGTTTCCTTTATTACTTAGTTCCCTATTTTTATTAATCCCTTCCCCTTTTTTCCTTTATTACTTAGTTCCCTATTTTTATTAATCCCTTCTCCCCTTAAAGTTAGCACTCTTCGTCAGAGTGTCTATTATTACGAAAATCAAGTCGTGTCTCCTTGCTGTCAGTGGCAATCCAACAATAAAATCCATCGAAATAACTTCCCATTTCGATTCCGGAATGACATGTGGTTGTAGTAATCCTGCTGGGTGTCTATGTTCAGCCTTACCTGTTGACACTGCAGACACTTGGCCACATAGCTAACTATGTCGGCCTTCATTCTCTTCCAAAATAATAAGGGCTTAAGGTTTTCCCTCATCTTTGTGACTCTGGGTGAGCCATATAAACTTCTCTATGAGCCTCACTCAGGATCAACCTCCTCAACTCGTCGTTTGGCGGTACGTAAATCCGACCTCTAAACCTCAACAACCCATCGCTATCAAAAGAAAATCCCTCATATCGTCGTACCATCACTGTGTTTTGTCCGATAAAATCCTCGACTTCTTTGTACCAGTCATCGTCATGATGTAAAGTGAGAATCTTCTCACATAGATTCTTCTGAAGAGGCAACACCAAAAAGATGCATGGTTTTCGACTCAAAGCATCAACCACTCGATTCACTGTTCCCTTTATGTAAGTAATCTCGAATTCATACTCGCTAAGCAATTCCGACCAACGCCGTTGTCGCACGTTTAGGTCGCTTTGCGTAAAAATGTGTTGCAGTCCACAATGATCAGTCCTTAGTTCAAATTTTCATCCAACAAGGTAGTGTCTCCAAACCTTCAAGGCATATACGATGGCTAATAACTCCAAATCATGCGTCGTGTAGTTTTCCTCATGCCTTCTCAGTTTCCTCGAAATGTAAGAAATCACTCGTCCGTATTGCATCAAGACTCCACCTAAACCTTCCTTGGATGCATCAGTGCATGCCAGGAAGTCGGCGTCCATGTCAGGGACCTTTAGTATCGGCGCTGTCGTCAACAACTCCTTAAGCCTCCAAAATGCTTCCGCGCATTTCTCGGTCCAAACAAACTTCTTGTTTTTCTTTTGCAATCCTGTGATCGGATTTTCTATCTTTGAAAATCCCTCGATAACCGTCGATAGTATCCTGCTAAGCCCATAAAACTATGCACTTCTGCGACATTCGTCTGCGCAGGCCATTCCATAATACCCTCAACCTTGGCTGGATCCACGGCGTTGCCTTCGCCAGAGATGACATGCCCTAAGTAGTGAATCCTCGATTGATAAAAAGAGCATTTTGACAACTTCCCATACAAATTGTGCTCTTGTAGACACTGTAGTACCAAGCGCAAGTGCTCGTCATGCTCCTTCGTCGTCCGAGAGTAGATCAAGATGTCGTCAATGAATACTTGGATGAACTTGTCCAAGTACTCGCGAAACACCCCGTTCATCAAACTCATGAATACCCCTGGGGCGTTTGTCAGTCCAAATGGTAAAACAGTAAATTCGTAATGTCCAAATCTCGTCTTAAAGGCGGTCTTAGGGACGTCATCCTCCTTGATCTGTAACTGGTGATACCCTGATCGCAAATCGATCTTGGAGAAAACCGTCGCACCCTTCATTTGATCGAACAGATCATCAATTCTCGGTAAGGGATACCGATTCTTGATCGTGGCCTTGTTCATTTGACGGTAGTCAATGAAAAGCCTCCACGATCCGTCCTTCTTTCGTATGAAAATAACCGGTGAACCCCACGGTGACACACTAGTGCATATCTGTCCCAGGTCCAACAACTCCTTCAGTTGCATTTTCAACTCTTGCAACTCCGGGGTCGACATCCGATAAGGCGTTCTTGCTATCGGTTTGGTCCCTGGTTTCAAGTCTATAGTAAATTCCAATTCCCTTTCCGGCGGTATCCCAGGAAACTCCTCTGGAAATACGTTTGCAAACTCCTTCACCACCGGAAGGTGTTCTGGACCTTCCGCTACTCCCTTCTCATTTAGCGCGAGGATTGCATAAAGTTTTCACCCCTTGCACATACTCTTCTGTAACTGTAAGGAAGAGACNCATGGTTTTCGACTCAAAGCATCAACCACTCGATTCACTGTTCCCTTTATGTAAGTAATCTCGAATTCATACTCGCTAAGCAATTCCGACCAACGCCGTTGTCGCACGTTTAGGTTGCTTTGCATAAAAATGTGTTGCAGTCCACAATGATCAGTCCTTAGTTCAAATTTTCGTCCAACAAGGTAGTGTCTCCAAACCTTCAAGGCATATACGATGGCTAATAACTCCAAATCATGCGTCGTGTAGTTTTCCTCATGCCTTCTCAGTTTCCTCGAAATGTAAGAAATCACTCGTCCGTATTGCATCAAGACTCCACCTAAACCTTCCTTGGATGCATCAGTGCATGCCAGGAAGTCGGCGTCCATGTCAGGGACCTTTAGTATCGGCGCTGTCGTCAACAACTCCTTAAGCCTCCAAAATGCTTCCGCGCATTTCTCGGTCCAAACAAACTTCTTGTTTTTATTTTGCAATCCTGTGATCGGATTTTCTATCTTTGAAAATCCCTCGATAACCGTCGATTGTATCCTGCTAAGCCCATAAAACTATGCACTTCTGCGACATTCGTCTGCGTAGGCCATTCCATAATACCCTCAACCTTGGCTGGATCCACGGCGTTGCCTTCGCCAGAGATGACATGCCCTAAGTAGTGAATTCTCGATTGATAAAAAGATCATTTTGACAACTTCCCATACAAATTGTGCTCTTGTAGACACTGTAGTACCAAGCGCAAGTGCTCGTCATGCTCCTTCGTCGTCCAAGAGTAGATCAAGATGTCGTCAATGAATACTTGGATGAACTTGTCCAAGTACTCGCGAAACACCCCGTTCATCAAACTCATGAATACCCCTGGGGCGTTTGTCAGTCCAAATGGTAAAACAGTAAATTCGTAATGTCCAAATCTCGTCTTAAAGGCGGTCTTAGGGACGTCATCCTCCTTGATCTGTAACTGGTGATACCCTGATCGCAAATCGATCTTGGAGAAAACCGTCGCACCCTTCATTTGATCGAACAGATCATCAATTCTCGGTAAGGGATACCGATTCTTGATCGTGGCCTTGTTCATTTGACGGTAGTCAATGAAAAGCCTCCACGATCCGTCCTTCTTTCGTATGAAAATAACCGGTGAACCCCACGGTGACACACTAGTGCATATCTGTCCCAGGTCCAACAACTCCTTCAGTTGCATTTTCAACTCTTGCAACTCCGGGGTCGACATCCGATAAGGCGTTCTTGCTATCGGTTTGGTCCCTGGTTTCAAGTCTATAGTAAATTCCAATTCCCTTTCCGGCGGTATCCCAGGAAACTCCTCTGGAAATACGTTTGCAAACTCCTTCACCACCGGAAGGTGTTCTGGACCTTCCGCTACTCCCTTCTCATTTAGCGCGAGGATTGCATAAAGTTTTCACCCCTTGCACATACTCTTCTGTAACTGTAAGGAAGAGACGAACCACAGGGAAACTCCCTGGTTCCGTCCTACAATCACACGCCTCTGTCCTTCGTCATCAACCAAGCTCAACCGTTTTGTCTTACAGTTGAGTATCGCCTCATGCGATTCCAGCCAATCCATACCGATCACGACGTCATAAGATCCTAAGATCGTGACGTACAAGTTGAACCTCGTGTCAAACTCTCCCAGGTTAAGGGCAGAACCCGTAACCTTTCCTTTGACCTTCTGTTTGGCTCTCGAAGCCATCTCCACGAAGCTAAACTCATCTTGTTCGACTGCCTTTACCTTAATCCTTTTTAGCGCTGCACCCGAAATGAAACTCTCAGTAGCACCTGGGTCTATCAAAATACTAAGGGTCTGGTCAGCAACAATACCTGTCGTATCGAGCACCGTCGATTGGTACTCTGCCTGAGGGTTATTCACCGCTGCATGAATCCGATGGGCCTTGCCCATATCTCCCACGGTAGCGGGTCCGATTGATCCGGACGCTTTGGTCCTCTCCACAGGACAATTGCGTTGGTAGTGTGGCTCCCCACACGTCCAACACCCTTTCTTCGACCCAGTAGTCCTGGTGCCCGAAGTAGAAGATGACGGCCCACTGGCTTGGAAACCAGGTCTGTTCTGCGGAACATGCCTAAAATGTTGTTGTTGCAGGCTACACTGCTGCTGATGCTGTGGTCTCCGATAAGGTGCCCGCTGTTGAGGCAACGGTCGTCTGGGTGTAGTGAAAGTGGATCCTCTCTGGAAGCCACGATATCCTGGCGTATGCCTCACTGGTGTCTGATGCTGCGGGGTGCCAGATGAACCCTGCCCTGCGGGTCTCGCTGGAGTCCTGGCCTGACCCCCACTGATAAGATCCTCCTCTGCTATGAGGGCCTTTTGGACATCGTCGTGTAAGGTTTGAGGCATCAAGATCCTAACCTTTGCACGCAGGCTGCCGTTAAGGCCAAACACGAACCGATTGACCTTGAGTTTCTCTGTGTTAAGGTGTGGAGCATACCGAAGCAGCTCCATGAAACATGCCTCATACTCGGGCACCATACAACCTCCCTGTTGTAATGCGTTGAACTCATTGAGCTACCGCTCAATGAATTCCTCTGAAAGGTACCTCTCTCAGAACCGTTCCTCGAACAGTTCCCATGACACGTCTTTAACGGCCATGTTCAGCTGCGGCAGGAGCGTCTTCCACCATAGAAGAGCGCTCCCCTTCAGTTGAAATACCACCATGCATACCTTCATGTTGGAGGTATAATCGCGAAGTGCGAAGCACATCGCCATATTCTCCAACCATGCCTCGGCGGCTGCGCCATCCGGGGCACCAAAGAACTCAGGAAATTTTACCTTCTCGAGTTCACGATGAATGCTACCTGTAACGGCCGGTGCGCGCGACGGAACGTCAGTGGGTGCTGGCGCCCTGGCCTCATCTCTGTCCAATCGACTGATCAGAGCCTCGAACATGCACTGAAAGGATCTCATCATCACAATAACATCGCCAACTGCTATCTTCTCCTGTCCGAGAGCCTACTCGCCTCCTTGGGGGTTAGATCCCTCAGGCGTGGATACTACTGGAGGCGTCACGCCTCCTCCCCTAGCACCCCGTCGTCTGCCTCTGCAGCGTCCTCTAACCATGATTAACTTCACGCACACAATCAACTCAATCAACAATAGTATAATCAAATCTAATCATGTCCATGAAAGCCGTAGCGAATCCCAGGTCGCGAGTCGATTCGGCTCTGATACCATATGTAGCGACCTCCTCGTCACGACAACATCTCTGATAACAGTTGCAATTTTTTTTTCTTTGTTTAAGGTATGTGCACGCGTGTAGAAGTAACATACATACTTGACTCTACGACACCACTCGACGACCAACAAGACGCAACCACGATGAACACAACCATAAGGCTTAAGGCGCACAACAGGCGACTGCAAGCAATAAACGACCACAGACATAAGGCGCACAACAATAACTGCAAGCATAAATGATCACTGGGTTATGCACGGTACGAACACAAGGAAGAATCCATAGTAGTGGATTGCACTATTTCTGCACAGGAAAGCAGGGCGTTTAATCTTAGTTCTCTGCTCCGGAGAGAGAGAAGGTCAGATAGGCTCCTGGCCGTCTACTCAGGCAGAAACTAGTAATCTCCGTCAGGTGTGTCACAAGAGTGGAAACCCTGCCTTTAAAGGGCCCGAGACTCTTGATACGACACTGGATTCCTTACACAGAAAATAATCATACAGACATATAAACTAAGGCTACAAGGAAGTGTCTATACCCCGCCCGACACAAACAGCCCCAACAATGCAAGCCAACCAAGTACAACAAAATCAACGGACAACCACAAACTCTATGGACGACGCAAGTTAGAAGGACTCCGACAACGACCGACCACTAGGGAAACTCAACGACATTAAAAATAGACCAAATACTCCATTTGATTTCCATTAATCAACGTGTTACCAACCCAATCTTAAATAATGTACCTTAATTAATTACAAATCTCCGTTTACTGGAACTTAAACAATGATTGCCCTTAGTTTTAAGGACCCCACATTTACTAAATCAAATTAATCTATTGTGCTCAATCAAGTTTATTACACAATATGGTTACCCCTAACAATAAAATTGACGATATCATTACCATAAAGCAACAACACCTATATAATTTAAATTGCCATGACTTTGCAGTAGAAGAATTACATTACAAGACAATGACCACTAAAACAACCAGTAATGCCATTAACTCAATCTATTCAACCCCCAAAGCGAGCCCAACCTCGCAAGTCTTAACGTGCATAAAAACTTTAAGATAAAATCTAAGTAGCCTTAAATCAACTCATTTGAGCGAAATTAATAAGGGCATCGAGAGACCAAGTAATTCAACTTGCCTTAAGTATTTAAAGGTTGCTATGAGTGTTTTTTTTTAAGGTTGCTATCTAAGAACATAACGGTATATATATAACCTTATCCCCAGAAGATATTTATGTACATCTCAACAATCTTTACCCAATTCTCATTCCGCCAACTAATAAAGAACACTTCCTGATTCTAACTATAGTAATCATTAAAAACTTAATAGGTTCATAACTATAAAAGATATCAGTTAAAATTCTTTAATATTTCTTAACCTCATCCATTCTGATTTAAAAGGGAAAAACTACACTATAAAACTCATGTGCAATCGATACAATAAGGATGCTGGTTGTAATTCTGGAAAAATAAAATAAAATAAATAATTATGAAAATTATACAATTTATTTCCGAAATTACATAATGTTTTATACATTTTATTTCCAGAATTTACAAAACATTATCATTAAATGAAATCCACTTATTTTAATAATAAAAAGGATTGATCCCATAAACACTATTCTAACCATTATTAATGATTTATGGTTATTAGATACTTTTACCAAAATTGGAAACAGGTGAAAACGCCAACTACATTGTTAACTCATCATTCTCATGAAATCCCTGTGCAACGTTATCATTGATTTAAGAAAACAAAATTATATGAAATTGTAAACAATTACCGGGTTATAAATCAGTATATATCGAATTAAAAATAGGGTCCTTTCCAGTGCTGTTTGACCATCCTTCTCCCTCGCTATTAATCTGCATTAATCACTGAGGAACAACATACACACACATATATATACGAGAAAATGCACAACTTAAATATCGTTTGAATAAACAGTCATCTGTCAGCATCTCTTGCCCGCTACCCAAGGCATAAAGGAGGGCGACGAACGGTCTTTTCCTCCCACGCCAGTTTATTGGAGCGCATAGACTCTATACCCTGGTGTTTATCCCACAATTTATTCAACTAAAACATCAACCCAACACAAGACTGGAACCTCTTAAACATTTAAGGAATTGATCTGTGATTTCCGTGTGTAATCATAAAACGAGGAACAAGAATCCGTGATTCACAGGTGGCCAGAAAATCACCCTAAATTCGCTTGAGGAAGGGAACGGTAAAAGTCTGCGGAGCTGTCTAGATCCCAACTAATGGATTCACTGTCAGAAAAAGGTGAGGGATGGAAGTTATTCCTTCAACGCCTTAGAATGATGGGTAAAATGACCGCATTAGAGGTTAGGTTGCAGAGGCGAAGGGTTGTTTCTAGCTAACGCCAAGGAGGACTCCCTACGACGCCTCCTAAGGATGCGACCAGGTCACTACGACAACTGGGAGAGATACACCAAAAATGACTCAACGAATGGGCTGACGTGCAACATGCATGGAGGGGGTTTCTAACAGATATTCAAATAAAAGTTTAAAATTGAAACCACCAGGGTTCTAAGAATTGTTTTTAAAAATAAAGGACACACTGAAACTGCAGGGATTCGTACACTCGTTTCAGGCAACGAAATTAGCTGAAGGTGCAGGGGTTTTATTACTCGTTTTTTCAAATAACAATTTAACGCTGGGTGCAGGAATTCTGATAGGTAATCAATTAAAATTTACACAGTCCCGCCCAGTAAATAAAACTTACATAGTCGAGAATGATGAAATAAAATAGAAAATTTACACAGTTCAGAATAGTAAGACTAATTAAATTCGCAACCAATACCATCACAGTCCATTCATAAGATTCACAACACCATTCCATGCATTCTAACTACCACAATATTTGTCATTGACGATAAAATTACACAATAACAAAATTACAGCGAAGAAACCAATTCGAGCATTCTACTCTACCAAATAACGCGCGTACCTTTTTCCTTATTGACCGCCTCGATTGATGTCCGCGTGCTCCGTGCCGCTCCCGCTCGCCGACCGTAGAGACTACACCGGTACCTCCCAGCCAAACGCTAGGGGTACTCTGCTTCCCCCTTAGCCCCCCGAGCCGCAAAGGGGCCACACAAATCCAGAAGGTATACCTAGCTTCTCAGCTCGCCTCGCAAGGCTGAGCTACCACTCCAATACAAGCTGATAAATTCCCAACTCCTCACAAGCAATCAGTCCAGTCCAAATCCGGCAGCGTAACCTTACGCTCATAAACCCCCCCTCATCTTCCTCATCTACCTTTCTTTTATAGAGTTTTGAGACCCACCCTTGTCCTAAATCACATTTGAATTAAGTTTTAATGAAAACCCCTAAAAATTCTCTGTCTTACAAGTGTCACTCATCCCCCACGTTCCTCCAAATTATCTTCTTTAATTTATTAAAGGCTCATTTCCCTATTTTTATTATTCCCTCTTTTTTTTTTTTAAACCCAAAAAGTAAATGCGCTAGTTAATCTTTTCATTTTATTTTTAAATTCATAACTTTTATACTCTCGCACGTTAAATAATTTTATTACTTATTACCTGTCTATGTTTCCTTTATTACTTAGTTCCCTATTTTTATTAGTCCCTCCCC
>JZKD02S0997911.1:0-13547 GCA_000966675.3 Picea glauca
GAGACAAGTAGTGATAAATATTCACAACTAGCAATGATTTGAATGTGAGAATCAATTCTCGCATTTATATAATATATCTAGCACCCTTCTCACACAATACAAGCCCTAAAAACATAAAATAATGCATTTATCTCTCATAAACCCTAGAGATAAGGAAACAATACATAAATAATTCATGATGAAAGAGTGGATAGGTCTCTAATACCCCTAACGATGCCTCTGAAATGGAGAAAACTAACTAAACAATCAAATCATCCCTCTCAAAAGTGCTCCAAGACTCACATGTGTGGCACATGCGGCCTCAATGAGGGGACGAGTCACTCAAAAAGTGGAAAATATGCTCCAAAAGGTGAAATGTTTCCATGAAAGGGTGCAATGTTTCATCTCCAAGGGTGCCTCAAGCCCTCCAAAGTGTGTGATGTCATCAAAGGTACCATGTCATCCTAATCAAGGAAGCCCCAACATCTCATCAAAGTGTCCAAACATCATAAAGGAAAAATGCACATGCTCTTTGCACGACGTCTTATCATCAAAGGTTAACGTCCCATCTCCAAAGGGTGTCATCATGCATGGAAATGTGCCACGTCATCTATCCAAGTACAATATCCTCAATAAAAGGCCTAACGTCCTCCTCAAAACATGAAACGTCCCATCAATCAATCACCCTCTACATGGGATGTCCCATCTGCATTGACCTCAAGGTCATGTTCACATGTGCTAGGGGGGTTCCATGACTAGATCCATGTGATCAAATCCTCCAATATCCTCCTAGGAGTGTCAAAATACCTCCCTCAAATGATGGGGACGAACTCCATAAAAGTGGGGTGATAGCCATGTTATCACCCAATCTAGCACATATGCAAAGCCTTCACAAGATGCTAAACTAGTGTAACATATGGAAGTAATTTTCATTGTCACCTAAGCAAGTACTTCCCTCATTTTAGTGAAGGATAGAAGATTTATCACAAGGGAGGCTTCCCTAGAAACTTCAAGGGATCATATAGCAAGCTAAGGCAAGTCTATGACCCCCTATCTTGGATGCTTGATTTAGCTAGGTTAATGTTATGGGAAAGGTTAAGGTAAATTAGACAAGGCAATGTGATTTTGCATGTGTGAGGGATGTGACAACCAATTATTTCTATTAAAAAGTAAATAAAATTCCTTGAAACACTAACTAATAAAACAAAAGAAAAGATTGAAACACTAGCTAAAAGAAAAGAGAAAAGGGTTGATCCACTAGCTATCAAATAGAAAAAGGTTGTTGCAATAAAACTTGGAACAAGAGATAGTATACTTCAGCAATAGAAAGTTTACAATAACAATAGTAAATCAGTTTTAAACTAGATAAAAATGCAATAAAAGATGCTCTAAATGCCAAGTTAAATACTATCAATCACTTGAAGCAAAGAACATTAAACTATGCTAATTTTAGATGCAATACATTAAAACCTAATGGCTGAAAATGAAATTAAAGAAATGATGATATTAGATGACAATTTAAGCTAAGATGCAAGACATTGTGCTAAAAAAATGATGATAAATGCAAATGCAATGCAAACCTTGAGCTACCACCAAGTTGTTGGTAAACTAAGGCTTGTGATCACTTGTAGCAAGAGAAATATTAGTGCCTTCTTTAATTCCTTGGGCATATGGAGTCATTGAAACAAATTGAAAGGATACTAAAAGCAAAGGAATACTTGAATAGTAAGCCCTAAGATTATCCAATCATAAGCCTAGGTAAAACCTTCTAGGAAAACAAACCCTAGAGTTTATTCACTCATAAACCCTAGGTGTCATCCTTCTTCTTCTAAAGCTTCTAGCACGAGATCAAGTAAAAATAGGTTAAACCCTAGAGTTTATCCCCTCATAGACCCTATATTTCAACTTCAAAGACAAGGTTAGGGGGATGTCCACTCACAATATTTAAACTTGATCTTGTATGCTTCAACAAAATTAAGATGGATAAAACATGGGAAGGGGATGACCAATTACAATCCTTCCCTAGGGTTTCTAGAAAAAATCATCCAAGGAAACAAGATAGCATGCAACTTATCACCACTTAGATAGAGAATTCACTTAAATACCATGAACAAAACATAAATACTTGGAAAATACCACTGACTAGACCAAGTCATTATGCATGAGGACACCCTAGTTTCATGAAACATCCACCAAAACAAGAAAGCCATCCACTAGATCAAACTTCCAAAGGTGCATATAATTAATCCATGATGAAGGGAAAGAAAATAAGACATGTAATGATGTTTCTCCACAAGTGTGAGTTGTGTTTTGACAAATGAGGAGTTCTACCCTTATTATATGAGGAAACCCTAGCACTATAAACCATCAAAGCCCCTAAAACAATAAAGCATCCATTATACAAGGTGGATAAGTCATGCACAACCCCCAAAATAGTCTCAAACAAAAAGATACAATGATAATACATTAAAACGCTCCCTCAAAGGTGACATGTGTGGGTGTAGAAACCTCCAAAGCCCGTGGCGTCATGCTATAAAGGTGAAAAGATGCCTCCAAAGGTCATGTACCTCCATGAAAAGGTGTAACCATCATCAAAGGTCACGTCTCATCAAACTAAGGGTCATGTATCATCACCACCAAGTGCCAACTCATCATCAAGAAGGATGCTCCCATGTTAGGTCGGCTCATCAAGCATCAAGCATGACGTCATCATCATAAATGCAACGTCCAAGGGCTAGGATGTGGCATCATAGGTGAAGAGGGCACCATGACCTTTCCCAACAAGTGTGACATCATATCCAAGTGTAACATCATCCAATCAAACCCTAATATGCTCAAGGGTGCTCTATCTAGCACGTGGGGCTTCCTTCCCTCTCAATGGCCCATCTGGCTATATCTGCAATATTTGTGCTCATATTTCTAACGTCCAAGGTCCAAGAGGTGCGGGGAGGTTCCTTAGGGTATGTACAATCATCAAAAGGTGCAATGCCCTACATAAAGTGTGCAACATCCTCCAAATTATGCTTAGTGTCCTAGGTATCATCATGAAAACTTCCTCCAAGAACCATGTCAAGAGTGCATCAATATCAAACAAGGTCAACAAAGTCAAGTGAGACCAACCATCGTAAGATACCATATTCATTAGGATCATACAAAGTAGTCCATTAATTAATACATAATCCATCCAATCAATTCACCCAAGTATCTTCTTCAAACTTCACATTAGCTTAATACCTTATGCAATTTTCCAAGTTCAGGTATGGGACAACCATCATAAGACCCTATTAGGCATGTTAGTACCCAAGTAGAGGAGTAGTTCTTGAGAAACCCTTGAAAGTGTAATTATAAGTCCATGAGGTTTCATCTCCATGAGCACCTTTTTAGAGGGAGCTCTTGCTACTTGAGATACCCTTTCCTCTATAGTGTGTGTATTCCAAACCCCTTTCTTGCCTTTTGATATTCTTTTATTTATTTGCAAGTCCCCTTTTCAAGTTTCAAGCATTCGTTATTTTTCTTGCTGGGATAAATTCCTTTCAATTGATATGCATTCAGTGCATTAGGACTAGGTTTGATCGCCTCATAACGAGGGGTTAGAGCTCAAGTTGGCCTATCACTTTTGAATTCCTCATTTATATCCCATTAGTCTTTCTTTTTTAACATGTTTTCTTTTTTATTCTTTAGCAGCTACATCAACCTCAAAATTATATCCCTTATTATAATAGGAGGATGAAGGTACATGCTTTTTTTGTGTACATGTAACAACGATTCCATAAGATAAGTACATGTATCAATTCCACTAGTAGTACCCATTTCCCTAAGAGTGGCAGCACTAAACTAGGGCACATAAGATGGCCACCAAGGTGAAACAAGGAAAAAAAACATAACTTCCAAGCAATCATGATCCATTATCTAACTTCAACTCGTGATCCTCACCTAAATGCCTAGTGCATTAAGTATCACACTTTATATAAAACAATGACTAAGAGTACCTCATGTGTGTTGGGTCACCATCATTGGATGAACCATGTTGGTTAAGTGAAATGGAATGAGTTGTGCAATCATGGGGGAGAGGCATCTAAGGGGATGTTGCCAGTGGAGAATATCGATCGTCATCATCATCGGGATCAACGTCGTCATTGTGGGACATGAGACATGATCTGCTCTATTCACCCCTTGGTGAGAGGGGGTAACAAGCCCCTCATTCATCCTCCAAAGGATTCAATTGTCATCAATCACATGCAATCACCATCCAAGGAGGGATCTCATGTTGTCCAGGAGGCATCATGAATACCAGAGGCAAGGTACACAATCCAAACACAACATATAAAGTTAGACATGTTAATACAAAATCCATTAGATAAATCTCACAGAATACCCTCTTCAAACTTCACACTAGCTTACAAAAATATGCAATTTTCCAATTATACGTATGGGACGGTCATTATTACCCCCTATTAGGTGTGCCAATACTTAGACCAAGAGTTATGTCCCAGGGAAACCCATCAAGAGTTATGTGTAATGATAATGGTATGGATTGGGGTTTACTTCATGGAGTGGATGTCATTGACATGCAAGGCCATGTATAATATTCATCCTCATGAGTGCCTTTGTAGAGGGAGTGCTTAGGCAATGAAATACCATTTCCTCGACACTTTGTCTTTCCAAACCCCTATTTTCATTTTAATTTATAGCTTTGACCTCTTTTGTCTTTTGACATTTCATTTGCTCATCCTTTTTATAAGGTATGCATTCATTGCATGCATAGGATTATGGCCTCTTAGCAAGGGGATAGAGCTCATGCTTCTTCTTTTTCTTAGTTTTTAATACTTTGATTTTCTTATTTGTTTCGTTTCCTGACATTTTGAATTGGGGATTTTTCTCTTTCTATATCATTTTTTATAAAGTTGCATCAACCTTGGGATTTCTAGCCCCTTCTTCTGTTGAGATTATGTACCTTTGGAGGTGTTCCCCATGTTTTTCTTCTCTCCTAAATGTTAATGTTTAAGCCATTATTATAATTCTTTGCATTCAATAGATAACAATAGCATAATACAAGATCACTGAGAAATACACAATCACAAGAGACACGACATTTATCCTGGGAAACCCTCTAGGGGAAGAAAACCCAGCAAAACTTCCTTATTATAGATAACCAATACAATGCCAAGAGATAACTCAAACTAATACAAAATATCCTCTCCCAAAGATGCGCCACTCTCTCTCCTTCTTCTCTAACTGCAGATCTGAAACTTGTCTCTCAATGAGAAAGTTAGTTGTGTGTCTAAGTGACATGCTAGCCTCTTTATTTATAAAATACTAGCACGTGTGAAGTGTCTCTTCACTGGCAGTGCCGACTTCTCCAACTGGGTGGTTATAACCACCTTTATTATATTTCGGGGCCTCTTTAATATCTTCTAGGACCGACTTCTTATTCTGCCTGTTACAATTATCTTTTGACCAATCTGCAAAAGGGGATTTGGTCCTTTATAATAACTGACATGATCAATCCACAATGAGAATTGATCCAATGAATAATATATCAAATAATAATAAGAATACACTTTGCAGTTACATTATTTTAACACTAAACACATGTGGGAAGTAATATGTACTTTGTGCCTTGTACTTTGTGTCTAATTTCACTTTGACTTAGGAGTTTTAAGTCAAAAGTGAAATTTTGTCATTTATGCCTAAAATAACTATTAATTCACTTTGTGGGTGAATTAGAGACATAAAGTGAACTTAGGGAACTTAACCCAAAGTGGGTTATTGAGTGAGATTATTTTGGAGAGATATCAACCTTTGATTAGATGGGAGATGGGATGATCTTAGCCATTGATTTCCTAGGTTTACTTATGGAGGTTCAAGAGGGGCGCAAAGGGAAAAGGAGAGATCATTCACTCATTTTCTCACTTGGAGAGATTGAGAGAGAGCTTGGAGATGAGGTTTGTCGCATGAGGTGAGGCTAGCTTGGGTGAATGTTTTCATGGAGAGAGGCATCTAGCTTGGATCCTTGTTTATTTACTGAGGAGCTTCCAGTGTTGTAGAGGGCACACTTATTGAGGAGGTCTCATCAACAGTGGGGAGGTCTTACACTTATCAGATTGCAGTGGGATCGGTTTCAAAGGGAGGCCACACATCGATGCTTGATTACTGTGGAGGGGTTTTCCATTCAAAGCTCACAGTTTGCATCTGCAGCAGATTCAGTGGATTTGGGAGAATTTATGAGGGGCGCACCTTCATAGGGTGCACTTGCTACACTTGGAATTGTGTTTCATCTTGGAACAAGTTGCTATTGTACACAAGTATTTTTGGTCAACATGACCCTGGATAAAACCCCCCCATGGAAAACCAGTTTGGGATATATGTCTATATATGAGGAGAATAGATGGTGGAATACAACTAGTACAAAATATAGATGAACCCGATACAATAACAACTTGTTCCAAGCTGAAACACAAGTCCAAATGTAGCAGGTGTGCCCCTCATAAATGATCCCAAATTCAATGAATCTGCTGCAAATGCAAACTGTGAGCTTTGAATGGAAAAACCCTCCACAGTAATCAAGCACTGATGTGTGGCCTCCATCTGAAATTGATCCCACTGCAATCTGACAGGTGTAAGACCTCCCAACTGCTGATGTGCCCTCCTCAACAAGTGTGCCCTCTACAACACTAGAAGCTCCTCAGTAAATAAGCAAGGCTCCAATCTAGATGCCTCTCTCCATGAAAGCATGCGCCCAAGCTAGCCTCACCTCATGCAACAAACCTCATATCCAAGCTCTCTCTCAATCTCTCCAAGTGATCAAATGAGTGAATGAGCTCTCCTTTGCCCTTTGCACCCCTCTTGAACCTCCATAAGGAAACCTAGGAAATCAATGGTTGANAAGAGTGGATAGGTCTCTAATACCCCTAACGATGCCTCTGAAATGGAGAAAACTAACTAAACAATCAAATCATCCCTCTCAAAAGTGCTCCAAGACTCACATGTGTGGCACATGCGGCCTCAATGAGGGGACGAGTCACTCAAAAAGTGGAAAATATGCTCCAAAAGGTGAAATGTTTCCATGAAAGGGTGCAATGTTTCATCTCCAAGGGTGCCTCAAGCCCTCCAAAGTGTGTGATGTCATCAAAGGTACCATGTCATCCTAATCAAGGAAGCCCCAACATCTCATCAAAGTGTCCAAACATCATAAAGGAAAAATGCACATGCTCTTTGCACGACGTCTTATCATCAAAGGTTAACGTCCCATCTCCAAAGGGTGTCATCATGCATGGAAATGTGCCACGTCATCTATCCAAGTACAATATCCTCAATAAAAGGCCTAACGTCCTCCTCAAAACATGAAACGTCCCATCAATCAATCACCCTCTACATGGGATGTCCCATCTGCATTGACCTCAAGGTCATGTTCACATGTGCTAGGGGGGTTCCATGACTAGATCCATGTGATCAAATCCTCCAATATCCTCCTAGGAGTGTCAAAATACCTCCCTCAAATGATGGGGACGAACTCCATAAAAGTGGGGTGATAGCCATGTTATCACCCAATCTAGCACATATGCAAAGCCTTCACAAGATGCTAAACTAGTGTAACATATGGAAGTAATTTTCATTGTCACCTAAGCAAGTACTTCCCTCATTTTAGTGAAGGATAGAAGATTTATCACAAGGGAGGCTTCCCTAGAAACTTCAAGGGATCATATAGCAAGCTAAGGCAAGTCTATGACCCCCTATCTTGGATGCTTGATTTAGCTAGGTTAATGTTATGGGAAAGGTTAAGGTAAATTAGACAAGGCAATGTGATTTTGCATGTGTGAGGGATGTGACAACCAATTATTTCTATTAAAAAGTAAATAAAATTCCTTGAAACACTAACTAATAAAACAAAAGAAAAGATTGAAACACTAGCTAAAAGAAAAGAGAAAAGGGTTGATCCACTAGCTATCAAATAGAAAAAGGTTGTTGCAATAAAACTTGGAACAAGAGATAGTATACTTCAGCAATAGAAAGTTTACAATAACAATAGTAAATCAGTTTTAAACTAGATAAAAATGCAATAAAAGATGCTCTAAATGCCAAGTTAAATACTATCAATCACTTGAAGCAAAGAACATTAAACTATGCTAATTTTAGATGCAATACATTAAAACCTAATGGCTGAAAATGAAATTAAAGAAATGATGATATTAGATGACAATTTAAGCTAAGATGCAAGACATTGTGCTAAAAAAATGATGATAAATGCAAATGCAATGCAAACCTTGAGCTACCACCAAGTTGTTGGTAAACTAAGGCTTGTGATCACTTGTAGCAAGAGAAATATTAGTGCCTTCTTTAATTCCTTGGGCATATGGAGTCATTGAAACAAATTGAAAGGATACTAAAAGCAAAGGAATACTTGAATAGTAAGCCCTAAGATTATCCAATCATAAGCCTAGGTAAAACCTTCTAGGAAAACAAACCCTAGAGTTTATTCACTCATAAACCCTAGGTGTCATCCTTCTTCTTCTAAAGCTTCTAGCACGAGATCAAGTAAAAATAGGTTAAACCCTAGAGTTTATCCCCTCATAGACCCTATATTTCAACTTCAAAGACAAGGTTAGGGGGATGTCCACTCACAATATTTAAACTTGATCTTGTATGCTTCAACAAAATTAAGATGGATAAAACATGGGAAGGGGATGACCAATTACAATCCTTCCCTAGGGTTTCTAGAAAAAATCATCCAAGGAAACAAGATAGCATGCAACTTATCACCACTTAGATAGAGAATTCACTTAAATACCATGAACAAAACATAAATACTTGGAAAATACCACTGACTAGACCAAGTCATTATGCATGAGGACACCCTAGTTTCATGAAACATCCACCAAAACAAGAAAGCCATCCACTAGATCAAACTTCCAAAGGTGCATATAATTAATCCATGATGAAGGGAAAGAAAATAAGACATGTAATGATGTTTCTCCACAAGTGTGAGTTGTGTTTTGACAAATGAGGAGTTCTACCCTTATTATATGAGGAAACCCTAGCACTATAAACCATCAAAGCCCCTAAAACAATAAAGCATCCATTATACAAGGTGGATAAGTCATGCACAACCCCCAAAATAGTCTCAAACAAAAAGATACAATGATAATACATTAAAACGCTCCCTCAAAGGTGACATGTGTGGGTGTAGAAACCTCCAAAGCCCGTGGCGTCATGCTATAAAGGTGAAAAGATGCCTCCAAAGGTCATGTACCTCCATGAAAAGGTGTAACCATCATCAAAGGTCACGTCTCATCAAACTAAGGGTCATGTATCATCACCACCAAGTGCCAACTCATCATCAAGAAGGATGCTCCCATGTTAGGTCGGCTCATCAAGCATCAAGCATGACGTCATCATCATAAATGCAACGTCCAAGGGCTAGGATGTGGCATCATAGGTGAAGAGGGCACCATGACCTTTCCCAACAAGTGTGACATCATATCCAAGTGTAACATCATCCAATCAAACCCTAATATGCTCAAGGGTGCTCTATCTAGCACGTGGGGCTTCCTTCCCTCTCAATGGCCCATCTGGCTATATCTGCAATATTTGTGCTCATATTTCTAACGTCCAAGGTCCAAGAGGTGCGGGGAGGTTCCTTAGGGTATGTACAATCATCAAAAGGTGCAATGCCCTACATAAAGTGTGCAACATCCTCCAAATTATGCTTAGTGTCCTAGGTATCATCATGAAAACTTCCTCCAAGAACCATGTCAAGAGTGCATCAATATCAAACAAGGTCAACAAAGTCAAGTGAGACCAACCATCGTAAGATACCATATTCATTAGGATCATACAAAGTAGTCCATTAATTAATACATAATCCATCCAATCAATTCACCCAAGTATCTTCTTCAAACTTCACATTAGCTTAATACCTTATGCAATTTTCCAAGTTCAGGTATGGGACAACCATCATAAGACCCTATTAGGCATGTTAGTACCCAAGTAGAGGAGTAGTTCTTGAGAAACCCTTGAAAGTGTAATTATAAGTCCATGAGGTTTCATCTCCATGAGCACCTTTTTAGAGGGAGCTCTTGCTACTTGAGATACCCTTTCCTCTATAGTGTGTGTATTCCAAACCCCTTTCTTGCCTTTTGATATTCTTTTATTTATTTGCAAGTCCCCTTTTCAAGTTTCAAGCATTCGTTATTTTTCTTGCTGGGATAAATTCCTTTCAATTGATATGCATTCAGTGCATTAGGACTAGGTTTGATCGCCTCATAACGAGGGGTTAGAGCTCAAGTTGGCCTATCACTTTTGAATTCCTCATTTATATCCCATTAGTCTTTCTTTTTTAACATGTTTTCTTTTTTATTCTTTAGCAGCTACATCAACCTCAAAATTATATCCCTTATTATAATAGGAGGATGAAGGTACATGCTTTTTTTGTGTACATGTAACAACGATTCCATAAGATAAGTACATGTATCAATTCCACTAGTAGTACCCATTTCCCTAAGAGTGGCAGCACTAAACTAGGGCACATAAGATGGCCACCAAGGTGAAACAAGGAAAAAAAACATAACTTCCAAGCAATCATGATCCATTATCTAACTTCAACTCGTGATCCTCACCTAAATGCCTAGTGCATTAAGTATCACACTTTATATAAAACAATGACTAAGAGTACCTCATGTGTGTTGGGTCACCATCATTGGATGAACCATGTTGGTTAAGTGAAATGGAATGAGTTGTGCAATCATGGGGGAGAGGCATCTAAGGGGATGTTGCCAGTGGAGAATATCGATCGTCATCATCATCGGGATCAACGTCGTCATTGTGGGACATGAGACATGATCTGCTCTATTCACCCCTTGGTGAGAGGGGGTAACAAGCCCCTCATTCATCCTCCAAAGGATTCAATTGTCATCAATCACATGCAATCACCATCCAAGGAGGGATCTCATGTTGTCCAGGAGGCATCATGAATACCAGAGGCAAGGTACACAATCCAAACACAACATATAAAGTTAGACATGTTAATACAAAATCCATTAGATAAATCTCACAGAATACCCTCTTCAAACTTCACACTAGCTTACAAAAATATGCAATTTTCCAATTATACGTATGGGACGGTCATTATTACCCCCTATTAGGTGTGCCAATACTTAGACCAAGAGTTATGTCCCAGGGAAACCCATCAAGAGTTATGTGTAATGATAATGGTATGGATTGGGGTTTACTTCATGGAGTGGATGTCATTGACATGCAAGGCCATGTATAATATTCATCCTCATGAGTGCCTTTGTAGAGGGAGTGCTTAGGCAATGAAATACCATTTCCTCGACACTTTGTCTTTCCAAACCCCTATTTTCATTTTAATTTATAGCTTTGACCTCTTTTGTCTTTTGACATTTCATTTGCTCATCCTTTTTATAAGGTATGCATTCATTGCATGCATAGGATTATGGCCTCTTAGCAAGGGGATAGAGCTCATGCTTCTTCTTTTTCTTAGTTTTTAATACTTTGATTTTCTTATTTGTTTCGTTTCCTGACATTTTGAATTGGGGATTTTTCTCTTTCTATATCATTTTTTATAAAGTTGCATCAACCTTGGGATTTCTAGCCCCTTCTTCTGTTGAGATTATGTACCTTTGGAGGTGTTCCCCATGTTTTTCTTCTCTCCTAAATGTTAATGTTTAAGCCATTATTATAGTTCTTTGCATTCAATAGATAACAATAGCATAATACAAGATCACTGAGAAATACACAATCACAAGAGACATGACATTTATCCTGGGAAACCCTCTAGGGGAAGAAAACCCAGCAAAACTTCCTTATTATAGATAACCAATACAATGCCAAGAGATAACTCAAACTAATACAAAATATCCTCTCCCAAAGATGTGCCACTCTCTCTCCTTCTTCTCTAACTGCAGATCTGAAACTTGTCTCTCAATGAGAAAGTTAGTTGTGTGTCTAAGTGACATGCTAGCCTCTTTATTTATAAAAGACTAGCACGTGTGAAGTGTCTCTTCACTGGCAGGGCCGACTTCTCCAACTAGGTGGTTATAACCACCTTTATTATATTTCGGGGCCTCTTTAATATCTTCTAGGACCGACTTCTTATTCTGCCTGTTACAATTATCTTTTGACCAATCCGCAAAAGGGGATTTGGTCCTTTATAATAACTGACATGATCAATCCACAATGAGGATTGATCCAATGAATAATATATCAAATAATAATAAGAATACACTTTGTAGTTACATTATTTTAACACTAAACACATGTGGGAAGTAATATGTACTTTGTGCCTTGTACTTTGTGTCTAATTTCACTTTGACTTAGGAGTTTTAAGTCGAAAGTGAAATTTTGTCATTTATGCCTAAAACAACTATTAATTCACTTTGTGGGTGAATTAGAGACATAAAGTGAACTTAGGGAACTTAACCCAAAGTGGGTTATTGAGTGAGATTATTTTGGAGAGATATCAACCTTTGATTAGATGGGAGATGGGATGATCTTAGCCATTGATTTCCTAGGTTTACTTATGGAGGTTCAAGAGGGGCGCAAAGGGAAAAGGAGAGATCATTCACTCATTTTCTCACTTGGAGAGATTGAGAGAGAGCTTGGAGATGAGGTTTGTCGCATGAGGTGAGGCTAGCTTGGGTGAATGTTTTCATGGAGAGAGGCATCTAGCTTGGATCCTTGTTTATTTACTGAGGAGCTTCCAGTGTTGTAGAGGGCACACTTATTGAGGAGGTCTCATCAACAGTGGGGAGGTCTTACACTTATCAGATTGCAGTGGGATCGGTTTCAAAGGGAGGCCACACATCGATGCTTGATTACTGTGGAGGGGTTTTCCATTCAAAGCTCACAGTTTGCATCTGCAGCAGATTCAGTGGATTTGGGAGAATTTATGAGGGGCGCACCTTCATAGGGTGCACTTGCTACACTTGGAATTGTGTTTCATCTTGGAACAAGTTGCTATTGTACACAAGTATTTTTGGTCAACATGACCCTGGATAAAACCCCCCCATGGAAAACCAGTTTGGGATATATGTCTATATATGAGGAGAATAGATGGTGGAATACAACTAGTACAAAATATAGATGAACCCGATACAATAACAACTTGTTCCAAGCTGAAACACAAGTCCAAATGTAGCAGGTGTGCCCCTCATAAATGATCCCAAATTCAATGAATCTGCTGCAAATGCAAACTGTGAGCTTTGAATGGAAAAACCCTCCACAGTAATCAAGCACTGATGTGTGGCCTCCATCTGAAATTGATCCCACTGCAATCTGACAGGTGTAAGACCTCCCAACTGCTGATGTGCCCTCCTCAACAAGTGTGCCCTCTACAACACTAGAAGCTCCTCAGTAAATAAGCAAGGCTCCAATCTAGATGCCTCTCTCCATGAAAGCATGCGCCCAAGCTAGCCTCACCTCATGCAACAAACCTCATATCCAAGCTCTCTCTCAATCTCTCCAAGTGATCAAATGAGTGAATGAGCTCTCCTTTGCCCTTTGCACCCCTCTTGAACCTCCATAAGGAAACCTAGGAAATCAATGGTTGA
>JZKD02S0997933.1:52955-68313 GCA_000966675.3 Picea glauca
GTTGGTCTTCAACCCAAAGTTGGAATTTCTCCATTCTTGATTCACCTTCCTTGTGTCATCATCATGAATTTCATGGGATACATTTTCACTTTCAGGTGTCCTCTCTATTATAAAATTTTTCAATCCTTCCATGATCTCCCCTTTTAAACCCTCCATCATCTCTTGTAGTTCATCTTTTGTTACTGTCTCCTTTTGTAAATCATTTATGTCCCTACACATTTCTTCACCTTCATCAAGAGTCCATGTAGGATTATCTAGAGGATTATTTGGTGTAGAAGTTCCCTTTTTGGGTGACATGTTGGCCAAGTATCACTTTTGAACCTTGGTTTTGAGGTGGTTATGCTAGACAATATTTTTTCTGTTGTATCTCCAAAGTTTCGGCCCTTCTGGGTATGAAAATTTATTTTTTGTAGTTCTATGATATTTCTTCTCTGCAATGCCACATGTCTAATCAAAATTGGATGTGCCAAGTGGAATTTATGGTAAATTCCCCACAACTTGCTGATTTTTTTCCTTTCCAAGAGATGTCACTTGTATAGCATTCCCCGCACAAAATAATTGACATAAAATTCTGAAACTCACACCCTAAATACTAAATCTTGTCCACTATCCAATGCAACTAGTCTCACTCAATTTGGATACTCTAGGAAGAAGTTATGATTGTTTTACCTGTAACACCTTCTTGAGACTAGTCAATAGGACTAGTCAGATACTTTAGCTTCCACAGGGTGTATCTACAAATGTAAGATGACCCAGAAGCTAAACTCTTTACCACAAATACCTTACTAATTTTTGTGAATATCCTCCAGATTTCAGGGTCTAAAACGTTACAAAAAAAAAATTATAGCGGAAATTCTGCAATGACCCAGTTCAGGATGATTCCAGAACCCTATCTTGCATAGGGTTTATCTCCTAAATTATAAGGCCTCGGGAGATGGAATTTTAACCCAACGTACCTTGATCCGTCTACTAAATATCCTCCAAGAATTTCCTTCTGAAACATTGTAGAAAAATAGTTATAGCAAAAATTCCAAGGTGTCTCATATGTAGTAGCGAAACCCCAAGACCTTGAGCTCTGATACCATATGTTAAGAACCAAATATCAATATAGCATTGAAAAACCTCAGAATAAGTACTCAATGCCTTGAAAGAGAGAAATTCAAATAATAAGCCTCTTCGAGGGGACAGCCTCCTTATGCCCACATAAATGTACAATTCCCAGATGATTCCAAATGAAAATGTCTCATTGGTATATATAGGAGACTAGGAGGGATAATTACAACTAATGGAATAAAGCCGACATAAATAAAATAACATTACTAATTTAATATGCCCCAATTAAGGGGTAATGAGCCAATATTAAGGCTTAACAATATCCTTCTAGACATTTATCCACAATATAATTTTTCCCATCGAATTGAGGATGGAAATACGAGTTGTGAGCCAATTGAGTACCGACACAAGAAAACAATCCATTCCAAAACTTTCTAGTGAAAATTGGATCTTTATTACTTACAATAATCTTGGGGACTCCATGTAGATTTTGATTTTTTTCCATGAATGTTGTGGCTACTATACTTGCTTTACAAGGATGAGAAAGAGAGAAAATATGGACATACTTTGTCAATCGATCCAGTACTACCATGATGACAATATTTCCTTTACATTTGGGTAAACCTATAATAAAATTCATTGAAACTTCTTCCCAACATTGACTTGGTATAGCTAAAGGTTGTAGGAGACCTGGCATCTTGATTGTCTCTCCCTTATTCTGTTGGCAGACCACACATCCAGACACAAACTTTTGAACATCAATTTTAATACCTTCCCAGAAAAAATCCTTCTCGATCCTATGGTACGTTTTCAAGAATATCGAATGTCCTCATATAGGATAAGTGTGCAATTCCAGAAGGACCTTCTATTTGAGTTGGGAATTCTTACATAAATATAGGGGATCATGATACCATATAAAATCATTCATCCATTCAAATTTATAGAATGAAATGGGTCATCTTGTATTTGTTGAATGATCTTGCATACCTCTTGATCTTTATTCCATTCTATCCTTGCTTCTTCCACCCAATCATATTGCAGAATAGAAATAGAACATATTGACCTACCTTATTTTGCTTCTTCTTTCCTTGAAAGGGAATCTGCCACAATATTATGGTTTCGTTTCTTGTAGATAATTCAAAGTCATAACCTAGAATATTTGTAACCCATTTATGTTTCTTTTCTAAAGATAATCATTGCTCCAAGAATTAATTCAAACTATCATCATTTGTTTTCACTTTGAAGTGTCTTCCTATTAAGTAAGGGCATCATTTATTAACTGCATGTAGTATGGCCAACATTTCTTTTTCATAAATGGGTTTGAGTAAGATTTTTCCTTTAATTTGGAAGCTTTCAAATGCAAGGAGCCTTCCTTATTTCATTAAAATTGCACCAATTCCATGTCCTGAGGCATCACACTCCACAATAATAATAAAAATTGACATCAGGCATAGCGAGGACAAGAGTTGTACACATAGATTTGGTTGTTGCTTGAGTCCAATAAAACACTTCCTTCTTTAACAATGTTGTTATAGGTGCTTATATGTGTCCATTTTTATTGAAAATTTTGTGGAAATAGTTTTTCAATCCCAATAATCCTCAAAGTTTCTTCAAAGTTTTGGGAATTATCCATTCTCTCGTAGATTTAATTTTGTTAGGGTCCACTTTTACAACTTCGTGAGATAAATATGACCCAAATACTTCACTTCTCAGACCCCAAAGTAACACTTGGAAGGATTTGCATAAATTTGTTGTTCTTCCAATAGTTGTAATACTCTGTCAATATGTTGTATAATTTCTTCCCAATATTTTCTATAGATTAGTATGTCTTCAAAAAATACTAACACAAATTTTCTAAGGAAGGGATTGAAAATAGAATTCATTGAGCTTTGAAATGTTGAAGTTGCATTAGTGTGTCCAAATGACATAACCAAAAACTCACAATGACCTTCACGTGTTCTAAAAACTATTTTGGAAATTTATTCTGCCTCATTCTAATTTGATGACATCTCGAATGAAGATCCAAGTTAGTAAATAATTTTTCTCCACGCAATTCATCTAATATTTCATCAATGATAGGAATATGAACTTATCTTTGATGGACATTTTGTTGATTTTTCTATAATCTAGACACATACACATGAACCATCCTTTTTTGTAACCATCACCACTAGTGAGGAGAAAGTACTTTGGCTAGGTTGAATGATGTCGACCTCTAACATTTTTTGGATCAAATGCTCAATCTCACTCTTCTATGCATATTGATACTTGTAAGGCTTAATGTTATGTGGTACACTTCCTGGTTACAATTGAATCTCATGGTCATGATCTCGAGCAGGTGGAACACCCTTATGCATTTCTCCAAATACCTTAGAATGATTATTGATAGTTATTTGGAGATTCAATTTATCAAAGGATATAGATGTTTGAACATATATTAAGAACAATTGTGCTGATCCAGGTGGATATCGGTGGCCACCCACCTTTTCCAACTGGCTCAAAATAGTTTTCTGGCAATTTTGGCAATTTACTATTTTTAGCAGTTTTTAACTTTCGGGGCCATTTTGAGGGCCTAAATGAAGGTTTTTGTGATCGAGATTCTCAATGATAGCCAAAGTCTTTGATTGATCCCTCAAAATTAATCTCCTCGACGATACCTTTCCAACAAGCTATCGTGCACCCCAAACGAAGATCCTATGCTAAAGTTACGCCCCTGGGAAGTTGATACACCAAACTACCCAAAACGAGGTCCACAAAACTGTTGGCTTTTCATATTTCGGGGTTAGGATTTTGGATTTTCTTTATGATAAAAATACCTTTGGAGCCTCATTGTAAAATCATCTTCTTGCAAATGCGAGTAGCGGACACGTCTCTTCTCAGAGATAAACTGCCACCATTCTGGCGAGTCTTTCACTCTATAATTTTACAGTCTTTATACATTTTCGCTCATTAATAGAAAATTGTGTATTATTGTATCTTTTTGTTTATGGTTGCATATCTGATACATTTTTTTTATATTATTGGATATCCAAGATATATCTATACATTGATTTATTATATCTTCGCTCTCATTTCGTGCCGAAAATCATCTGGATCAGTGGTATCAGAGCAGGTCACTCTTGATCGTTTTTCAGTGCATGTCCCCGACGAAGTCCGAGTATAGAAAGTTGGGTCTCGATATTGTATATATTGAAGACAATCGCTCTCTCACGCCCAAGAAACCGTCCATGGCAGAAGAAAAGAAAACCGACGGAGCAGACGATTCTATCAATCGGTTTCTTGAGCAAGCTCTCACACGACAGAGGGATGAAATGATGGAGAATTTTTCCCACATCCTTCAATGCCTACTGATAGCAACAGGCGTGTATTCATCAAACAACCACTTTAGAAGCACCTCTCCTTTCAAAGTACAAGTTAATTTTTATATTCCTATATTTGAAGGTCAGATAGATGTGAATGCCCTAGACAAATGGTTAAATCTGCTAGAAGGTTATTTCTATGTTCACCATTTTTTCGACAGGGAAAAGATCACCTTCACACTCCTTAAAGCTCTCCCCCATGTTAAAAATTGGTGGGAAACTTATTGGGAGAAAAGTTCCACAGAATATTCTAGAATATATGGGGTCGATCCCACTTGGTATTTTTTTGTGGACGTGATGAAGGAACAATATTACCCTGTTGGAAACTATGAGGACCAGTATATGAGATGGACCACACAGCGGCAAGAGAGGGGCCAAGCAGTTCCATGTTTCACTAATATATTCCATACCTTGCGCACCAAGATGGGTATCCAAGACTCTGAACGAAATTTGGTTCTAAAATACCATGGGGCTCTACACAAATACATCCAAACTGAAATGAATTTTCTGGACATCTCATCACTCAATGTTGCTTATCAATGTGATGCTAAAATCAAGCAGAAATTTAAGCACCAGAACAAACAGGAGTTTGGGTCTGCAAATCCACAACAACCAAAGTATGATAAAGACATCCCTAACAAATAGTCTCCCAAAAACCAGTCCAAGCCATAAGAAAAGAAGGGTAACGGGAAGACGAAGAAGGACACCGGAAAATGGTGCAATTTCCACAAAATCCCCTGGCACAACAACGATGAATGTCTCTCAAAATAGTCATTGGTGACCGAAATCAAAGACAAGGAGTCGAACCCTGATTCAGAATTTGATTTAGAAAATACCGACAGAAAACAAATCATCGACGCAGACCCCACTGCTATTGTCGCGGCCGCGTCAATTCAACCAGAAAAAACAAAAGATCCTGAAAATGAGGAGCGCCCTTTTCATTCATAGATGTGGGTGAATGGGACCCTGCTGCATTTTATTATTGATAGTGGAAGAAAGAAGAACCTCATCTCAGCAGAGGTCGTTAAACAATTAGGATTGTCGACAACACCACACCCACAACCATACAACATCGGGTGACTTCGCCAAGGAAGAGATATTTGTGTTAGCTAGCAGTGTCGATTGTCATATGGAATCTATCCCTTCAAGGATTAGGTATTATGTGATGTTGTAATGTTGGATGTTTGTGATGTCCTCTTGGGCTAGCCATATATGTGGAAGCGCCATGATATCTATGAGTCTCGACCTCGTAGTGTCATTATTACTCTGGGGGGTCATATCTATAGGATACCAGAGGTGGTTCTGACTGTTGTCCCACCTAAACAGTGCCACAAGGTAGTATCTCATATTACAAAATTTAGCTTCTTCACAATCTATTCAAAAGGTGAAGAGAAGGATATTGCAACTACCACAGCCTTGGCCTGAGCATCTTCTATCCAACAGAAGCGGGTCGAAAATACTGCAACAAAGCACAAAGATTCCTTCTGCACACAGATATCTCATGTATCCAAATCGGTTAAAAAGGTCCAACCCTTCTAGCCACAGGTTCGTGAAAACCTTAAAAAAACTAAGGAGCGCAACTTCTCCAACAAGGCAAGCAACTCATGATCAAGATGCAGATTCAACAAACTTTTTCCCCTCTCCCCCAGTCACTCAATGCAATGGATATCATTGCTTACTAATAAGGGAGGATTGATCCAGGTGGATATCGGTGGCCACCCACCTTTTCCAACTGGCTCAAAACAGTTTTCTGACAATTTTGGCAAGTTACTATTTTTAGCAAATTTTAACTTTTGGGGCCATTTTGAGGGCCTAAATGAAGGTTTTTCGGGATCGAGCTTCTCAATTATAGCCAAAGGATCTGATTGAGCCCCCAAAATTAATCTCCTTGATGATACCTTTCCAACGATCTATCGTGTGCCCCAAACAGAGATTGTATGTTAAAGTTACGCCCCCTAGAAGTTGATACACCAAACTACTCAAAACGGGGTCCACAAAAATGTTGGCTTTTCATCTTCCGGGGTTAGGGTTTTGGATTTTCTTTATGAAAAAAATGTCGTTGGAGGCTCATTGTAAAATCATCTTCTTGCGAATGTGAGTAGTGGACACATCTCTTCTCATAGATAAGTTGCCACCATTCTAGCGAGTCTTTTACTCTGTATTTTTATTGTATTTGTACATTTTTTGTTCATTAATACAAAATTGTGCATTATTGTATCTCTTTTTTTATGGTTTCATCTTTGTTACATTTCTTTTATATTATTGGATATCCAAGATATCTCTGTACATTTCTTTATTATATCTCCACTCTCATTTCGTGCCGAAAATAATCTGGATCATGTGCATTTACACCATGTTGTTCCCTTTTTAGTGATTGTGTCATGCCATTAGAGCTTATAGACTTAGAGGGTTTCCATTGGATACCTATAAGCTCAATTTCCTTTCCTTCTGAGGAAAATCTCATGAAAATATATTGAACATTAAGGGCCACTATTCCCAATGATTGCAACCCTTAGACCCCTAATACAACATCAACACCACCCATTTGGATGGAAATCATGGGACTATCGAATATATACTCCCCCATATTGAGATTAATGCTATGGAACTTCCAAAAAAAATTATGATACCTTCATCTACTATCATTACTTGAAACTATGGTGCTATAAATGAAAAGCAATTGAGATCTTTTGTGAATTTGTAATTGATGAAGTTATGGGTACTACCAGAATTAATAAACATTGTTACAATTTTGTTTTTCATGTATCCTTCTATCTTGATGGTTTTTCGAAAACTGATGTTGACCAATGCATGACAAGATATCGTTGGAGTAGTCTATTCTAGATATATATCTTGTGATGGTTCCAATTCTTGATCTTCTTCCTCTTCATAGTCTATGTAGAATAATTTCTTCTCACCGCATTTATGTCCCTTACTATACTTGTTGTCACAATTGAAACATAGTCTCTTTGCTCTTATTTCATCCATTTTCTGAGGTGTCAACCTTGTCAGTTTATGTATGGTTGTCTTATAAACCGCAAAAGAAACTCGTCTTCCTATGTATGCTCCAATTGTAGAATTGTGTGTAGCCTTATTCTTGGCTTGAATATGATGAGAAAATTGCATAGCTTCCATAATATTTCCAGGATGACTTAGGAAAAAATCATGTTTAATGTCTTATTTTTATCCACCCAAGTAAGATTTCAACAAATGTCCATCATTGATTTCATCCACCCTTGTGGCCAATACCTAAAATTCTGAATTATAATATTCAATATCTCCTAAGTGCTTGATTCTTGTCAATTGACTGAAGTAGTTATGTTCCCAAAATTTCACATATTGTTCTTCTAAGTCTCTTGTAAATAAACCCCAAGTATAATGATAAAAAGGTGGCTTCCTTTTAACTACCCATCGATACCATTAATATGGTTTTATCTCATAGTTCAGAGTTGCTATGTGAATATTTACTTATCATCCATAATATTATGTAGTTCAAAATATTGTTCTATTTGGTTCACCCAAGTAAATACCTTTGTTCCATCAAACTTCCTTAATTCAACCTTGGGAAGGTTCACTCCTTTTGGAAACCATCCATAAGTAACACCATTATTGGATTTAATCCCTCTGAAAAAATTCTTATTATTGGAAAGTTGTTCAATCTGAATACCACCCTTATTTTCATGAGCCCCTTCTGACACCTTATCAATTTTAGCGAACCTCCCATTTAAGGCTTCTAAAATATTATTTTCCATTTATTCCAACTTTCCATCCATTTTGTGTTCCAACTGTTCCATCATTTTTTTCATATGTTCCTTATTTTCATCCATCTTTCTTCCCATTTTTATTTGAGTATTGATCAAATCAACCTTATTCATTGACCTATCATTCAATTATTTTATTTGATTGTCCAATTTGGATAGATGGTTTTTTATTTCCTCGTTTTCTTCATGAGTCATAGAGGATATTTATGGAGGTTTATTTGGTGAAGTAAGTTTTGTATATTTCTTTGGAGCCATGGAAAAAAGTTACTAGGTCCTAAGGACAAGGGAGTGGCAGGTGTTATAACTCTCTGATATATGTGTCGGGTCCAAAAATAATACGTGTCCCAATATCTCAGGGCACTAACTAAGGATGCTCAATCGTTCCCTTAGTTGTCTTACTTGACTACTCGGGTACTAGAGATTGGTCTCACCAAGTGTTGTTCTCAGTGTACTATAGAAACAAAATGGTCGAATAGCTTATCTAAGGCTAGTTTCAGGTATACCTAGGAGAATTCCTATATACCCAAAGGTACGTGGAAGTGAGATTCCATCTACAGGTATTGTCTAATGCGGTACCACTCGAAGGGGTACCAATAGGGGTTATAGGGGTTTCCAAGAGGTGAAACAATGTGTTTCTAGTAACCACATGAAAGCATGTGTATTTCATACATGTATCCTTCCCTAACCATATTTTTACCCACTTAACAATAGATTCTATGTTATTTAAATATGCCAGAACACGACTCTAAAAAAATATTAAAAAATGAGCTTGTTAACAATAGAAAAATCTCTTAAAATCACTAGAAAATAACTTGAGCAAAAACCCTAACTTCCAGAAGTAATATATCATAAATTATACTGATTTAAAATATGAAAAAATTTCCACGTGTACTACACTATGTTAACTTAGGATTCTAAAAATTTCAGAACCCGAAACTTCACTAAAACATGTTACAACGAAAATGCCAAGATAACTAATTTCATGATTAGTCACAAACCATGTCTTACATGGAATATATCTCTAAAATTAGAGAGAACCAGAACCAAAATATTTTACCACTTCTAATATGATGTCTCCTCATTATCCAAAAAAATTCATGATCTACAACCTCCCAAAAAAAAATATACTGAAAATCCCAAGACGACTCATTTAAAACTGAATTTATGATGAGACAAAAACCCTATCTTCCATAGACTATATCTATGAAAGTATAATGACCCAAAACATGAAACATTTACCAAATTTACTTTGATATTTCTCCTAAGTAATCTATGAATTTTTTTTTTTGAAACATCTCAAATAAAAAGTTATAGCAAAAAATTCCAAGATGACTAGCTTGAAGCAACAAAATCCTAGAATCGATGCTCTTGATACCAAATGTTATGATCCAACCCCTTAAAAATGATAAAAATTCAATGAATAAAATCCACTCCAAGGAGGAAACCTCATTTTACAATATAACCAATTCAAAAGGCCAAATGAGATAAGATAAGATCCCCTACAACTAGATCTCCTTGGTATATATATGGGAGACAATGGATACAATTATAATGAAGGGTTCTAGCCTACATACTAATATAATATTAGAAATGTAATAATTCAATATCTAGTGCTTAATAATGGGTTTTATAATTAACATGGGGTTCTATCTAGGGATTAAAATTTAGTACAATGTTTAACTTCTTGTATACAATCGATAAAAAGAGTAGGCCAAAAATAACCTACATGCGTGATTTTTTGAGTGGTGTCCATTGCCAAAAGGTGACCACTGCAAGCACCATTATGGCAAGAATTTAGGACTTTCTCTACTTCCTCATGGGTGAGACAATGACACAACAAGGTATCAACTCCTTGATGATAAATATCATCTCCAATGGAGAGATAACGAGGCGTTTGATGGAATATGCATTGTTGATCATCATGGGTCAAGTAAGGACCAAACTTCTGAGTTTTCAAATAAGTATGTTTCCATACCAAGGATAATAGATGGATATGGTGAACAAGTGTTCATTCAAAAGGTCATCATTCAAGGGTAGGTCTGGTGTGATAGTTGGGAGATCATAAATGAACTAAGAAAGGGCTAAGGATTTCTTACTCTTGGGGGTCCCAATCTCTAAGTCAAACTCTTTAAGGATGATGATCCAACGATCATACCTCCCATTGATCATCGAGCAACTCAATAGGAAGGAAAAAGGGTTAGATTTGGTAACTACCTTGGTTTTGTGCATCAATATGTAATCAAAAATATTCTCGATAGAAAAGACAACAACCAAGGCCAATTTATCACCATGTGAATAGGACAAAGAGGGTCCATATAGGTTATTTCTCACATAATAGATGACATGCTCACATCTATTGAGCATATCTCGATCTAAGACTCTGGTGACAGCAAAATGTGAAGAGGAAATGTAGAGGATGAAATATTTCTCAAAGTTTGGGGGGTTAATCAAAGGCACTGAGGAAAGGGCCCTTTTTATCACATCAAAGGATTGTTGAGATGTATCATCCCATACAAATTGGATATTGGAACGTAATAAATGCAAGAACACATGGGTAGTGGTGGCATAGTTGGGGATAAACCAACATAAAATTTTGAATTTTTCCATGTAGGCTCTGAAATTGATGTAAGTTGTGGGGGGTAATTCATAAATGGTCTAAACCTTGAGAGGATTGACAACAATGATATCTTTGGAGACAATGAATCCCAAAATTTGACCAACAGACACACACAGGACACATTTGAGGGGGTTCAATCATATGGTGTACTTGCAACATCTAAGGAAGATAGTTCGCAAGAATTCTAGGTACTATGACCTTTTCTTGGAACAAGTGGTGAGGTCATCTAGATAGTCGAAAATGAGATGGGCCAAGTCATGAAATAAGTATGACATGGCTCTCTAGAAGGTGGCTCCAACATTTTTTAGTCTGAATGGTACAACTTTATATGAAAAGGTACCCCAAGGAGTGGTGAAGGTCATTTTGTGCAGGCCCAGTTACCAAATACAAATCTAGTTATATCCCAATAATCCATCCATGAATGATAAGACCTCATGCCTTCACACTCAATAGTAATCTGATCAATGAATGGTGTGGTTAATTGTCTTTGGGACATGCTTTATTCAGCTCATATAAATCAATGCAAATATGGATGGTGACTTGTTTATTCATAATGGGAACTAGGTTAGAGACCCATGAAGTGTATGTGATAGGGTAAATGAATCCCACCTTTTGAAATTTATCAATTTCATCTTTGATGGCGAGGGCTTGGATGGGGTGAATAGGCCTTTGCTTCTGACAAACAAGAGTAGAATTCAATCCTATATATGTGATGTTCAATGATGGATGATGCATATCATCTCAATGGTAATATGGTGCAGTCAAGAAATCCATGATGTCTTCATCAAAATGAAAGACAGAGATATGAGCACCAAAACTGCTAGATGAGGTGGCGATAGATTCTATAGTGAACCCATTATCAATGTCATGGGAATGAGAGACATGGTTCACATACACTACAAATATAGAGGTAGACAAAAGACTAGTGGAATAAGGCTCCACAATTTTGAAACCAAAGGTACATGGGGCATTCTAGAGATGTTATGATGTACACCAATGGAAAATGTAGCATTCTCCAACAATTTCTATCCCATGGAAGTTGATGGATATATTATTTGCATTGAATTTTCATCGGTTTTCACTTCAAGCGGGGGATTTCAATGATTGGTTGAATATTGACCTAGGAAATATTTTCACACGTGGGTGTGAGTTCCTTGTTGGGATGATCTAGTGGTATAGATTCCTCAACATTTATTATCAATATGGGTAAGTAAACTTGTGAGACACAAGAAAAATATGTGTAGAACTAATCTTGAAATTGTCTATGAACTCCTACTAAAAATCAAGCATTAAAATCTAAAACTCACAATCAAAAATTAATTCCTATGTTCTCAGTCACTTAGACTTGAAATTCAAAAGTTAGGGACTCGGATTGAAATAAGGCACTATGTGTGCTTGCTTACAAATGCACTCTATCTTGGTCAACTAGGTTTTGAAATCAAAAAGAAATATTTCTAAATGTGCCTAAAAGACTAGCTAGAGATAAACTCAAAATACTGAAATAAAATGTGCAAGCAAGAAAACATACAGACTTTGTTTAATCTTAAGTATAAACTGTGAGAAATATTGGTATAGCACAGTGAGGGCATATCATTCAATTGTTTGACTGTCTTTACATCATCATCCTAAGCAGTTACTCACCATACATAAAGAAACATTGTTTGTGATATAAAATTTTGTGTCTACAAGAAATTTCAACAATTGTGTCTTTAAAGGAAATTACATAAAATAATAAGAAGTAAAAATTATTAAAGGGAAGTACTACCAACACACTACTTAGAAATAAAATAAGTACAACATATACCAGAGGGCCCTCCTCGACATGTTGTCAATGAAACTCGGAACATGTAAAGGACTTCAATGCATGAAATAACTCAGAACTTCGTTTGTATTAAATTCGAGGCAAGTCAACAATTACAATATGTCTTCAAGTTCATAACCACATTCTCCATAACCTCCTTGATTTTTTTCTCATCTCTTATATCTTCTTACAAGTAGATTGAATACATTCTATTTTCAAAACAAATTACAAAATATGGCTCATATCTCCATTATAGCGCTGGTCATGGTTGTTCCTTGATATTCTAGATCATGTCCTTGATTTTCTAAGAAGATGGTCCTTGTTCTTCACTTTTAGAATCTAATCCCCAACCCTTCATGTGAACTGTGGATTTCCCGTGATAACTACCCACGAATTTCCCGTAATAACTACCCGTGGATTTCCTATAATAGTTGTTCACATATTTCCTGTAATAGCTATCCACGAATTTCGTTGTACTAGCCTTCAATGCTCATGGGCTCAAGGCCTCTTGGTCCTTCAGCGAAGAATTATATCTGATGGGATTCTTGGTCATCAATACATCGAAAGTTGGTGAAACTTCACTTATGGTCAATCCATGCAACTTTCGAAGGAAGAATTGCATGATCGTATGCAAAACACACAAACTCCAAATTATTGAGTTGCACATATGATCAAAAAATACACTTTGTATAGTTTTTTTCTTGTTGAAGATGGTGTATTAATGTCATTAACATGCACCTTAGTGTGTTGAACTATGACCTTTCCGATAATCATCTACATAGCTTTGAGCGATTTTTAGGTGATAACACCAACTACACAACAACTAACCAAGGCAAAGATGAGATGCACTCTCCCTACCCCACACAATGATAAATTCCAAATTGTTCTACTTGCAATTTCTAAGAATGAACATCCACCACTAGATGTTGTGCTAGGTTGGATCATTAATCTACCAATTAATGAGCTACCACATAATGTATGGCAACCCATACTAAGCACAACGATAACTCATCTCCTCCCATGAGTCTGGTGACCTCAAGAACTTAGCTAGGTCAAGTGTGGAGGCCTTTGCCTTATGATTTGTTTTGATTTTTGTCTAGTGGTTTTGACATCACCTAATAATGCAAATTAAAAATATTCTAATGACTTCAATGTTTTTGCACTTAATATAGTATTATATAGTTTGTGTTCCTTCAATGCGAACATTTTCCAGGTTTTGTTTGCTTTTGGTGGCATGTCCTTTACCACCATTTTTTTGGTGACATGCATTCTACTATATTACTTATATGTTATAAATTTAAAACATATTTTGAGGGGAGAAAATCCACTGTACTTGAGAATTGTCCCTCCACAATAATGTGAAGACAATGATCACTCACATGCTTTAAAATATGCTCTTTTTTTCTATGAGAACCTTGAGTCTCTTTCATATTGTTGATTTTGCTTTCACCTATAATGAAAAGTTCAAATGTGTGTTTTGTTTTATTTGTTAACCTTCACGCTGTAGTGTTAGAAAGGTAACATATAGTTTGAGCACACTTTTTTCCTTTTCTATTTAACTAAAAGAATATTAATTAAAAAAAAAAAACACAGAGGAAACAAAATGTGGTGAAATATCTTTACTTATGCCTAGAAATGGTTGGAAATCACTAAGGCATGTTTGGCCTCCCATAAACATCTTGGTAGTTTCCAATGTCATGGGGCATTTCAGAAGCAGGAAACATGTTCCCACAGAAATCGGTGTACAAGCTTCATATGGATCTCAAATTAACATTCTTCCATTGAGGATAAAACTAATTGATCATTTTCTTCTAGGGTTAGAAATATCAAAAGTAAAACTCAAATTACATTTTTCGAATTGATGATAAAATCCTTAAATTAAAAGGGTAAAAAATACCATTGCCATATCAACAAGACATTTATGAAAGACCAAAAAATAAAAAAAAATCCTTAAATTTAAAGGGTAAAAAAAAACTCAAATATCAAAAGTAAAACTCAAATTACATTTTTCGAATTGATGATAAAATCCTTAAATTTAAAGGGTTAAAAAAAAACATTACCAAGCCAACTCCCATCCAACACATCTTGCACTTGAGGTGCATTTTCAGTTAATCTTGTGCATCATGCATTAAAAGTATGGAAAGGTGTAGTTGCCAATTTATTTAGCCATCTCAAAGGCTCTAGTTTTCAAAAATGGATCATCGATGTTACCTTGAGACACCATTTATATTTCTACAATCTTAATCTTGTTCCATTCGTCTTTGGCTAGTAGTGCATTGCATTAACAGGATCAATCAAAGTCCCAAAAAAGCATGGATAGAGACATACATGGATGAAATAGAAAACTATATTTGAGGTTCAGATTCAAAAACAAATTTGATCAGGATAAATTTTCAACGGAAATGTCAGAGTAATGCATACAAATATTCCCCTTTTACAGCACCATTCAATTCACTTATAACAAAACAATTTTACTAATTTCACTTTGTCAAAAAAGGTTAGTTTGTTGAAACTTGAGATGAAGGACTATGAAAACAGCCATTTGAGAAAGACATAGTAAGACTGCTATTTAATTCCATGCATACATATAACTAAGTTATTTTTTATATAAACATTTTGGTGGATGGAAAATTAAAGTTGCCAAACCTTCTTTTCTATGATGAACAACAAAAATACATGGAAAACATCAAAGCCCAGCAGAAGAGACAAAGAAACCCTCAAGGAAAAAAATCCTAAAGCATGCCAAGAATATTCTCAACTACTGTGA
>JZKD02S0997933.1:86057-99933 GCA_000966675.3 Picea glauca
ACTAAACCTCTTACTGTCTACCCCCCCCCTCCAAGTAGACCACTTACCGCCTTTGCTTACTTTCGTCTGATCATGCTAACACGTGTCTTCCTTTTGCCTGTCCCCTCTCTGTTGTCATGTCATCGTCTTTCATCTCTATCCCTGCCTGCCATGTGTCTCCCACTCCCCTTCATGTCACATTTTCCTTTTCGATTCCTCCTCTCACCTCCCGCCATCTATCTCCCATGTCACCTCCACCTATATGGTTGTCCCCACTCTCCTATGCCACCATGACCTCTCCCTCTACCATCACATTCTCTCTCCTCGCCACATCACCCCCACACCTTTACACCTCAGTGCTCATGTTCTAATGCCTGTGCACTCCCGATCATCATTCCACCATCCACCTAGCTACTGCTCCTTCACTATTCTATGTTGGTTTGCTTCAATTGTCTCACCATATCTCCTCGCCTTCCTCCATGTCCACCTGCTAGTCTCTCTGCAGAGGTCCAACAAAGCACAAGTGGCCATAGTCAGCATCGAAAGACCAATCACAGTGACAGGTGGCGTGTTTGACTTCGCCCGTCCCGATCCCAATAAAGATAGTTAATGAAAGCAGGGGAAGGTGGTTGAGACATCGTATCCTTCCATAAATAGAAGGCCATAAAGGGACCAACTGTGGGAGCAGGATGTCAGTCCAGACTGACAGAGATCGCGTCTGATAGAGAAATGCATGGGCAAACTAACAAAGGACTGCAGACACGGTCTAGCAGAAGATCACGAGCACGTTTAGCCTGACAGGAGGCTCATCGAATCAAAGCTTTGACTACATTGGTGATAGTTCTGAGTATATGTAGGCGTTTTTTCCATTTTGTTATGGTCGATGGTTGAGCTAGGCTCCCACATTGTAAAGTTTTAATGAAGTTCTAGTTTTCTAGTTATGTAGTTTGATTTGAGACTTCTTTTTCAATCTAAGTCATCTTTCTCCCTCCATCTTGTTATGCATATGATACTGAATGTTCATGATTGAAGGATTCACATGGATTGTTGTGACTGTGTTGTAATGGATGTTTGATTGCAGTGTTGTTTCAACGTTTTTAGTTTCCTGAAACTCCGACTCCAAGAGGATCTTTCTTTTTGATTTTTTCCTCCTTAGGCTGTTGGAAGACCTAATGTCCATAACAAACCTTTACATTTTCTCCTCAAGTTCTTCCTCCTACCCACCCTTACTACAACTTACTAATTGAAGTTGAATCAAGACCTCACATGCTTGTGCATGTTGGTCCAGTTTTCTGAGTTAAAGCGATATCATCTTGATTATGTGCCCATTCGACCCCCCTTAAATTTATTCATTGTGACATACAAACTGATGGGTACTGGGCTTACCTCCCCTGCATTTAGGAGGTGACTTATGGTGCTAACATTTATGGCGCCATTTCCAGGGACAAATTGAAGATTTTCCCTGGGATAGAATGATAATGAGCTTCTGATTCTGAAGGTGCATCAGATATCAGAACCATTGAAGATTGCAACTTGCACCTGGCGAATCCATTGATGCGAATCCACTATTTCAGTTGTGGATTCCAGAGGTAGACACACGAGGTCTACTCCACAAATGCCTCTAGCAACACCTGAAGCTGACCCAGAGAAAATTATCAGAAGATGAAAGATCCTCCAGGAAGGTACTTCAGCTGCTGAACCAGGTATTTCTGATGATTTTCACCATTCTCCTATAGAAAATCCAGTAGTTGTTTCTCATTTTCCTATTACAACATCTGTTGGAGCCTCTAGAAGTTTAAATTTTGGGAGTTTTCCTACTGATTTCCCCTCTCCCAATTTCGGTGTGGAAGGCTTTGACACTCCTTTTCCCCCAAGAGTTGTACCCTAGTCTAAACCCAGAACCCTTGAAGAGTTTCCCACTCTGAGCTTCACTACTCCTCCTCCTGATAAAGTTGCTTCTTTTACAGAGAGGAAAACCTCTATTCCCTCAAGCCCTATATCTTTTTCCTCAAATCCCCTGTTGTTTCCCTTTCCTCTTGGAGGCTCAGTTCCAACCTCCCTATTCAAGCTATATCTCCTCCTGGTTCTCCTCCAGCCATCATCCCTATGGCAGGCTCTAATCCCCCTAGGAAAAAAATGGATGTCATAGTGGCTCCAAGATACGCCCCTCTAATCTTGCCTCAACCAATGAATGCTCTCCCTACTGGAGACTACCTAAAATACATAAATTCACAGGAGAAGAAGACATAACTATTGAAGAACAACTTGCTTCCTTCTATAGTTATGTAAACAATCTAAATATTGAAAACGAGGATGTGTGGGTGAGAGTCTGTGTCCATAGCCTTGATGGTGAGGCTAGGAAATGATTTAGAGGCTTTACCCCTGGATCCATCGCTGGGATTGAGGCTTTAGATGATGTTTTCTTGAGACAATGGGGGGATAAAAAGGACTTTATGTATTATATCACAGAGTTGGGGTCCCTAAAGAGAAAAGAGGGAGAATCTGTCTTCGACTTCTCCAAAATATTCAACAAAATGTACAATAAGATCCCCGCTGAGATAAAGCCTACAGAAGCCTCTGCAAAAATTACTTATGCTAGTGCTTTCGACCCTGATTTCTACCTCCCGTTAAGAGAGAGAAGAGCTACTTCCTTGGCTCATATGTAAGATGCAGCCATGGAAGTAGAGTCCAACATATTGGTAGTTGAAAGAATTAGAAATAAAGATGACAGAGACAGAGGAAGGGGGAGATCTAAAGCCTCAACCTCTGGTTCCTCTACGTCTCACCCTCAAGTAGATGAATTGACTAAGCTGGTAAAATCTCTTTCTGCAAAAATGGAGAAGATGAAATTTGAATGAAGCAAGGTTATAAGAATGCCCAAAATGATGATAACATAGATAACTTCAGAAGGCCAAATAATACCCCTCAGATACTTCCAAGAGAGGCCCGAAACATAGATAGGGATGATCAGAAAATCCAAACCCCTCTCCAAAATAATCTCATTGTTGATGCAAAAGGAGAGGAAGAAGAGCTTGATCCTGAAATCCATTGTCTTGGAGACACCTCCCCATTTCCCCAGCTGACCCAATTTGCATATGAGGAGTCTCTCATGGACAGCCAAATAAATGAGATGAGTAAAGGGGAGAAGACCAATAGTAGTCCCAATAAATATAAATTCAGGTCTAAGAAGAAAGAAGGGAAGTCTAACATCCCTGATCAGCCTTCAAGAGCAGAGAAGCCTGCTAAAGATGCACCAAACAACAACAAGGAAAATAAAACATAGAACCCCTCACCAATAGCCAAAGGTCCTGTCCCAGAAGTAAAAGAAATTTTGGAGCCCCCCTCCTATTTTAACTTTGAGCATGAAATTCAAAATATTAGGATCCTTGTACCCCTTTCAGAGCTGGTCAAGCATGAAGATTTTAAAATGTCCCTCTCTAAACTGATGCAGTATGAACCATCATATCATTCCACAGACTCAGTAAACCTTCAAGACGAAAAACCAACAATCATCTTAGGTCCTTTGATGGAAGATAGAGATGATTCATCCCCTCCCTTCTATACATCTTTGAACATACATGACAAGGTGCTACATAATTGTTTGATGGACTCAGGGGCATCTCATAATCTCATGCCCAAAATTGTCATGGATGAACTTGGGCTAGAAATCACAAAAACTTATCATGACTTGTATTATTTTGATTCAAGGAAAGTGCAGTGTCTTGGGGTCATCAAATATCTAGTTGTGACCTTGTTTCAGTTGCCCATGAAAAGTGTGGTCATGGATATCGTAGTAGTCGATGTTCCCCCCAAGTTTGGCATGCTCTTATCAATATCTTGGATAAAAATACTTGGGGGAACATTGCATATGGACCTCACATATGCTACCATTCCTGTGTTTGGGGGGGAGCATAGAATATTGTACAAAGAAGCTCAGTTGACTTATATTATTAGTGATGAAGCAGACCCCACCAACCATCATATTTTTGCACTTGATAATGATTTGGGATCCAGTTTATTGTAGCTCACTGATGCCCCTAAACTCCTTCTTGAAATCAGAAAGCAGTCCCTTACTCTCTATGAAGATTCTCCTCCGAAAACCTCTGTTTGGAAAATGTTCTTTGACGGAGCCTCTTCTAGAGAAGGTGTTGGTGTCGGAGTGGTCTTTGTTTCACCTATTCAAGAAATTATATCTTTGTACTACAAATTAGAATTTGAAACTACCAATAATGTGGTAGAGTATGAAGCTCTTGTTTTGGGTTTGAGGGCTGCAAAGGACATGGGGATTGAGGAGATATCAGTGTTTGGGGATGTTGATTTAATTATCCATTAGATCAGAAATATTTATCAAGCCAAACACCCTCAGCTTAGAAGTTACAGAAATGAAGTTTGGGATCTAGTTGACAATTTTTTCTTAGCTTTCAACATTTTATTTGTTCCAAGAGAAGAGAATGCCATGGTTGATTCTCTAGCTGTTTCAGCAAGTAATTTCAGAGTCCCTCTTCCACCTAAACTCAGGTATGATGTAGAAGTGAAATATAGACTCTCTATACCTGACAATGTCAAGCATTGGAAAGTGTTTGAGGATGATCTTCAAATCAAAAGATTCCTGGAGACTGTTAATGAGTTTTCTACATTACACATTGATCAAGATACTGATTCTGAAATAAATCCTCATGATGATGTTTTTCTGAACAAAATTGCTAACCATGATATTGTCCAGTTGCCCAACAATCATATCCCAAAGGACTAGTTCCTTCGGAAATACTATTTGACAGAAATGATGTGGCGGTAAAGGGTAAAATTTCAAATAAGGATGTTGATGTAGCTGAGTGCAATATTGGTACAATGAAGGATCCAAAATTTGTCAAGTTGTCAAGCATCTTGTCAAGGGAACAAAGGGCCGAGTATGCAAAGATAATAAAAGAGTTTGTTGATGTGTTTGCATGGACATATGAATATCTTAGAACATACAACACAAATGTCATTGAGCATAAGATCCCATTGAAGGAAGAGGCCAAACCATTTAGGCAGAAGTTAAGACAAATAAGCCCCATGCTATTGCCTATTATGGAAATGGAGGTAAAGAAGCTACTGGATTCCCAAATCATTGTCCCTTTGAGATATTCTAAATGGGTAGCCAACCTGGTCCCAATAAGAAAAAAAAAATGGGGAAATCAGACTGTGTGTCGATTTTAGGAATCCAAACAGAAGTTCTAAGAAGGACAATTACCCTTTGCCGAAGATGGAACAAATATTGTAGAGGGTGACAGGTGCATCCAGGATGTCCATGATTGATGGATTTTCTGGCTATAATCAGATTTTCGTCCTGCCTGAAGATAGAGAAAAGACATCCTTCACCACTCCTTGGGGTACATTCATGTATGCTAAGATGCCCTTTGGATTGATGAATGCAGGAACAACCTTTCAACAAGCTATGGACATCACCTTCATTGGAGAAAAGGATAAATTTGTAGTCATCTACCTGGATGACTTTACAGTATTTCCAGGTCTGATAAAGAACATCGCCATCATCTAAGAAAGGTCTTCTTAAAATGAAGAAAGTTTGGTCTCTCCCTAAATCCCAAAAAGTCTTTATTTTCCATGCAGGAGGGAAAATTGTTGGGGCACATAGTATCAGTTGAGGGGGTTAGAATTGATTCAAGCAGGGTAGAAGCTATCCAAACCTTGTCACTTCCCCGATCCAAGAAGGAAGTTCAGTCTTTCTTGGGCAAAATCAACTTTTTAAGAAGGTTTGTTTCAAATTTTGTTGAATTGGTAAAGCCTATTACAACCATGCTCAAAAAGGGGAATGAAGTAAAATGGACTGATGAGTCTAGAGATTCCTTTGACCAAATTAAGAATGCGTTGACCGAGGCACCTGTGCTCATCAGTCCTGACTACTCCAAAGACTTTCATATTTTTTCCTTTGCTTATTTTGATATAGTAGCAGTTGTTTTATTGCAGAAGAATGCCAAAGGGATGGAGCAACCTATCTCCTTTTTTAGCAGAGCACTAAGGGACACTGAAATAAAGTATGAAATCATGGAAAAATAGGCCTATGCTTTGGTAAAATCCCTCAAGGCTTTCAGAATCTATGTCTTGCATTCAAAATTTATTGCATATGTTCCTTCAGCTTCTGTGAAGGACATTCTCATTCAGCCTAACATAGACGGAAGAAGGAGTAAGTGGATTGCCAAAATCATTGAATTTGATTTGGAAATAAAGCCCACCAAACTAGTTAAAGGCCAAGGTTTAGCCAAGCTACTGGCTGAGTCTAATTGCAAAGCTTTGGGGGTCAACTTCATCAAAACTTGCTCAAAAAATCATCAAGCTGAGTTGTTTGAAAAAAGTTCTCAGGACAATCTCCATTGGAAAAATGTACGTGGTATAAAGACATTATATTTTTTCTGCAAAAGTTACGACCCCCTGACGATATGGGAAAAAGTAAGGCAAGATCTTTAAAGCTCAAAGCAATTATATATTGCCTTATTGATCGGGTCTTGTATTGAAAAGACCCTCTAGGAGTGCTTTTGAGATGTTTATACCCACAGGAGGCCCAAAAGATTATGTTTAATTTTCATAGAAGCCTATGTGTGGGGCATCATTTCTGGAGAACCACAGCCTACACGATTCTCAGGGCTAGGTATTTATGGCCTTGTCTATTTGCTGATGTTTTTGCAAATATGATGTCTTGTATTAAGTGTCAAAATTTCTCTGGAAAGCAACATCTCAAGTCTTTACCATTAAAACCTGTTGTAGCTTCAGGATCTTTTCAACAGTGGGGCCTAGACTTTATTGGGGAAATTCTTCTTGCTTCAAGTGGTCAACACAGGTGGATTTTGATTGCAATAGGTTATTTCACCAAATGGATAGAAACTATCCCCACAAGGAGTGCTTCTCACAAAGTAATAATTGATTTTCTTGAAGATATTATGGCAAGGTTTGGTTGTCCGAACATAATCATCATTGATAATGCTGCATCTTTCAAAGTTGAACCATTGATCAAGTTTTGTGAGCAGTTCAGAATTGCATTGATTCATTCTACCCCCTATTATTCCCAAGGGAATGGATTGGCAGATTCCTCTAACAAGAGCCTTATAAAGATCATCAAAAGACTGCTAGAGGACAACAAGAAAGCATGGGATTCAAAACTCAAATTTTCTCTATGGGATGACAGAGTAGCAATGAAGAGGTTTCTTGGTGTCTCTCCTTTCCAACTTGTGTATGGAGTTGAAGCTATCTTTCCTTCTCAGCTCTCCTTGCCAATGGAAAAATTCTTCCAAGACTACCAAGGGGAGCCTGATGATATGATCAGAAGAATGCAACAGTTGGTAGAGGTGCAACAGACTAGAGATAAGATACTAGACAAAGAGCATGAACATCAACAGAGGATCAAGCATGCTTTTGACTGGAAGAACAGTAAAGAGGATTTCCAACTGGGAGATCTTGTACTCAAATGGGATGCACCCAAATAGGACAGGGGAAAGCATGGTAAATTTGAAGTCTTGTGGATCAGACCCTTTAAAATCTATGAGAAATTTCCAAATAACACTTACAGGTTGCAGAATTTGGAGGGTGATGAAGTTTTTGGTGGCCCTGCTAATGGGAATTTTTTGAAAAAGTTTTTTGTTTGAGCCACGAGTGGCTCCTTCATGCCATTGTAAATATCATTTTCCTTTGTTTCAAGTGGTTGACTCCACAACCCAACCAAGGCACTGAAGTTGCAAAATGGTTCTTAGAGCCTCACAGGGAGGACTCTATCCCCCATGGAGCCTAATGTTAGCACAATGTTTGTAATGGGGTTTGTTTTCCCTTAGGAAATGACACCATGATGAAGTTATGCATGAAAAGGGGGATAAAAAAAAAGACCCACCTTTTCCTTTTATCCTAAGTATAGTGCTCGGGTGCGTTGTGCTAAGAGGCGCACAGATATGGGCGGCTAAGATTTGCACATTCATATCTACAACGCATGATCCATGTCAGACCCCCCCCTGATATTCTACCTTTAATGAGGAGGGGGGGTCTAAGTTGGTGGTTTTTGAGCGCGGGGCCCCCACTATCGTGGCACCTCCTCATGAACTTGGACCCCCCCGCACTAAACCTCTTATTGTCTAACCCCCCCTCCAAGTAGATCACTTACCGCCGTCCGCTCATGATAACACCTGTCTTCCATTCACCTATCCCCTCTCTACTGTCATGTCATCTCCTTTCATCTCTCTATCCCTGCCTTCCATGTGTCTCCCACTCCCCTTCATGTCACATTTTCCTTTTCGCTTCCGCCTCTCACCTCCCACCATCTGTCTCCCATGTCACCTCCACCTATATGGTTGTCCCCACTCTCCTCTTCCACCGTAGCCTCTCCCTCTACCACCGCATCCTCTCTCCTCACCACATCATCCCCACACCTTTACACCTCAATGCTCACATTCTGACGCCCGCACACTCCCAGTCATCGTTCCACCATCCACCTAGCTACCACTCCTTCACCGTCTCATGTTGGTTTTCTTCAATCGTCTCGCTAGCTCTCCTTGCCTTCCTCCACATCCGCCTGCTAGTCTCCTCGTAGAGGTCCAATAAAGCACAAGTGGAAACAGTCAGCATCGAAAGACCAATCACAATGACAGGTGTTGCGTTTGACTTCGCCCATCCTGATCCCAATAAATATAGTTAATGAAAGTACGGGAAGGTGGTTGAGACATCGTCTCCTTCCATAAATAGAAGGCCAGAAAGGGACCAACCATGGGAGCAGGTTGTCAGTCCAGACTAACAGAGATCGCGTCTGATAGAGAAATGCATGGGCAGACTGACAAAGGACTATAGGCATGGTCTAGCAGAAGATCGCGAGCACTTTTAGCCTGACAGGAGGCTCGCCGACTCAAAGATTTGAATGGAGTGGCGATAATTATGAGTATATGTAGGCATTTTTTCCATTTTGTTATGGTCTATGGTTGAGCTAGGATCATGCATTGTAAAGTTTTAATGAAGCTCTGGTTTTCTGGTTATGTAGTTTGATTTGAGACTTCTTGTTCAATCTAAGTCAACTTTCTCCCTCCATCTTGTTATGCATCTGATACCGAATGTTCATGATTGAAGGATTCACATGGATTGTTGTGACTGTGTTGTAATGGATGTTTGATTGTAGTGTTGTTTTAGCATTTTTAGTTTCCTGAAACTCTGACTCCAAGAGGATCTTGCTTTCTGAGTTTTTCCTCAGGCTGCTGGAAGACTTGATGTCCATAGCATACCTTTAAATTTTCTCCTCAAGTTCTTCCTCCTACTCACCCTTACTACAACTCACTGACTTAATTTTAATCAAGACCTCACCTGCTTGTGCATGCTGGTCTAGTTTTCTAAGTTAAAGCGATATCATTTTGATTCTACGCCCATTCAAACCCCCTTAAATTGATTCATTGTGACATACAAACTGATGGGTACTAGGCTTACCTCCCCTACAATCAGGAGGTGACATGCATGTCTAGAGATATTTAGGGCTAGAACATATGCCCCCTAATGTATGAGGTCATAAGAGCAAATGATTGCCGAAATACATTACAATATCTTCACCAATGTATGAGATCGAGTGAGCTCGGGACCAGAGTTTGGGAGGTGCCATCTGCAAAACAACAATTGTCTCTCTGAGGTAGGCATACCCATACTTGGGATGAAATAAATCATGGTTTCCAATCAAATACACTATAGATCCATGTCATATAACTATATAAAGTGTAGCCGTGATAAATGCACAACATATCTACATCTCAAAATCAATCGAAGACATACAAGTAGGGTATCCATCTTCAAGAAGCTAATGACGCCCGATAGTTGAAGATGAGGCCTTCAGAGCTCGAACAACAACTTCAAGATCTTCAAAATTCAGGTAGGAGTACAATGTGAGTGTATGACTTCACTACCCCGAGGTCTTAGACAACTCGTCGGAAAAAGACATGAGGATCTCGATGATCAAGCAGAGAACTTCGTCAATTTTGAATCAGGACTTGACTAGACTCTCAGGATGGTCGACTCATGAGGTCAAGAGACAAACTGAAGAAAGGCCAACTCAGGTTGGGTGAAACTTCCCTTGGAAAAAAGCATGAAAAGATGATTAGACTCAGGAAGCATGACATTGACATAAGCTCACGATGCAGGAGGCAACACAAACTCTCCATGTGTTTGGAAGAGTAAATAAACAGAGGGGGACACAACTCTATGTAGTGAGAACAACTTCCTAAGGTCATATTAGATCCCAATGCTTGACGAACAAATGGAAGGATGTGATTTTTCCAAGGGTGACTCTTTGTGCCGTTGAAAAAAAGAATACATATTTCTCATCCCCTCTTTTTGGGATATTTGATTTTTTTATCTTTTTCAATTTTTAAAGAGCTTGAAAAAGAATAAAATAATGCAACGTTACAAAGGAGGAATGAGTGTCACAAGACAACATACTAGTTCCAAGCACAAGGAACACACTAATGCTCAGAGTGAGGAGACATATGCAGGAAAAGGACACTCAGGAAAAATTCCTCCATGGGTCAAGGTGTCAGGTCGCAAAGGCAAGAAGTGCTACAAGTCTTGCATATAAGGCATGCTTCAAAGGTTCAATTGAGAGAAACATAGAGCCAACATTAGGCCAAAGACGCGGAGATGAAAATGTGATTAAGCAAGACACAATGAGACCCCTTCCATGTGAGTTTTATGATCCCAGAGAAGGTAAGATCGGTAGTTTTTTCATGTTTAGAGAGTCTGAAAAAATGTAAAAGAAGACTCAAGGGATTATCTTTTTCGGATATAGTCTAGTCGGTTCAAAAAAGGGGTAAACTTGCACCGAAATGACGTCTTTTCAAAACCATTTTAATGAGTGTGACAAAGACAAGATCACTCGACAATCTTTTCAATTTTAAGGAGTCTGAAAAGAGCTTAACTATGGACTCACAGCCTTTTTCTAAATTTAGTCTCCTTAGCCTGGAAAAGTATAAAAGTTACTGAGGAGAACTCTCCCCGCGAGACAAATCTCCCGAGGCGTACCTTTTTCTGCTATAATCTACAGGCTAGAAAAGGGTTAAACTCATGTCAGTAGATGTTCTTCTGGACCAATTTAACGAGTGTGAAGGAACAAGGTCACTCGGTGATATTTTCAATTTTAGGGAGTCTGAAAAGAGATTAACTATGGACTCCGTAGGGGTTACTTTTTCATAAGTAATCTCCAAGGCTCGAAAAAGGTGATAAACCAAAACCAAGGAGAATGTTCCTTTTTCGAAAATTTAGTCCCTCGGGCCCGAAAAAGGGTTAAACTTACGCCTGAGAAATCTCTTCTAGCAAACCGAAGTTCCTAGAGCGTACCTTTATTCGTGAAATTGACCGTATGGACCGAAAAAGGGTTAAACTACCACCGGACAGATGTGCCTTCAAATTTGAGTTTAGCGAGTGTGAAGGGAAACAATATCTCTCGAAAATCTTTTCATATTTAGAGAGTCTGAAAAGGGATTAAAGAAAACTCTAGGGGGATACTTTTCTCAGTTAATCCAGACAAGATAAAAAAGCATAAATACAGTCTCATCGGATGTTACTTTCAAATTGTAAAGTGATCTTGAAATACAACAAAGCGTGCTCATTTGGGAGTCCCGAGGGTGAGGCCAATAATGATGGTGCATCAAAAGAATGAGGCTCAATATCACAACCATGACAAGAATAACAAGGTCTCCAAAGCCTATAGTCATTACTGACAGCATGGACGCTAAAATGCAACAAGGATCTACCTAGGGCATCCATGTAAAGGTAGGCTTTACCACCTAATTACGACACTTCTAGAGAATCAATGAAGGTTCCATGTTGCACCTCAATGGGATCGATCCTATGGCAAAGTGGAAAAGACAACGAGATGCAGAAAGTGGAGGTGAAATCCTAACTTATATGACTTTTACCAAAGGATACCAAAAGTGACCCATCCCCAAAAGGTTACCAAACCAAAAGAAAAAGTGTATCATAACATCCAATAAGAAACTCAAAAATAGAATCAAGTGGTCGTCAATCTAGGACAAATGACAAAGGGGGTCAAAAAATGGTAAAAAAGGCCAAAAAATTCTATAAATAGAAGTTGACAACTCATTTTCACCATTGCAGTTTGAAAATTACCCAAAAGGAGAAAAATCCCCTTTGCTAAAGAAGTCGATTCTCGGAGCTTCAGTGGACAAAAAAAACTTCTTCTTGAACCAAGTAAGTACAAATGCATCCCTCTTGCATTTCAATTAGTATTTTATGAGTTTATTTTTGTTTTTGAGGGGGCACACTCTCTTAAAAAGAGGGGCCATGTGTGTACGCGGGTTGTCTAAGGAAAACCCACATATGTACTCAGGCATAAAACACTCTACCGACATACATACGTGACTGAGGCCAAAACAACCCGTGTACACCCTCAAAATCTTGGAAAAAATTAAAAAGCAAGATCTAACTCCCTTTAAATTTCCATGGAACAGGATGTATGTCCACTGGAGGGAGAGGGAACACAAGGATATTGACATACTGGTCGAAGAGGACCATGTTGCCATTGCCACATTGAAACAATGAGGGCTATGGAAGTTTTTCTAGTGTCATTTTATGAGGGTACAACCTAGGCTAATGAATGCCCTAGTTGATTACTGGCATCCGGATGCAGAGGCATTCAAGATAGAGGGACAATCGTTGACTCCAACAAATGAGGACATCTACTTCCTGACTGGCCTCTCGAGGAGAGGGGAAATAGTTAATCTACAGACATTTCCCCTTGGGCCTTTTAACATTGAGGGCTACATTAGGATGTACTGTGAGGCCGACACTGAGAAGGTAGGTTCTCAATTTCCTATTCACAAGATCGCGAGTCTGACTTTGCGAGTGATCTTGCTATTGATTGGGCGGATTATTTGATCCATGACCCTTCACCAAGCTTCCCGGGCACACATGCATTGTCCTATTCAATGCCAGGAGGCACATATATTTGACTGGAGTACGACCATGCTCACATGCATGAAGAGACAATTGACATAGTGTCGGAAACACAATAACAAAAACTTCAGGTTTGGTACTATTCTATGCTCATTCTTCTTCTTCGAGAGTACCCAGTCTCAGTCCTAGAGAGACTATGCGTGGGCATGTGGCCTCCTTCCCAGCAATATGTAGATGGGAAGCAGTTCTGCCATGACAAGGGGGAAGGAGGACCATAGAGGCCTTCGACGAAACATTTTTTGACTAGTGGGCATGACAAATTTCGGTGATAGAGGACTACCCCTATGTCGGGATCAACTTTTCCAGGGATCCTGACATGCCCATTCCTCCCGGAGAGGAACGAGGAGAGATAGGTAACATGTTTTTAATATTATTTAATTTTTAATTGGTTTTAAATATATCATTTTTATGTTTGTATATAGTACTAACTTTCATGTATCTGCTATGTACAGATGTGGGACCAGTGTGCCTGACAGACTTCGCAAGGACTCGACGACGACCTCGACCAGAGGCGGGACCAGTAGCAGTCGGCGGACTAGCATCCCCAGGGGGACCTCTAGCTTGAGAGGCTGAGAGAGTTTTGAGACGAGTGGAGCGCAAACTTACTGCGCTCACTCACACAGTACCCATGGCTGAGATCAAGGATCTCTCGCCTTCCATGTAGCCTCATGTAGTGGGGTTGCCACATACTTGGGTCCAGTTTTTCCGACGTTTAGACAACGTCATTGTTCATTATGGAAGGGCCAATAGGCCCCGAGCTTAGATAGGATAGACTTTTTAGATGTGACGAGGGCACCATTATACATGTATTTCTTGAGGGCATAATCCCAACGACGTATACTGAACCTTATTTTTGAGGCGTTCACGCCCACTTATGTACTCATAACACTTTTGATATATATATATATATATATATATA